>JASDQU010739403.1:255304-276516 GCA_032191745.1 Picea mariana | reverse complement strand
ACATACATACCTGGAATTAGGCCATATTACTTGCTATTTTTTCCAAGCCATCATTAAACAACTCTTCTAAAAAACCATTCTTTTGAAGATGTATGCACCCTACACCGCCACTGCCAGTGTACACATGCTAGTTGCACCATTACAGCCCGCATACACTCACAAAAAGAACGAAAAATAAAAATTGCAAAGGGATATGATATTTTGGGACGTTACCTAAATATTTGACCGCCCATAGCTAATCGCCCAACCATTACTATATTTTTTGTCCTATAAAAGAAGGTGTTGGGGTCCCAACCCCAGTATGTTCACCAATTTTGCTAATAGCTGGAAAACCCCCTACGGACTACATCAGGGTTCTAAAGTGTAGGAAGAGATAACCATCTAGAGTCTCCTAATTTTAACAACTATCCCGACATTACTCCACAATCATATATAAGAAACAAAGTATAGGGATCCAATAGTCCTACCTTAAACTATGTGTCAATTGTCGATCCCTTTGTGCTCAGTTGTTTCTCGACTACAAGTCTCCTCCCAAGGCTGAACTGCATTCACCAAAAGACAAACAAGAAACTATAAGCATGCATTTTTTATATGGATTAGTGGGTTAGATACTGTAACCAAAATGTAAATAAATCATAAAGATTGAAGACATCATTTGGCGGGATGGGAAAATTATTTCTTTATATTAATCTCACAAAAGTCACTTACAATATGAGACCGAAAAATTCTCCATGAACTTGGTCCTAGGCTCCTCTTCACCATGCACCAACTACTTCCACATATCCTTCTCCTCGTTAGTCCTCTCTAGGGAAATGGAAAGGGTTTGCAATGGAGGAAAAGGGAATTCTGGCTCAAACTCACAATGCGGCTGCAAAATATTGGGGAAAAGGGGGAATACTAAAATGGGTAGAGTTTATTTTCTCTCGTGCTTCCTCCTAGAATGGGACCCCAACACTTTCTTTTATAGGCCAAAAAATATAGTAACGGTTGGGTGACTGGCTATGGGTGGTCAAATAGTTAGGTAACATCCCAAAAGCCCATATCCCTTTGCATTTTTTTATTTTTCACACTTTTTGTGAGTGTACGCAGGCTGTAATGGTGCAACTAGCATGTGTACATGGGTAGTGGTTGTACATGGAGTGTACATCTTCAAAAGAATGGTTTTTTAGAAGAGATATTCAATGACAGCTTGGAAAAAATAGCAAGTAAGATGGCCTCATTCCAGGTATGCATGTCTAGTGCAATTTAGGGTTATAACAAGAGGAAATATTATAGAAGAAGAAGCAAGAATTAAAATATTGCATAACTAGGAGGATAGGACACTTGATTGAAGAACAAGAGAAAATATCGAAGCTATTTAGAACTAGAAACTTGGATGTTGAAGTTGAAAGAACAAAAGAAGACTCACAGAAGACTCAAGCACCTACCTCAGTCACCCAATCGTTACTATCTTTTTTGGCCTATAAAATAAGGTGTTGGGGTCCCATTCCAGGAGGAAGAACGAGAGGAAAAATTCAAAGTATATGTGTAACCTTTGCATGGAGGACCATCCGACTCACCTGTGCCCTCGTCTTGCAGAGGCCCAAAATATTTTGACACAACAACAACCTGTTGTGTTAATGAACCCATTTCAACATGGGAAAAATTTAACTAAAGCCTCTTCGAGTGCGGATGGGCGAAATTAGGGACCCCTCTATCTTTGAGTAATCCTTTGTTTGTGAATGTGTATATGTTGAAAGGTGATTCCCACATGGCAACTAGGATGCATGACTATGGTATGCCAAACACCTCTGAGAAGGGTAAAGAAGTCAAAAACCCACCTCTTCCTCTCCAGATTGAGAAGATGTTGGGTGAAACAATGACATGCATCCCAAAAGGTGCGTTGAAGAAATCTTTCCAAAATCCGAAAACAAGGGACACCCATAACTACTCTATGGTGGAGTATTTGTCTCAAACCCCCTACACAATGTCTTCTTTGGAGGTCCTCCAGAGCTGCCCTTATCAGAGAAAGGCTCTGTTAGCTACCTTAGGATTTGTTGAGACTTGTAATCTAGGAATGATCATGCTTGATACGACCGACTTAAAACCTTGTCTCCCCTACCACATGGCGTTTTAGATAGTAGTGGATTATACCACAAAAATTTTTACTCGGAACATTTTTTTCAAGGTGGTTGATGAGGGTGCCTCGACATGTGTGATGTCATTGGCATGTTGGAAGGCCATTGGCCAACCCGTTTTGTCTCCATCACCTACTCTTATTACCCCTTTCGATGGTCATTCATTCCAACCACATGGAATCATCTGCTCTTTCCCCATGCAGTTAGGGGGAAGCCCATGTGCGTCAAGGTTTAAGTGGTCGATGCATCTCTTGACTACAATCTCTTGTTAGGAAGGAGTTGGACCTACACTATGCAAGCAGTGGTTGCAACAGTTTTCTAGGTCTTGTTGTTTCCACATGAGGGTCGGATCATGTCCATTGATTAGTTATCCTTCTCTTGTCCTGACCCTTCATCGGGGGCATCCATGGTCCCAATGATTGATAACCCTCAACCTGGCATCGTCAACATAGGGTTTGGTTTGTGCCCACATTTGATGGGTACTTTCAATTACCTGCCTCCGACCGACAATGTCAAATACATATCAATTGTCCCTGACCAACCTAGGGAAGAAAATTTTCAAATCTCGTCGTTTCACATGACTTACTTTAACGATATGTGGACTCTTCCTTCCCCATCAACCAAGATGGAAGGGACAAGGCACCATGGTAGGGCCATGCCTTTGTCCGCAATAGAAGTTGCGTACTCTATAGTCTAGCAAGATTCCACCGACCCTGATTTGACTCCCGCACAGGAGTTAGACTTGGTTCTCAAGACTGTTTGGGCTCAAGGTTCCCTCACCAATACTGATTATTTATACTTAGTCTTGCCCTCAGACGAGGCGATTATTGAGGCAGTGACTAGTCCGGAAAGACCCTGGGATGATATCCATCATAGATCTTATTTCCTCCCAGAGTTAAGAAGAATTGAAGCAAGTGAATTCACTTTGACTATGACTGGAAATAGGTCTTGTCCTATCAGTACTTTGGCTATGCACATAGTTTATGCTGAAGGAAATATGGAAACCATCACTAAAACAATACCTATTGATATCTCTAGAACCCCTGGCATCGTGGAGAATGTCTTCATTGGAGAAGACTGCTCCCCCGAAGAGATTTGAATCTACACAAATTTATTTAAAGAATTTCATGACGTGTTTTCCTGGTCTTACGATGAAATGCCAGGCATAGATCCAAGAATCGTCGAACATGAAATCGTGACATATCTTGATGCCAAGTCAGTTTGGTAGAAGATTCATCTAGTTAATCCTAAGAAATAAGCAACTATTAAGGCTAAAGTAGAGAAACTACTCAAAGTTGGCTTCATCTACCCCATTCAATTGACTCAATGGGTGCCAAATCCCATTCCAGTCAACAAACAACATCGTACGATTCGTGTATGTATGAACTTTTGTGATTTGAACAAGGCCTGTCCAAAGGATAATTTCCCCACTCCATTTAACGACCATATTGTTGATGAATGCATAGTCTGTGAGGTATTTTATTTCATGGATGGTTTTTCAAGATACAACCAGATATAGATCAAGCCCGAAGATCAACACAAAACCGCTTTCATTTGTCTGTGGGGTACATTTGCTTATCGGAAGATGCCTTTTGGTCTAAAAAATGTTGGATCTACTTTTCAACGGGACATGTCTTTTTCTTTCCACAATATCAAACACATAGTTGAGGCTTATCTTGATGATTTAGCATCATGATCTCATAAGAGAGATGATCATCCCACACACCTCCGACTTATCTTTGAGTGACACTGCTACTACCAGATCCACTTGAATCCAAACAAATGTAGTTTTTGCGTGACGTTGGGTCACCTGCTAGGTTTCATAGTGTCGACAATAGGGATCATGGTCGATCTTCTAAAGGTTGAGGCGATAGTTCAGTTGCCTCCCTCATGCATAGTCCCTCAACTTTAGAGTTTACAGGAAAAAGTGAACTTTTTACATTGTTTCATCACAAACTATGCCAAGATCACAAAGGGTTTCATGCATTTAATAAAGAAGGATGTTCCCTTTCATTGGGAAGAAGTCGCTCAATGCTCTTTTGAATAATTGAAATGCTCCCTCACATCTTTCCCTCTGCTTCGACCACCTAATTATAATAAAGATTTCTTATTGTACTTGGCTGCAACAGAGTTGACCATCAGTATGGTCTTGGTTTAGGAGGATGATTTTATTGAAGAATACATGATTTATTACTTGAGTCGGGGCCTGGTTGGACCAGAACTCAATTATTCCCACGTTGAAAAACTTGTGTTGGCAGCAGTTCATGCTATCCAATGGTTCTGTCATTATATCTTGTTTCGTAAGACCACCATCATTGTCATTGTGAATCCATTCCAATACGTGTTGACATGACGTGTAATCCATGGAAAGATCAGCAAATGGATATTTATCCTCCAGGAATTTTATTTGGATTTTGTTTCAAAGAAATCCAAAAAGTCATTTGTCTTTGTGGAAATCATCTCAGAACTTCCGATCGAGTCAGGTGATGTTATACCCGAGGAGTCACCTTTTAAAGGAGACATTTTTTTGATCGCATCTTTAGACCCCTGGTATGGAGATATACTAGTCTATATCCATAATTTGAAGTGCCCCACCTCTTCTTCTCATGATGATCATCGTCGTATATGCCATCAGGACAAGAACTATATCATACTTGAGGACACTCAGTATCGTCAGGGTGTATATTGCATCCTTCGTCAGTGTCTCACTCATGAAGAAGTGAAAATCGTGCTTAACGATTTCCACACTGGAGCATGTGGTGGTCATTTTTCTTGGTTGGAAACAACCCAAAAGATTCTACGAGACAGTTACTTTTGGCTGACATTAATCAAATATTGTGTTGAATCGGTCAAGAAGTGTCACTCGTGTTAGATGTTCTCTTGAAAGATGAGGGCACACCCCGCTCCCATGTTTCCCGTCATCACAGTTGGTCCATTCACCAAGTGGGGGATTGATTACACTACATGCAAACCTCCTTCAGCAAGGGGACATCATTATATCATCGTAGAATTAGACTACTTCACGAAGTGGGTTGAAGCTATGCCAACGTTCAAAGATGATGGCGAGACCATAACTCTCTTTTTTTTAACCAAATAATAGCAAGCTTTGACATCCCGAGAGAGATTTTCACTGACCTTGGAAGTTAGTTTTAGAATAAAATGATGTCTGAGTTAATTTCAAATCTTGGGTTGAGGCAAGAACATTCATCACCCTACTACCCACAAGAGAATGGTCAGGTGGAAGCTGTGGATAAGTCCCTTAAGACTATTTTACAATGAATGATCAATTCAGCCAAGTCAAATTGGCATTTGATGTTGTACTCGTCATTATGGGCCTACCGAATATCTGTTAATACTGCAACCGGCTTCTCACCTTTTCAACTCGTTTACGGGTTGGAAGAAGTCTTGCCTATAGAGTGCCAGATCCTGTCTCTAAAGTTGGAAGTACAGTTATTGCCAGACACTTCACCACTTGAAGAGCATTTATTATATCTTGAGAAGCTCAATGAGCAGCGTCATGATGAATCCTTAGCTAACAAGGCTCACAAACAAAGAATCAAGTGTCAGTATGATCGGTCCATTCATCCTCGTATTTTCTCCGAAGGTGACCCTGTCCTAGTCTATGACCAAGATAAGGATCCCCCAGGGTAGGCAAGTTCAAACCCATGTGGTTGGGACCTTTCATCGTGAAGTAGGTACTAAAGAAGGGATCTTATCGTCTGGTGGACTTTGAGGGAAATGCTTTGGTAGAGCCTAGAAATGGGCTTTACCTCAAGAAGTATTACTCATAGGTGGGTCACCTTGCGTGACTTCTTGTACATATGTATAGTATTTATACAGTTAGTTTTGGTCTTTTTGTTTTATGGACGTGTCATTTTTTATGTCAAATTTTTCACTGTGGAAGATGTCAAGTGAATCAGAGATGTTCATTGGGTTTGCAGACAACGCTAGCCGGCACACTCGGAGGATTTCTTCCGCAGCTTGGGTGATTTTTACACCTCAGGGCCAGTTGGATTCTTCACGAGGCATCTGTTTAGGTGACACCACAAACAATGTTTCTGAATACAACATAGTTCTAGAGTTACTTCGTGACACTTTGTCACATGGTATCTATCACCTCCAAGTCTAATTAGACGCTTAGTTGATTGTGTCCTAGTAAAATGGGGTTTACCACGTTTTCAATACGACTCTACACCAATGGTTCCTTAGGGTACATCTCTTAGAACGAAGCTTTGATTACATTATGTGTATCCATGTTCCTAGTAGATTGAATCAAATCATAGATACTCTAGTTAATCATATATTAGATTGGCATTTTTCACACATGTAAGAAAAAGAACACACATGCACATGTAAATACATTTGTAAATAGATGTAATCCATAAGACATAAAAAGACGTAAATAAACATATATATATTGAAAATATCAGAGTACATGGGTGGGCACAAGCGCCTCAGAAATATATGCCTAGTAAGAGTCACAGGGCTTATGCCCTCAAAAATATACAAAAGGTTCCCTTGACATGTAAGTAGTCCAACCTAGTTAAGGGAAGGGCCTGTTGGCCCTGCCATAGTGAACAACGATGTTTTCCAAATGCCGAAAGAGTTGGACCGAGGTCTGTGGTACCCCAAATACGTGAGGTTTCATCAATGTTGGGAGATCCTCTATCTCCGCCATAGGGACTGTATGAGTGAGCGCAGTGAGGTTCCGCTCCACCCGTCTCAATACTCTCTCAGCCTCTCTGCCTGGAGGTCCCCCTACTACTGTTGCTCATCCAATAGCTGCGGCTAGTCCTACCTCTGGTTGAGTACAACACCTAGTCCTCAAGAATTATGTTGGATGCACTGGTCCCACATCCGTACATAACATATACATAGTTGTCAGATACTCAGGTACACATAAAAAATGATATATATAAAAAGAAATAACAATTAAATAATTTTGAAAAACAAACATACCTAGATCTCCTCATTCTACTTTGGGAGGTACGGGCATATCAGGATCCCTGGAGAAGTCAATCTTGGCATAGGGGTAGTCCTCTATAGCCAAAATCTACCAATACCACTGGGTGAAAAATTTATCATCGAAGGCCTCAATGGTCCTCCCTTCTGCTTGTTGCGGAAACAGTGCCTCCCATATGAATAATTTTGGGGAAGAGGCCACATGCCCTCATATCATCTCTTGAGGAATAAGACTGGGTACCCTATCAAATAAAAAGAAACTTAGAACAACCCGTGTACACATAGGGCCGACCTCGTTTAGAGGTGCACCCCCCAAAAAAAACCAATTTGAATGCAAACAGAAATTATGGAAATGCAGGAGGAGCTATTTTGTACTTACTTGGTCCGAGCGGAAGTTCGTTTCGTCCACCAAATCTCCCAAAATCAACTCTTTTAGAAAAGGGTTTTTTTTTTACTTTTGGTCAATTCTCAATTCGCAATGGTGATAATGAGTTGCCAAGGTTCTATTTATAGACTTTTTTGGCCTTTTTTGTCATTTTTTTGAACCCTTTTGTCATTTTTTTTGGCTTAAAAGTCACTCAGCATGGTTCTTGAGTTTCCCTTTGAATGCTACGACACACTTCACTTTTGGTTTGGAAAACGTTTTGGGAGATGGGTCACTTTTAACGTCATTTGGTAAAAAGTTGTTTTTCCAACTGTTTGCATTTAAGATAGGATTCCACCTCCACTTTTTGCATCTTGTTGTCTTTTCCACTTTACCATAGGATTGATCCCATTGAACTATGACACAGAATCGTCATTCTTCTAAATAAGTTCCATAATTTGGTGGTAGATCCTACCCCTTCATGGATTCCCTAGGTAGATCCTGGTTGCATTTTGGTGTCCATGTTGTTTTTAATGATTTTAGGCTCGGGAGTCCTTCTTAGTATTGTCCTAATTACAAGTTTGAGCCTCATTTGCACGATTCATAATCACTCTTGACCTCATACTTGGGACTCCCAAAAAACAAAATGAGTCATTTTTAAGCCCTTTTCAGACTCTTTAAACATGAAAATATTGTCAAGTGATCTTGTTTCCCTTCATGCTCGCCAAACTAAAATTTGAAGGCAAGTCTGTATGGAGGTATTTTACCCATTTTTTGGTTTAGACGGTCAATTGTACGAACAAAGGTATACTCTAGGAGCTTCAGTTCACTACGAGATTATTCTTAGGTATAATTTTAACCCTTTTTCGGGCCTAAGGGACTAAATTTACAAAAAAGGAACCCCCACAGAGTCCATAGTTAAGCTCTTTTCAGACTCCCTAAAATTGAAAAGATGGTCGAGTGACCTTGTTTCTTCACACTCGTTAAATTGGTCCAGAAGAAAATCCCTTACAGAGTCCATAGTTAAGCTCTTTTTGGACTACTTAAAAATGAAAATATTGTTGAGTGATATTGTCTTTGTCACACTCGTTAAAATGGTTCTGAATAGATGTATTTTCGGTGCTAGTTTAACCCTTTTTCGAAATGACTATACTACCTTCGAAAAAGGTACCCTAGTGGAGTCTCCTTTTATGCTTTTTCCAGACTCTCTAAAAATGAAAAAAACATCAATCTTACCTTCTCTGGGATCGTTAAAATTACATCAAAGGACGTTATCATTGTGTCTTATTAATCAAATTTTCATTCTTTCATCATTGGCCTAATGCCGGCTCCATGTTGCTCTCAAATGAACCATCTGAAGCATGCCTTATAATGCAAGCCTTGTAGGACTTTGCCTTTGCGTCTTGACACCTTGATCCATGGAGGAATTTTCCCGAGTGTCCTTTTCTTGCATATGTCTCCTTTCTCTAAGCATCAATGTGTTCCTTGTGCTTGGAACTAGTATGTCTGCAACACTCATTCCTCCTTTGTAACATAAAATTCTTTTATTCTTTTTCAAGCTTTCCAAAATGATTGAAAAAGACAAAAAAAATCAAATATACCCCAAAAAGAGGAAGGAAAAAATATTTTCTTTTTGTTGGCAGCACAATGAGTCGCCCCTAGAAAAAGAAAATCCTTCCATTTGTTCATCAAAATCTGAGATTTAATAAGACCTTAGGAAGTTGTTCTCGCTACATAGAGATGTGTCCTCCTCCGTTTGGTTATCCTTCCAAACATGTGGAGGGTTCGTGTTGCCTCCAACATCATGGACTTATGTCAATGCCATGCTGCCCAAGTCTCATCATTTGTCGTGCTTTTGTCCAAGGGAAGTTTTACTAAACTTGAGTCGACCCTTCTGCAGTTTGTCTCTTGTCCTCATGCCCGACCATCCTGAAAATCCAATTAAGTCCTTGTTCAAAATCAATGAATTTCTCTGCCTGATCACCAAGATCTTCTTTGTCTGTTCCCAACGAGCCATCGAAGACCTCTAGGTAGTGAAGTCATGCGCTCATATTACACTCCTACTGGAGCTTTGAAGATCATGAATTTGTTTCTCTAGCTTTGAAGGACTCACCTCCAGCCATCGGGCAACATTGGATTCTTGAAGATGGATACTATAAATGTGTATCTTTTGATTTTGAGATGTAGTTCCACAGTGTATTTCTTGCAGCTACACTTTATATAGTTATATGACATGGATCTCTAGTGTATTTGATTGGTATCCATGGTTTTATTTCATCCCGAGCATGGATTATCCCGCCTCGGTGAGACAAATAATTATTTTGTAGATGGCACCTCCCAAACTCTGGTCTCTGGGCTCACTCGCTTCATACGTTGGTGAAGATTTGTAATGTATTTCATCCATCAGTTGCTCTTATGACCTCACACATTAGGGGGCATCTGTTATAACCCTAAATTTCACCAAACATGCATACCTGGCATCAAGCCATCTTACTTGCTATTTTTTCCAAGCCATCATTGAGAAACTCTTCTAAAAAACCATTCTTTTTAATATGTATGTGCCTTGCACCACCACTTCCCACGTACACATGCTAACTGCACCATTACGACCCGTGTACACTCACAAAAAGAACAAAAAATAAAAATTGCAAAGGGATACAGTGTTTTGGGACATTACCTAACTATTTGACCACCCATTGCTAGTCACCCAACCATTACTATCTTTTTTGGCCTATAAAAGAAGGTGTTGGGGTCCCATTCCAGAGGAAGCACGAGACAAAAGAAACTCTACCCATTTCAGTATTCCCCCTTTGCCCCAATATTTTGAAGCCACATTATGAGTTTGAGCCATAATTCCCTTTTCCTCCATTGCAAACCCTTTCCATTTCCCTAGAGAGGACTGAGGAGGAGAAGGATACATGGAAGCAGTTGGTGCATGGTGAAGAGGATCCTAGGACTCAGTTCGTGGAGCAGTTTCCAGTCTCATATTGTAAGCGACTTTTGTGAGATTAATATAAAGAAATACTTTTTCTGTCCTACCAAATGATGTCTTCAATCTTTATGATTTATTTACATTTTGGTTACAATATCTAACCCACTAATCCATATACAAAATGAATGCTTGTAGTTTCTTGTTTGTCTTTTGGTGAATCCAGGTTAGCCTTGGGATCAACACCATACACAGAGTTTAAGTTAGGACTACCAGATCCCTATATGATTGTGGGTTAATGTTGGGATAGTTGTTAAAAGTAGGATACTTTATATGGTTAGCTATGCCTTCACTTTTTAAACCTGGTGTAGTCTGTAGGGGGTTTTCCCACTATCAACACCTCTTCTTTTCTTCTGGCCTAATCCTTTTCAATACAAGGTTTTCCCAGTAATATAGAAAATGGGGCATTGTCCTCAATAAATTTAACAATATCAAAATCTTCCTCTGTTAAAGTCCCATGAGCACTCATAGTTATCTGGGTGAGCTTTCCACATAGGGTTATCAACTTTCCTCTAAATAATCCTATTCCTCCCAATGAGGGAACCATAGAAAGATTTCCTAAGATTTCCCAAGTTCTTTCTGTGATGATATTCACCTATGTTTCTTCATCCAGAACACACTCAACGTCAAAGTCTCCTATTCTTGTTTCTATGCACTCTTTTTCTTTGAAGATCTATGATAAGATGATATTTCGGTGATCATTTAGGGTTTCTTTCATTTGTAGCAGTACATCCTCTGATTTTTTCTGGGGTTTTGCCTCGGTCTCAGTGTCTTGACCTTCCTTAGGGTAGTCTTGTCTCATATTCATTCTTTCAAGCTTAGCAATCATTCTAGGACAATATAAAACTTCATGATCCATAGCTTTGCAACAAAGACAACTTGGTCTTCTACCAGGGCATTCCTTAGCAAGATGTCCTGATCTTCTACAATTGTAACAAAGGGTTAGTCTTATTTTTCTTTGAAAGGATCCCCAACCTTTCCTGTACTGTGCACTAGGATCATAGTAGCTAACATGAAAAAAATTATTTCTAGGATCCTGCATCCATTTGTTAGTCCAAACATTCTTTTTATGCATAGGAATAACATATTTTTCACTATTTTTATCTACACACAGATCTTTCACAGTTTCATATCAGATCTTCGCACAAATATTATTCTTCCTTAGTTCCCAACAATCATAGTTTCAGGTCCCAGCAACAAAACCATTTTTTTGGCACAGGGGAAGACCCAGGGTTCAACACTACAACAATGCACCAACAAAAACCTAACTACTGGCCCTTTCGGCAACACCTGCGAAGCAGATGAAGTCTCACCTGAGGTAGAGGAACGGGTGGTTGCATGACTCAGATTTTTGCAACCTTAGCTGGGACACAGATCTGTGACTGTAACACCTTAACATAGCACTTAACATTTATAGTTCATCAATATTCATCCTTATTTTACAGCTCAACTAAACCCTAATAATAGATCAACGCAACATTCACATAGATCCAATAGATTCAAGCACTAAGCATACCAACATAGATTAGATCTAGCATTAATTCACATTATTCAACACTAAGCATTCAATCACATAGATAAGAGAACAACCATAAGTCACATAGCAATCACTACAAAGGGTATACATGGTTCACCCCCACCGTGGGGCTATGTCCACCAACTCTTCTTCTTAATTTCTTTTTGTCAATATTCTACATGCACAGAGCCATGATATCTTACTCCATAGAGGACAGGAGATATGCACACTTCACTAGACCCTCCTTCCCTGAGTTACAACACAAAGACTCTTCACGGTCTCTTACAATCACTTTCAGTTAGCTCTGCAAGTCTCACACAATATGCACGAAGCATTTACAATCACCACTTGCACTTAGCACAACACCAAGCCTCTTTTCCTACTATTTATTACATCACCTAGAATTCTATTTATACATTACAAAACCAAGTCTAAACATGGGTAAACCCATGGGTCGACATCCCCATACCCATTACATATCCCAAAACCCAAAAATCCCTAAAAACAGGCCGAGATCCCATGATCTCCACTTCGACTTGTGCTCCGCCTTCAATAGCCTACCAAAGTCCCAAAAATAGGTCAAACATGACCAAAGATCCTCAAAACTTGGTCAAGGGAAAACACCCATTTATTCTGGAAACAAGACCTAGAGTCTTATGAGTACCTTGAGACTTGCACTCATCATTGGCAAGCTCTCTCGCCATCGACATTTGGAAATACATCAATGTCTCCTGATCGATGGATTCTTCAGGTGTTCGACACTGACTCCTCTATTCACACTTGTAAGAATGTACTCGGTGCCTTGATACCTAGTTTCATTATTGGTAGTATGTCTCACATTTGTTAATGATATACCTCAATGACCGATAATCAAATGATGTCTCATTGTGTTCGACCTCAACTCCTTGATTCACATGATGTAGACTTTCACCCTTGGTAGATTGTGTACAAGACTTGAAGACACTACTATGTGGCCGCAGCTTTCCTGAGCTATTGCTTCCTTGTCATTGGACCAATACCTAGATGACTTTAGTGATAATGGGAGATCAGATTGTACTCCACTATATACAGATATCTTCAGATTAGTTTTGAGACTGGTTCTAAGGGGCCTTGTTCGTGACTATGACAACTAATGGCATGTAACCACATTTTTATTTTCCTATTCATGGCCCCAAACACTTGTTTGGTATATTTTCAAATGGATATGCAGTGTAATTTTATTGGCAACCATGTATGCAAAGTCAGTACATAATGTAATGAGAAACTAGTTCATCTAGTTGATTCCGCATCACTCCACTTATGGGTTGTTTATAATGTATTTCGGCCATCACATATACTCCTCTGACCTCACACATTAGGGGGCATATGTTATAGCAAGATTTTCCTCACCTTATGCAATCTTGCACAAAGGGCCTTTTTCCATTTCCCTATTCAGACTTATCATCCCTGTTTGATAAATCCATAGCTAAAAATACATATTTTTCCACATGTACGCACCTTGCAGACTATACAACATGCATATATGCAGGCTGCTCCACTACAACCCTCGTACATATTTGTGCCAAAAAATGAAAATTAAATGTTGGGTTTCCAAGTCACGACAGGAGATATCTGATCCTTGGCCTTCCATATACTGGAAACGTTCTGAATCAGCCCTTCAATTCCATTTGAAGCCTATAAATGGGAAAATTCTGAGGTATGAAAAGGAGGAGAAAGAATTCAACTTTGAGAGAAAAGTTACTCTGGAGAAATTATTACTTCATATTGATTTTGCATCCCTTTTTCCTTTAAGTCTGAACACAATTTTCAACCCCCAAGCTCTTACCTTATTGATGTAGAACCTCATTGTCTCCCTTATATGAGATTGCCTTTGGTGGAGGATTGAAGTGGTGGAGGCCCAGGTGGAAGGAACTTAGTTTCTCAGTTCTAAAGCATGCCAACACGAAAGTCTATAATATTTTCACTTATGTTGATCATTTATTAATAGAAATACTCCTTTCCCATCAAATTGATATCTTGAAAATATATTAGTTATTATCCATGAGCGTATTTGTCATGTTTATTAATGGATTATGCTACCTAATGTGATAACCTTTTATATCATCACCATATGCTTTCTTTTCTTGTTTTTTGAGAAATTGTTGTAAGCATATAGCTTTGGGTCAAAGTTCTCAACAGTGGACATCATCGAACATCTAGACGAGGTAGGCCTATTTATTATCTTGCTTGCATATTGGTTTATATAGCATGTTGTTGGCATAGATTTGTTTTCTGCAGTCATTTTCGTCTGTTGTGGTTTACCCTAGCCATAGAGGGTTTTTCCCTTGTAACAGTTTCATAGTTCAAGATGAAGGGTCTAGGTTTGATGCATTACTTCTTGGTATTGGAAGAGTGGCAAAGATCAAATGATATTTTCCTTAGCCAAGGAAAATATATTGTTGAGATTCTACAGATATTTGAGATGATGGACTGCAAGTCCATGACCACACCCATAATATACATATTTGGTGGATCCCATAATATATATATGGTTGATTGGATCCTTGATGCACCTGGTTAAAACCGGGCCAAACATATGCTTTGTAGTGAATAACTTGAATAAACACATGGTTGAACTTAGACATGTACATTGGATGGAAGCAAATCATATTTTGAGGTACCTTCATGGTACGGTTGGATATGGATTGAGATATGTCTTGGGTGGAGATGTGAAGTTGCAGGGATATACATACTCTAATTGGGAAGGGAGTGCAGTATATTGAAAGATTACTTCTGGATGTTGATTCAGTCTGGGATCAGGCATGATCTCATGGTTGAGAAGGAAGCAAACATCAGTGGCACTCAATACTTTAGAAGTAGAGTATATTGCAGCAAGTGTGGCAAGTCGTGAAGCAGTGTGGCTCTGGAAGTTGCTAGCTAGGATATTTGATCTGGAATTGGAGCCACTTTTGATACATTGTGACAATCAAATTTGCATGAAGCTTACCAAGAACCTTGCATTCCATGATAGGTATAATCATATAGAGATCAAATATCATTACATCCGGGACATGGTGAAACTCTAATACATATCCACAGACGAGTAGATAGGGGATGTTCTCACCAATCCCTTATCAAAGACTCATTAAGAGGGAGTGTTTTCGAATGTCCACCCTCGTTAAGAGGGAGGTGTGTTGCTTATTCTCATGCCAGCTAACCCCTCTAGCCAAGGGTTCTCTAGATCATTCATGTGAGGTGACTGAGGGGGTAATGCACTGTCAGACCTGCTAAGAGAAGAAACATCACACACATAGTTGTAAGACTATAGCAGAGACTGCATGTCTCTGGACAGTAGTTGTGTGCTACTTCGTTGGATCTGTTCCACTGGGGGAGATTGTGTGACTTCAGACAGTAGTTGTGTGCTACTTCGATGGATGTGTTTCACTGGCGGAGGTTGTGTGACTCCAGATAGTAGTTGTGTTCTACTTAGGTGGATGTGCTCCACTAGCGAAAGTTGTGTGACTCTGGACAATAGTTGTGTGATACTATAGTAGATATGTTCCACTAGAAGTGACTGTGTGTCACTGGAAATTAGTTGTGTACTACTTGGAAATAATTGTGATCTATGACATTATAGTAGTTGTGTGATACTAGTTGATTGACATAGAGATTACCAGATCACTTGATGTAGTTGTTTGTGATACCTCTTGATCACATAGATTATGCCTGATGATTTGAGATACTGGAGGCATTGTAGAAGTTGTGTGTCCGCTAGAAGATTGCAGAGTAGTCAATGGAATACCAGATGAATACATCGTGAAAGATGCCTTCCTAGATAAGAGGGAGTGTTAATGTTTTGGTAGTTGCGGGAGGATATTTCCCTCCTATATGACCTTTCTTAGATGTGGAAAATATTCCAGAAGCAAGAGATCCATTGAACAGATATTGAAATACCCTAGAAAAAAATTCGACCCAAAAGAATAAAGTAATAATGAAAAGACACTTGTCTAGAGAAGAATTTGGCCTAGTCTAGTGGCTAGAAAGACTATAAATAGAGGATGTCTTGGCTCATTTGTTCACTCACTCACACTCTGCGATATACAAAGAAGCAAGGCACAAGTTTGGAGGAGGTGACACAGTAGCTATAGCTGCACATTTTATTCTTGTTCAGTATTTTGGTATCTCTCTCTTGTGTACTACTCCTTGAGGAGGTGCGCTACCTTTGTATGTTGTTGTTGCTTCAACTGTGGTGGTATTTTTGGTTGAGCTATCACTTGTGCTATGGTTTATCTGATTGTACTTTCTTTGTGAATGAAATCTATCTAAGTAAATGTTAGTGTGATCAGGAGTGGCATATATGAATGCCTATGGTTGGTTGACAATGATGTGAAATTGTTTATGGTTAAATGAGCATACCAAAAACTCCAACAAGATGAGAATGTGTTATAAATAGACTATCTCAGGCTATTTGGGGGGTGAAGTGTTGCAAGAAGGTAATTTTATTAAGTGGAAATTTCAACTCATCATAGATTTTATATTTACTAGAGACCTCAATAGGAGTATAAGTGTCTTCATCAATGGGAGATTGTACAATTAACATTTTCTTATTTAATTGGAAACTCTTGGACTTATCATGTATTTTTTTCTTACAATATTGGAAAAAAATAGTAGAAGAAAAAAGAAAAAACATGAGGACCCTGTAGAAGTAGGAGGTGTAGGTTTTGAACTTGTAGATATGAAAGAATGTTGTTGAAGTCTACATTGGTCTTATAAATTCTCTTTATAAAAAAAATCTTGATTATATGTAGCATCAATGTTGGCAATATCCATGAAATTCATCTCTGAGTACAAATGTTCCTACAAACCACTTCTAAATTTAAGAACAATCATTTCACTTGAATAAAAAATACCGAGAAGGATTCATGATTGAACAGGTGAATGTAGTCTTGTATAGGAATGTTGAAACCTTCACATATATCTTGTTTGTAATTACATGAGACTCGGGGCTTCCACCAACCACATCCAAGTGGTAATTGGAATTTGATTTACTACACAGTATGCAACCAAGAGTTTGGTAAGTCTTGTAATCTTTAATTTAGCAAACAAAACCTTTTCATTGTCAAGAATGAGGTTGTAGTGAAACCAGGTGTCCATGATGAGAATCCAATTTTTAAGCATTCATGGATCATGGGATTCATCATAGACATGCACCTTGCACTCGGCACACTAGGAAGATGGCTTGATAATGGCGATATTGTTAACTTTTGTAGTTAACATGGTAGTGATGTTGGCCAATTCCACTACCCTTTTGAAAAGAAACAATGTTTCCATGGCTTGTGTAGTCATTTTATTGAATGTAGGGGAAACAATAAGGATATAATAATCCTTGGAACTTATTTTCTTAAATCACACAAATCATCTTCCTTCAAGGGTTAAAATTCCTCACAAAAATTCATGAAAACATCTCTTTTAGAACAATAGTACTCTCAAAATTTTGAGAAAGAACCTTTCATAATAGAGTAAATGACTTATAAATAATTCTTATAAAAAAAATGCAAAGGAAATGTGGAAAATAATTACTTGCAAATATTGAAAAGTTGTAAAAAAAAGTTCAAATTGCATTTTCCCACACGTTTCTTTTTCTTGCAAGATCAGGACGATAGACACCATGAGCAACCCCACCAATCCTTTAGTTTCTCAACTTAGATCTTCCTTGCATGAAATTCACACATGCAACCATTCATTCTAGATGGTTGAGACAATTTTTCAGGTTCTGGTTTTGAATCTTGTATGATATTTAAATGGTGAAATCACAAAGGGATCTCATATAGATTCATCGTCGAGGTTATAGCCAATGAAAGTGACATGTTCATGATTATTGTTGCTATTGCATGACAGAGGCTCCAATTAGTTCAAATTCAATGGAAGGATCTACATGTATGACTCATATCATGAGATACATATTTGTAGTCTCCGTTGAGATCACTCGACGCCAAACAATAGTTGTAGTTGTGTTGTGAAGTTTTTGGAAATAAAAAGGCATGTACTAAGTCAAAATGTAGTAGTTGCATTCTAGGAGATAAATTAAAGACACAAAACCTCATCTCTAAGTAGAAATTATTCTTCATATCCAAAGGAGGTTGTGCTTATTCTGAGGACACCTATGAGATTGCATCTGTGTGGTTACAAATGTGTAGGGTTGAACCAATAATATCTAAGAGCTAAGAGAGACATACATAGATTTTAAAGGTAGTGATTTGGGCGATAAGATAACCACACCCAATAATATGAGGAATGTAAGTTTATTCCAATAATTAGAATCATGTTCTGCATGAAAATAAGATAAGATAAGTGATTTGGGCGATAAGATAACCAAAAAAACCATGTTCTGCATGAAAATGCCATGCCAAGGAGCCATGAGAGCCACAATCTTATAGTTTAGATATGAATCAATCAAACAAAGAGAGATGAACCCAAATATAAGGTTGGATCATGTAAGTTTTTAAACCTTAATAGTAATGCAATGAACAAAAATATTCTTAAAATAGAAGAGAACACAAGTGCAATCACACATATACACAAATATATATCATAGAAACCCAAACCAAGAAAACTAGCAACTTGTTTAGAGACGCACCTCTAATTCTTATTCATCATCATCCAACTTCATTATTTATGATAAAATATATAGAATTCAAAACCCCTAATACATTGACTTGGATAAGACTACTACCATATTTCCTTAAATGGAATTAGAAATCCATGGACTAAGCCACAAATCTACCCATGCACCACAAAACCACCAAAAGAGAAAACCATGTGCTGAAAACTACTAAAAATGGACGTAAAAACCACCATTTGTTCAGGGGATCCACCCTACTACAACCCCTCAAACATGGGGGTATACTGCCCCACCCATGACCCCTTAGGTAGGGGGGATTCCACCCCCCCCACCTCCACTTCTCCCAGCACAACAAATTGCACATGATATTATTCATGCAAATAATATACCGCATACCCAACATTCTTCCACTTATTGTTTTATTTCCATATAGGGGGTCACAAGATTGCATAGTCAACAATCTAGAGAAAAAATGCCCACTATTTCTCTATACCAAGAGGACTTCTTAGTGCTCACAAACATTGTCAAAGAATCTGTAACATTCTTCAAAGTGTCCACCTTCATCAACAACACCTTCCTATATTCAACCTTGTCTCTCATAAAGTGATATTGAACATCAATATGTTTTTCCTTTGAATGATATGATGGGTTCTTTCCCAAGAAGATTGCACTCTGACTGTCATAATATATCCTTATAGGTTGTTCTAACAAACCAATACCTGAACATAATGTATTTAACCATGTTTCTTCCTTTTTTACATGAGTGGCTTCCATTTATTCAACTTCTGTAGTTGAGAGTGCCACTATAGTCTGCCATTTTCTCATCCAACTGATTGCTTCTCCAAATAGGTTAAACACACACCCACTTGTAGATATTCTGCAATCCAAATATCCAGCCTAGTATGCATCAACGAACCCATGTATGTATAATACTCTGTCCAATCCTAGTTTTCCTTAGAAGCACAATCCATAACTAATTGTTCCACACAAATACCTAAAATCCCTCTTTACTGTCGTCCAATGTTTCTTCCCTGGCTTTGGCATATACTTTCTCAAAACTCCCATTGCATGTGCAATGTTTGTTCTAGTACATATCATTGCATACATTAAATTTCCAACCACACTAGCATACATAAGATAAGACATGTCCTATTCATCTTCATGTGTCTTGGGACATTGATCTGCATATAACTTTACACCTACATGAATAGGGATCCTGACCGGTCTACATTCTTTCATATTAAACCTCTGCAATATTTTCTTGATATATTTCCTCTGATTTAACCAAAGTTTCCTATTTTCCTGATCTCTTTTAATTTCCATGTCCAAAATAAAATTTGTAGAATAAATATCCTTCATGTCAAATTTAGAGGACAACTAATTTTTCACATCCTAGATAATCTCCTTGTTGTTTACTATCAACAACATATTATCCACATATAAGACCAAATAAATAAGATGATCACCAACTAATTTGGAATACACATAGTGATCGTATTTGATCCTTGTGAAGACAAGTCCCAACATATAAGTATCAAATATTTTATACCACATTCTCAGTGATTTGTTTAACCCATACATGGACTTTTTTAGCCTACATACCCACTCCTTCTTACCCTTCACTACAAATCCTTCTACTTGCTTCATGCATATTTCTTCTTATAGATCCATGTTACCCTCTCAAGGGTAGAAACCTTTGTATACCCTTTCAATGGTATCATGTACCTTCTTGCATGATTTTTCATCATCTTAGATTAGTTCCAGACTCAATCCTTTCCATTCTCCAATTTGTGACATGATTCCAGAAGACAAAATATGAACCATGATGTGCTTAATTTAGATGCTCAGATACTCCTTGGTGATTCAGACACTCCATCGATGGTCCATGTGTAATATATTTTTAGCTATGATGATATAACCCCCTCGCATCTCATGAAGTTGTGGTTACCTTACGACAATTGAATAGGATGTCATAACATATAGAGTTTTCTCACTTGCATTGTGTTACCATGGGAAACATGTTCTTGGATAGAATTATGCCCCTGTTCTAAGATGACTCATACCACAAGGTTGTTTAAACTGGGTAACACAATCCATATCCTAATCACACTAAGAATGTTCCATTTTCCCAGTGTCATGCGTTTCCATCCACATTAAAAAAATGGCATCCCATCATGTATGGCTACTCAAAGGTCAAAAGGAAAGGTCAAAAACAAGAAAGGCTTAGATCAAATAAAGACACAAATGATAAGAGGTAAAGAGAAAAGTCAAATAAAGTATAAAATACTTTACTATGGTCCCCCCCTTTCAATTCCTAAGAGAAAAATGTATATCTAAAGAAAAAAGGACTTAGAAAAAATCAAAGAAAAGAAAGGGGAAGTGTGTGCAAACCAAAGTAGTAAAGGCCCCCTCTAGAAGACAAATGCAACAACCCTGGTTAAATAGTTGCATAGGGTTTGTTAAGAATAGTTAATTAAATAATTAACTGTCTTAATGTGTATTAGTTAAGTAATGATTAACTATTAATAATATTATTTATTTATTTATTTATTGTTTAATAAATGTCGATTAATTAATTAATTGATTAATTAACACATTCAAATATTTGGGTAATGAATTAAATGGATGAATAGCTTTAAAATTATTTATTATAAGACTTTACA
>JASDQU010739403.1:237362-249304 GCA_032191745.1 Picea mariana | reverse complement strand
TTATTAATCACATAAAGGTGGGGCCGACCTGTAACAATTAGGGTTACAAGTAGGTCTGAATCTTGACCAATATATAGCAAAGGATTTGATACACCCACTAGTGCTCATCCACTAGGGCACATCCATAGGGATTCCATAGCTCTGGTTCACTGCATTACATAGAAGAACCAAATCTTCACACGTTCACCTGTTCTCGTCCATAGACATGTCCACTCTACAGATATTCTTTCCCATTGTATCACATAGGAGAATCATTTGGAGTATTCTCATCAACTCTGCTACTTAGAGGAGGCTAATACATCATCTTCATTTATGTTCACATGATGTTGCACCCAACACTTTGGGATTTCACACGTTAACCTTGTGCTCAGCCACATGCACATCTAACTCAACAGATTGCCTTTTCGACTAAATAATCATATGGAGTTATTCTCAACTGTCTAAATGGAGGAGGTCATCTCTACGTTCCTATGTTTGTCTTAGGAAGGGACCACATACCCTTCTTAGGGGATTTATCTCAGGTTGTAAGCTAAGAGAAAGACTCAGATAGCTACAATGATCCACACCTCACAGATTTGTAAGCTGGAGAATGTCTCACATAGTTGCATTCATCAATAGATATTTCCCTCCTAGATGATCTTTCTTAGATGTGGAAAGGATTTTGGAATTAAGAGATCCATTGAACATATATTGAAATACCTTAGAAGAGAATTCAGACAAGAAGAATAAATTAATAATGAAAAGACACTTGTCCAAAGAAGAAGTCGACCCAGTCTAGTGGCCAAAAAGACTATAAATAGAGGAAGTCTTGGATCATTTGTTCACTCACTCACACTCTCCCGGCTACATAGAAGAAAGGCATAAGTTTGGAGGGGGTGACGTAGTAGCTGCAATTCAACAATTTATTCTTGTTCAATCTTTTGGTATCTCTCTCCTGTGCACTACTCCTTGAGGAGGTGTCCTACCTTTGTATGTTGTTGTTGATGTAGTTGTGGTGGTATTTTTGGTTGAGCTATCAATTGTGCTTGGTTTTATCTTATTGGACTTTATTTGTGAAAAAAATCTATCCAAGTAAAGGTTAGTGTTCTCGGGGGTGGATTATATGAATTCCTATGGTTGGGTGACAACGATGTGACATTGTTTATGGTGAAACGAGCATAGGAAAAAATCCAACATGGGATCAGAGTTGGTTACCTTCAGAACAGTTTGACCACTGGAAGGAAGATCGCTATAGCGGCTCCTTACAGCTTCAATACTTTGACAATATTGTTGAGCATTGTCCCAAGGAAGTTGGGGATGATTCTTTCACAGAGCAGTGTGCCCTACCCTAGCGCACCCCCTGAAATCCTAATCGTTCAAGTTCCTTCATGCCAGTTGTAGTAAAAGTTTCTTTGAAGTATTGGACAAATTTTTGGTTTTCCTAGTGCACCTTACCCTAGAACATCTCTAGCTATCTTCATATTGCAAGTTGGAGCGCTTTGAATTTTTAGGAATTGTCGTTTCCGTCCACTATTTTCCGTTGTTGTCGGAAGTATGTACTTGTATAAGTCTAAATTGTATCACTATCTTGAGGGTGTTTGCGGGAGAAGGGATCTTTTTGCCTAGCATAAGATCGATAAACTATAGAATACAACCCAGGTCGGAACATCAACAGATAAACTCAAGGTTTCAATATCACGTTTGATATTCCTTATATTGATGTAGTTTAAGTATGCATTGCAACTAGAGTAGAAATATTTAGAATTCTATTATTTCCATTGTTATTTCTAGTAACACTTGATTATTGTTGGTACGACTACCATTAATAATGCACTTGTTTACAAGATAAATTAATATCCTCTATGATATGTTCTTGGTTGATCTTGTTCGAGGCATGTTATCTAGTAAAATCCATGGATATTACCATGGAGATATCATTGTTCTTGTTTCTTGTTCCAGATAGGTCATAGGTAATAGCTATGAGAGGGAGATATAATGACAGTTGTAGGAAGAAAAAAATTAGATGGTCTATATTTAAAACATGGAGCAGACTATCCAAACATAGAGTTGTGCACATCCATGTAATGAAGGAGAGAAGAATGAAGTTAGAACCTTCTCGAAAGGAAAATACCTTTGCAAAAACAGAGTATCTCATATGGATATCGATTCACTTGATCACTCTTCAGTGCACTAGGAAGAGTCATTAAATACATAAGGGCCTACTTAGAATCATTATAGTAACCATAAAGAGGCCAACATGGTCTCATGATACTTTGCAAGATGCAAAGGGGGATACAAATATATGGCATTCATGAGCCATATGACGAGAAGGAGAAGATGGCTCCACTAGTGGTGACCAAGTGGCCCCACCAAGTACCATCTCAAAAGGAACTAGATTTCATAGGGAGTCATCTCTTAGGATCCAGTAGGGAGGAGCAGCCTCTTGAAGACAGTTCATAGAATAATGCAGACTCAGAGTGAGCCTGATATCAGAGAGATTCATTTGTTTAGATAATTTCATTAAGAAAGTATTCCTCCTCAGATTCAGATAGGAGAAGAGACGTCTTCCAGGACAAACAGACATGAAACTAGATCAAATAATATGAGTCTTCAAGAAGATATGAGACCTCCTGGGAGGTTTCCCTTATTTAAGTGATAAACAAGGAATCCAATCAAAAGGACTGGGATATGGATTGTTTCCTTGGTTATGAAACCAGAAGTGAAGTCAATGGTGACTTCCAAGTTTATCTACATAGTAAAGCATGCTGCAAATAGCAACATATATATGCACAAAGCTTGATCTATGGCCCAAGGTTTCTCCCAACAAGAGGGAGAATATTATGATGAGACACTTTCTCCAGTAGCCAGAAGAAGTGTGCATAAAGAAACCACAAGGTACATGAGAAGGAGTCTCATGTATGCAGATTAGACGATTATTTGATGAGCTTGGGGATGGTTTCCCATTGATCCTACATGTGGATGACTTGTTTCTAACACGAGATGAGAATCTCATAGTTGGGTGCAAGAGGGAGCTTGTTTATGTTATAACAATATTTTCCTCACCCTATGAAATCTTGCACAGAGGGCCTTTCTCCATTTCCCTATGCAGACTTATCATCCTGTTTGATAAATCCAGAGCTAAAAATACATATTTTTCCACATGTATGCACCTTGGAGACTATACAACATGCGTATATGTAGGTTTCTCCACTACAACCCACGTACATCCGGATTTGTTCCATAAAATGAAAATTAAATATCGGGTTTCCAAGTCACAACACTCTGATCCTTGGTTTTACATATACTGAAAATGTTACAACTCGGCCCTTTAGTTCCATTTGAAGGATATAAATGGTCCAATTCTGGGCTATGGAAAGGAGAAATAATTCAACTTTGAGAGAAAAGTTACTCTGGAGAAATTATTACTTCATATTGAGTCTTCATCCCTTTGTCCTTTAAGTCTAAACACAGTGTTCATTCCCCATGCTCTTCCCTTATTGATGGAGAACCTCATTGTCTCCCTTCTATGAGCTTGCCTTTGGTGGAGGATTGAAGTGGTGAAGGCCCAACTAGAAGGAAATTAGTTTCTCGGTTCTGAACCATGCCAACACGAAAGTCTGTAATATTTTCACTTATGTTGATCATTTATTAATATAAATACTCATTTCCCATCCAATTGATATCTTGCAAATATATGAGTTATTATCCATGGTTGTATTTGTCATGTATATTAATTGATTATGCTATCTAATGTGCTAAACTTTTATATTGTCACCATATGCTTGCTTTTCTTGTTTGTTGAGAACTTGTTGCAGATATATAGCTTTGGGTCAAAGTGCTCAACGATGGACATCATCCAACATTTGGATGAGGTAGGCCTCTTTGTTATCTCTCTTGCATATTGGTTTATATAGCATGTTGTTGGGATATAGTTGATTTCTTCAGTCATTTCCATCTGTTGTGGTTTACCCTATCCATAGGGAGTTTTTCTAAATACTAGAGCCACCCATAACTACTCTATTATTGTAGACCTGGGTCAAACCCCTTGTGTGATGTCGTCTTTGGTGGTACTCTAGACGTGTCCTTCATAGAGGAATGCCTTACTATCTACTTTAGGATGTCTAGAACCTAGTGGCTCAAAATTTATCAATTTTGATGTCACAGATGTGAAGCCTTGCTTGCCTTACCATGTGGATTTCCAAATCCACATGGATTACTCAAAGTATACCATCAAACACGAGGTTATTGATGAAGGTGCTACTACGTGTGTGATGTCCCTGATCTGTTTGAAAGCTCTTGGTTCTCCNCATGTTTAATGCTTTTGGCGGTCATTGCTTCCTCCCTCATGATATTCTCCATACCTTTCCAGTCTAGTTAGGTGGGAATACGTTAGAGGTAGTTGATGCGCCTCTTTATTATAACTTGTTACTAGGATGCAATTGGACCTATGTTATGGTCTCTGTCATATCATTTGTCTTCCATACTCTTTGTTTCCTCATGAAGGGAAGATCATGATGATCAACTAATTATCCTTTGCATACTCTAATATTAATGCATCTATTGGATCGTCTATCCCTTTGATCAACAATTATCAACCGACAATTGAGAATATTGGTGTCATAATGTATTCTTCCCTTATGGGTACTTTCAACTTCACGACACTGATTCACCATGTTTACGCTATGTCCAGTAGGCATGTTTTGATAAGGAGGTCCATTCCTTTATGCACTTCCTATTTATGTGATCCTTGGACCCTACCTTCCTCGACTTCATATTGTAAGGGTCAACTACATACTGGAATTACATCACCAACCTTTGTGAGTCATGTTGGAGATGGTTCGACAACCTTTGCTAGTCATGTTGAATACCAACAACCAGCCGCTGCAAGTCATGCTAGGGGCACAAGTCTAGTCATTGCTAGTCACACTGCACATACATCACCATCCTCTACTAGTCATGTTGGGGATTCATCACCTGGACCTCTGTGGGTCATGTTGGGGATTTGCTTCTAGCCTCTACAAGTCATGTTGGGAGCATGTCACTAGCCATTGCAAGTTATGTTGGAGACATTCATATGAATGAGAATCCTAGACGTGTAAGATGTAAGCCCAAGTTCCTTTGTAGGCTTTGCAAAGGAGATCACCTTACTCATTTGTGCCCTACTACTACTGTGGTACAAGATGCATGGTTCTTTCCTAGGGGCCCTTTGGGTTTTGAATCGTCTTTGGATTCCCAAACTTCTTTGGTTGATACAATAGTCATGATGATGAAATATTCGACTAACACCCCTCTTCCTTTAGGGGTTGATGCATCCCTTGACCTTGTTGTCTCGCATCATGTTCAATGAGCGGTCATGTCAATGCAATATTCAACTAAAACCACTCCTATTTTTGTAGGTATTGCATCGCTTGACCTTTTTGTCTCACATTATATTCAACCAATGGTTGAATAAGTGGTCATTCCCATGCGATCTTCATTCAATCCACTCTTCTCTTGGAGAGTGATAAGCCTAAGGAAGTGACATTACCGATGCAATCTTTGGTCGATCCCAATCTTCTTTTGAAGGGTGCTGTGTTCTTCAGCCATGTCCTTAGAATCTCTAGATGTGTACCTTCTTCACTAGGGATCATTCCACTCTCTTTGAGTATGCTCCCTCCAAGTCCTAGGGTGGTTTCATTTTATTGGAATGATCTTGTAGAGCCTTGAATTCCTTCTTCTACACCATTCTAGATAAGGGGCATTCTTCAATATATTGTAGATAAGGTAACCTCTGCAAGTATTTTATCCTCCTCAACTAGGAAAGATTTGGGTTTTCCCAAGATTTTGTCGGCTCTTGGTAAGTTGCTGACCTTTCACAGAAGTTCTGCATGGGATCCTTGGCCTTCCCCATTATATGCTTCTTAGAAGAATATCCATGAGTATGATTTAAGCTCTTTTCCAACTAGGTCTATGCTGCTAGATTCCTCCATATGTCTCACACTCTTGTTCAAAGGAAGTCTATCGACCTGTTTTGGCCACCCCTCAGAACTATTGACTTTGCATGTTAGTCACATGCTCAGTTTGTCTCAGAATCACATGATATTTTAGTCCTATCATGCACCTTGGACCTACTTTCATCATTGGTAGGTAACCTTGACCCCAAAAATCAAAACTTCATCATTGATCATTGAATGGGTGGTTTCTCTTTTGTTCGACGATAAGACATCTATTCACACATTGGGATTCATGTACTTTCTTGGATTCCATTATCCTTATTAGTGGTTTTCTCACCTTTGTTGGTATTTTTCACCATTGGATGCTATTCAGAGGGTATTTTTCGTATACTTCTTGCACTTGGCACACACGAAAGATGCACAGGGTCATTGGTTTGTGAACATGTTCTTCGTTCGATTTCCACCAAATCATGAAGCTCCTGCTTTGTATCTCGTGTTGAATGATGAGAGATGCCTTAATGCTCTCCTTTCAGTGGGTCTCCTTCCATCTAATTCATCCCATTGTTGGCACAGGGGCATACCCAGGGTTCAATGCTACAACAATGCACCAACAAAACCCTAACTACCGACCCTTTCGGCAACACCTGTGAAGCAGATGAAGTCTCACACGAGGTAAAGGCAGGGGTGTTTGTAGGAATCAGATGTCTACAACCTTAGCTGGGACACATATATGTGACTATAACATGCTAACAGAGCACTTAGCAATTATAGTTCATCAATATTCAACCTTAGTTTACAACACAACTAAACCCTAATAACATATCAACGCATCATTCACACAGATCCAATAGATTCAAGCAATAATCATACCAATATAAATTAGATCTAGCATTCATTCACATTATTCAACACCAATCATTCAATCACATAGATAAGAGAACAGCCATAAGGCACATAGAAATCACAACACAGGATATGCGTGGTTCACCCCCACCCTGGGGCTACGTCCACCAACTCTTCTTCTTTATTTCTTTCTGTCAGTCTTCTACATGCACAGAGCCATGATATCTTACTCTGTAGAGGATAGGAGATCTGTGCAGTTTGCTAGACCCTCCTTCCTTGAGTTACAACACAAAGCCTCTTCACAGTATCTTACAATCACTTGCACTTACCTCTGCAAGTCTCACACAATATGCATGAAGCATTTACAATCACCACTTGCACTTAGCACAACATCAAGCCTCTTTTCCTACTATTTCTTACATCACCTAGAATTCTATTTATGCATTACAAAACTGGGCCTAAACATGGGTAAACCCATGGGCCGACATCCCCATACTTGTTACATAGCCCAAAACCAAAAAATCCTTAAAAAGGTTCTGAGATCCCTCGATCTCCACTTCGAATTGCGCTCCTCCTTCAATAGCCTGTCGAATACCCAAAAATAGGTCAAACATGACCAAGGATCCTCAAAACATGGTTAAGGGCCAACAGGCCCCCAACACTCACTTGTGACTCATCCCAAGTCACTCTGGTCTGGGTACTTGTGCTTCAAAATCCTCGAGTTATTGTTGTGTCACGGCCTCATTCTCAACAAACTCTTGGATAACAACTTTGTTGACAGGTCCCTCTAAGCATTGTTCAGATGCAATGATGACTTGCTCTAGTTCTTCTTCTCGGCCTTCAATCTCTACAAATATTTAAAAAGCCTCATCTTATATAGGTTGGAGCCTCTAATTCACTTCCATGAATTTTCTCTGAATGGTGTGAACTTGTTGTTGATAAGTACATTGTTCTTGGGATTGTTGCATCCTCTCGACTATTGACAGGGGCTTCAACTGTGCCTATATTGCTTCTACTTGCTGCTTCTCCTCCTAGAGCTGTGACTCTAGTGCCTTTAATTCAATATCCTTAGTGATTTGCTCATAATTTTAGGCACTGCAATCACTTAGTTTTTTACATTTCACGGTAAGGTCCTTGATTCTTTCAATTGTGCTTCAAGAAGTTTCTTCTCTTTGATCTTGCACATCATGCAGAGTGTTGGGTATTGTTCCTAGCTCTAAGTCTATTATTCTTTGCTCTAGCTATTGGATAGCTTTTGCGAGCTGTGCTACTGGATTCTCTACTCAGTCTTTTTCTTTTGTCTCTAAGCCTGTCACAGAGCAGAGTGTTCTATTGAGTGCTTCTTTGACTCCAAGATGTTCTTTGAGAAACTATTATTTTTATTGCTCGACCTGCACCCTCTCTTCTTCAAACTTGGACTGAAGGTCATCCTTCTCCTTTTGTGCAACTCGTCATTTCTCTACCATTTCTTCTTGGGATTGTTTTGGGTCCACTGTGGCCTGGTCTTTCTCAGCTTTTGCTCGATGAAGGCGATCTTCGATCACATAAGCTAGTTTGCAGAGTTAGGAAGGATCATCTTCCAACTCTGGTTCTTCTGATGGAGGGGGCACAATCGACACTGCACCGCTGGATTGAATGGCTTGTTGTACTCCTTTGAGTTCGACCTCAATTTTTTCATACATCTCCTCCTTATTGGCTTCATGTTTCTGCAATATTTCCTGGGAGGCTTCATTTACAACTGCGATGATGAATTCAAAGTCATCTACAGTGAGAACAATCTTCATATTAGTTAAGGTGGCTCTATATTTCTTTTGGGAAGTGGGTTTCATGGGAGAAACCTTCCTTTTCTTCAAGGATCAACCTCATCAACAGGATCTCTAAGAGGTGTTACTTCTCCTTACTTCTATTGGTCTTCTTTGTCATTTGTCTCTTCTACTTTGTCATCACCCCCTCAACCAGGTGATATTGAAGTAGTCTCTTTTGATGCGCTGCTTAAGTCTTGGACTTCTTTGGTTTTCTTCCTTCTAATGGTTCTAGGGGCATCATGTTCTTTTTGAGTAGCCTCTGAGCTGTCAAGTTTAGAATCAAACATCTCTATAGAGTCAACAAGGATAAGGAGGTCTGCCGATCAATCCTTAGTTATCTCCTCAAGGTCCTCCTCTATGAGCTTGTAGTATGACTGAAGCTCCTCTTTATGCTTGCCTTCTCATGCAGTGATATAGATGAAGTGTCAATATGCATGGAACTTCATGAGGGGTCGAAACTGTTGCAGGGTGTTTGGCGTCATGCGAGGTTCATATTCAGTAGCCCTCTTTAGTTTGAGATAATATGTGTGAAATACCGCGTTCGACTGCCACTTTTTTCCCACATCGCTCGAGTGCAAGAGCGTGGTAAACTTCGTAGCAAGTGGCTCAAATGGATCAATGTCTAGGAATTTCACACCTTCCGACATCTCCCAAGCAGCAAATGTGATGAGGATCATGAGCTAGCTAAAGTGGAACTTGTAGCCCTAATCCCAAGCTTTGTGACAGTCTAAATTTATATGGTTGACCAGGTTCTTCACCCAGTTCATTTGGAGTCCTTCTACACACTTTCTGGTGAGGTCAACAACAAATCCTATGACCTATGTAGGTATGTTCTTTCTCACAATATTTCTTGCGATCAACTAGTAGGTGAGGCACACTACGCCATTCTGTATGGAATCTACCTTGTATCCTCGTGTTCCCTTTTCTACATCGCCATATGTGTCTTTGATTCTCTGTGCCAATGTGTGATCTGTATCTTTCCCTAGGTAGAAGTCCTATGGGTTGGGTCTCTGCATGCTCAATCTGGTGATCCTATGGATCAACCTTGAATTGAATGTGATGCGTCAGTCTAGCCATAGGTAGCCTCCATGGTAACATGAGAGAAGGATATTAACATAGGCGTTAACCTCCTGGTGCCTTCCAAAATGTGGGATCTTCATCATATTCAAGAGAGTGGACTGCGCGAGGTTCAGAGAACATGATTGGGGGATTATTTTTGAGTGCTTCCCCTTCGTCCTGGTCAATTATTTATAAGGAGCAAGCTTACTATGGTTCTTGTGGTCTCCTAAGATTCCTTCAAAGGGTTCATAGGAAATACTTCTCGAGCTGGGGTAGGTGCTTCAGTCTTCTGTGAGTCTTCTTGTGTTATTTCAACTTCGATAACCAATTTTCAGGTTCTAAATAGCTTCAATATGTTCTCTTGTTCTTCAATAAAGTGTGATATCCTCCTACTCATGAAATATTTTAATTCTTCCTTCTTCTTATCTAAGACTCCCTTTGGTTATAACCCTAAATTGCCCCAGACATACATACCTGGAATTAGGCCATATTACTCGCTATTTTTTCCAATCCATCATTAAACAACTCTTCTAAAAAACCATTCTTTTGAAGATGTATGCACCTTGCACTGCCACTACCCGTGTACACATGCTAGCTGCACCATTACAGACCACATACACTCACAAAAAGCGCAAAAAATAAAAATTGCAAAGGGATACGAGATTTTGGGACATTACCTAAATATTTGACCGCCCATAGCCAATCGCCCAACCGTTACTATATTTTTTGGCCTATAAAAGAAGGTGTTGGGGTCCCAACCCTAGTATGGTCGCCAATTCTACTAATAGCTGGAAAACCCCCTATGGACTACATCAGGGTTCTAAAGTGTAGGAAGAGCTAACCATCTAGAGTCTCCTAATTTTAACAACTATCCCAACATTACTCCACAATCATATATAAGAAACAAAGTATAGGGATCCGATAGTCCTACCTTAAACTATGTGTCCAATGTCGATCCCTTTGTGCTCAGTTGTTTCTCGAATACAAGTCTCCTCCCAAGGCTGAACTGCATTCACCAAAAGACAAACAAGAAACTATAAGCATGCATTTTTTATATGGATTAGTGGGTTAGATACTATAACCAAAATGTAAATAAATCATAAAGATTGAAGACATCATTTGGTGGGATGGGAAAATTATTTCTTTATATTAATCTCACAAAAGTCACTTACAATATGAGACCGAAAAATTCTCCATGAACTTGGTCCTAGGCTCCTCTTCACCATGCACCAACTACTTCCACGTATCCTTCTCCTCGTTAGTCGTCTCTAGGGAAATGGCAAGGGTTTTCAATGGAGGAAAAAGGAATTCTGGCTCAAACTCACAATGCGGCTGCAAAATATTGGGGAAAAGGGGGAATACTAAAATGGGTAGAGTTTATTTTCTCTCGTGCTTCCTCCTAGAATGGGACCCCAACACTTTCTTTTATAGGCCAAAAAATATAGTAACGATTGGGTGACTGGCTTTGGGTGGTCAAATATTTAGGTAACATCCCAAAAGCCCGTATCCCTTTGCATTTTTTTATTTTTTGCGCTTTTTTTGAGTGTACGCAGGATGTAATGGTGCAACTAGCATGTGTACATGGGTAGTGGTGGTGCATGGAGCATACATATTCAAAAGAATGGTTTTTTAGAAGAGATATTCAATGATGGCTTGGAAAAAATAGAAAGTAATATGGCCTCATGCCAGGTATGTATGTCTGGTGCAATTTAGGGTTATAACAAGAGGAAGCCTTAGAGAAGAAGAAGCAAGAATTAAAATATTTCATGACTGGGAGGATGGGACACTTGATTGAAGAACAAGAGAAAAGATCGAAGGTATTTAGAACCAAAAACTTGGATGTCGAAGTTGAAATAACAAAAGAAGACTCACAGAAGACTCAAGCACCTACCCCAGTCACCCAATCATTACTATCTTTTTTGGCCTATAAAATAAGGTGTTGGGGTCCCATTCTAGGAGGAACAACGAGAGGAAAAATTCAAAGTATCTGTGTAACCTTTGCATGGAGGACCATCCGACTCACCTGTGCCCTCGAATTGTGGAGGCCCAAAATATTTTGACACAACAATAACTTGTTGTGTTAACGAACCCATTTCAACATGGGAAAAATTTAATTCAAGCCTCTTCGAGTGTGGATGGGGGAAATTAGGGACCCCCTCTGTCTTTGAGTAATCCTTTGTCTGTGAATGTGTATATGTTGAAAGGTCATTCCCACATAGAAACTAGGATGCATGACTATGGTATGCCAAACACCTCTGAGAAGGGTAAGGAAGTCAAAAACCCACCTCTTCCTCTCCAGATTGAGAATACATTGGGTGAAACA
>JASDQU010739403.1:215195-237342 GCA_032191745.1 Picea mariana | reverse complement strand
CTGTCTTTGAGTAATCCTTTGTCTGTGAATGTGTATATGTTGAAAGGTCATTCCCACATAGAAACTAGGATGCATGACTATGGTATGCCAAACACCTCTGAGAAGGGTAAGGAAGTCAAAAACCCACCTCTTCCTCTCCAGATTGAGAATACATTGGGTGAAACAATGACATGCATCCAAAAAGGTGCGTTGAAGAAATCTTTCCACAATCCAAACACAAGGGACGCCCATAACTACTCCGTGGTGGAGGATTTGTCTCAAACCCCCTGCATAATGTCTTCTTTGGAGGTCCTCCAGAGCTGCGCTTATCAGAGAAAGGCTCTGTTAGCTACCTTAGGATTTGTTGAGACTTGTAATCTAGGAATGATCATGCTTGATACAAATGACTTAAAACCTCGTCTCCCCTACCACATGGTGTTTCAGATAGTAGTGGATTATACCACAAAAAAATTTACTCGGAACATTTTTTTCAAGGTGGTTGAGGAGGGTGCCTCGACATGCGTGATGTCATTGGCATGTTGGAAGGCCATTGGCCAACCCGTTTTGTCTCCGTCACCTACTCTTATTACCCCTTTCGATGGTCATTCATTCCAACCACATGGAATCATTCGCTCTTTCCCCATGCAGTTAGGGGGAAGACCGTGTGTGTCAAGGTTGAAGTGGTCGATGCATCTCTTGACTACAATCTCTTGTTAGGAAGGAGTTGGACCTACACTATGAAAGCAGTGGTCAAAACAATTTTCTAGGTCTTGTTGTTTCCACACGAGGGTCGGATCATGTCCATTGATTAGTTATCCTTCTCCTGTCCTGACCCTTCATCGGGGGCATCCATGGTCCTGATGATTGATAACCCTCAACCTGGCATCGTCAACGTAGGGTTTGGTTTGTGCCCACATTTGATGGGTACTTTCAATTAACTGCCTCCGACCGACAATGTCAAATACATATCAACTGTCCCCAACCAACCTAGGGATGAAAATTTTCAAATCTCGTCGTTTCAAACGACTTACTTTAACGATATGTGGACTCTTTCTTCCCCATCAACCAATATGGAAGGGACAAGGCACCATGGCAGGGCCATGCCTTTTTCCGCAATAGAAGTTGCATACTCTATAGTCTAGCAAGCTTCCACCGACCCTGATCTGACTCCCACAAAGGAGTTAGACTTGGTTCTCGAGACTATTTGGGCTCAAGGTTCCCTTGCCAATATTGATTCTTTATACTTAGTCTTGCCCTCAGACGAGGTGATTATTGAGGCAATGACTAGTCCAGACAAACCTTGGGATGATATCCATCATAGATCTTATTTCCTCCCAGAGTTAAGAAGAATTGAAGCAAGTGAATTCACTTTGAATATGACTGGAAATAGGTCTTGTCCTATCAATACTTTGGCTATGCACATAGTTTATGCTAAAGGAAATATGGAAACCAACACTAAAACAATACCTATTGATATCTCTAGAACCCTTGGCGTTGTGGAGAATGTCCTCATTGGAGAAGACTGCTCCCCCGAGGAGATTTGAATCTACACAAATTTATTTAAATAATTTCGTGACGTGTTTTCCTAGTCTTACGATGAAATTCCAGGCATAGATCCAAGAATCGTCGAACATGAAATCATGACATATCTTGATGCCAAGTCAGTCTGGTAGAAGCTTTGTCTGGTTAATCCTAAGAAATAAGAAACTATTAAGGCTAAAGTAGAGAAACTACTCAAAGCTGGTTTCATCTATCCCATTCAATTGAGTCAATGGGTGTCAAATATCGTTCCAGTCAACAAACAATAGGGTATGATTCGTGTATGTATGAAATTTCATGATTTGAACATGGCCTGTCCAAAGGATAGTTTCCCCACTCCATTTAACGACCATATTGTTGATGAATGCATAGGCTGTGAGGTCTTTTATTTCATGGATGGTTTTTCAGGATACAACCAAATATAGATCAATCCCTAAGAATAGCACAAAACCACTTTCATTTGTCCGTGGGGTACATTCTCTTATCGAAAGATGCCTTTTGGTCTAAAAAATGTTGGAGCTACTTTTCAACGGGACATTTATTTTTATTTCCACGATATCAAACACATAGTCGAGGCTTATCTTGATGATTTAGAATCATGATCTCATAAGAGAGATGATCATCCCACACACCTCTGACTTATCTTTGAGTGACATTGCTACTACTGAATCCACATGAATCCAAACAAATGCAGTTTTTGCATGACGTTGGGTCGTCTACTAGGTTTCATAGTGTCGACAACAGGGATCATGGTCGATCCTCTAAAGGTTGAGGCGATAGTTCAGTTGCCTCCCTCATGCATAGTCCCTCAGCTTTAGAGTTTACAGGAAAAAGTGAACTTTTTACAGTGTTTCATCGCAAACTATGCCAAGATCACAAAGGGTTTCATGCATTTAATAAAGAAGGATGTTCCCTTTCATTGGGAAGAAGCCGCTCAATGCTCTTTTGAAGAATTGAAATTCTCCCTCGCATCTTCCCCTTTTCTTTGGCCACCTAATTATAATAAAGATTTCTTATTGTACTTGGATGTAGTAGAGTTGACCATCGGTATGGTCTTGGTTTAGGAGGATGATTTTCATGAAGAATACGTGTTTTATTACCTGAGCCGAGGCCTAGTTGGACCAGAACTCAATTATTCCCACATTGAAAAACTTGTGTTGGCAGTAGTTCATGCAATCCAACGGTTCTGTCATTACATCTTGTTTCGCAAGACCACCATCATTGTCATTGTGAATCCGTTCCAATATGTGTTGACATGATGTGTAATCTGTGGAAAGATCAGTAAATGGATAGTTATCCTACAGGAATTTGATTTGGATTTTGTTTCAGAGAAATCCAAAAATTTGTTTGTCTTTGTGGAACTCATCTTAGAACTTCTGGTTGAGTTAGGTGATGTTATACTCGAGGAGTCACCTTTTAAAGGAGACATGTTTTTGATCGCATCTTCAGACCCCTGGTATGGAGATATACTAGTCTATATCCATAATTTGAAGTGCCCCACCTCTTCTTCTCATGATGAGCATCGCCATATATTCCATCGGGCCAAGAACTATCTCATACTTGAGGACACTCTGTATTGTTGGGGTGTATATTGCATCCTTCATCGGTGTCTCACTCATGAAGAAGTGAAAATTGTGCATAACGATTTCCACACTGGAGCATGTGGTGGTCATTTTTCTTGGTTGGAAACAACCAAAAGATTCTACGAGACAGTTACTTTTGGTTGACATTAATCAAAGATTGTGTTGAATCGGTCAAGAAGTGTCACTCGTGTCAGATGTTCTCTCGAAATATGAGGGCACACCCCGCTCCCATGTTTCCCGTCATCACAGTTGGTCCCTTCACCAAGTGGGGGATTGATTACACTACATGCAACCCCCCTTCAACAAGAGGACATCATTATATCATCGTAGCAGTAGACTACTTCACGAAGTGGGTCGAAGCTATGCCAACGTTCAAAGATGATGGTGAGACCACAACTCTGTTTTTTTTAACCAAATAATAGCAAGGTTTGACGTCCCGAGAGAGATTTTCACTGACCTTGGAAGTTAGTTTCAGAATAAAATGATGTCTGAGTTAATGTCAAATCTTGGGTTGAGGAAAGAACATTCATCACCCTACTACCCACAAGAGAATGGTTAGGTGGAAGTTGTGGATAAGTCTCTTAAGACTATTTTACAATGAATGATCAATTCAGCCAAGTCAAATTGGCATTTGATGTTGTACTCACCATTATGGGCCTACCGAATATTTGTTAATACTGCAACTGGCTTCTCACCTTTTCAACTCATTTATGGGTTGGAAGAAGTCTCGCCTATAGAGTGCCAGATCCCGTCTCTAAATTTGGAAGTACAGTTATTGCTAGACACTTCACCACTTGAAGAGCATTTATTATATCTCGAGAAGCTCAATGAGCAGCGTCATGATGAAGACTTAGCTAACAAGGCTCACAAACAAAGAATCAAGTGTTAGTATGATCGGTCCATTCATCCTCGTATTTTCTCTGAAGTTGACCTTGTCCTGGTCTATGACCAAGATAAGGATCCCCTAGGGCAGGCAAGTTCAAACCCATGTGGTTGGGACCTTTCATCGTGAAGTAGGTACTAAAGAATGGATTTTATCATCTGGTGGAATTTGAGGGAAATGCTTTGGTAGAGCCTAGAAATGGGCTTTACCTCAAGAAGTATTACTTGTAGGTGGGTCACCTTGGGTGACTTCTTGTACATATGTATAGTATTTATGCAGTTAGTTTTGGCCTTTTTGTTTTATGGACGTGTCATTTTTTATGTCAAATTTTTCACTGTGGAAGATGTCAAGTGAATCAAAGGTGTTCGTTGGGTTTACAGATGACGCTAGCCGACACACTCGGAGGATTGCTTCCGCAACTTGGGTGATTTTTACACCTCAGGGCTAGTTTCTATCTTCACGAGGCATCTATTTAGGTGACGCCACAAACAATGTTTCTAAATACAACACATTTCTAGAGTTGCTTCGTGACGCTTTGTCACATGGTATCTATCACCTCCAAGTCTAATTAGATGCTTAGCTAATTGTGTCCTAGTAAAATGGGGTTTACCACGTTTTCAATATAACTCTACACCAACGGTTCCTTAGGGTACATCTCTTAGAATGAAGCTTTGATTACATTATGTGTATCCATGTTCCTAGGAGATTGAATCAAATCATAGATACTCTAGTTAATCATATATTAGATTGGCATTTTTCACACATGTAAGAAAAAGAAGACACATGCACATGTAAATACATTTGTAAATAGATGTAATCCATAAGACATAAAAATACGTAAATACACATATATATATTGAAAGTATCAGAGTACATGGGTTGGCGCAAGCGCCTCAGAAATATATGCCCAGTAAGATTCACGGGGCTTATGCCCTCAAAAATATACAAAAGGTTCCCTCGACACATAGGTAGTCCAACCTAGTTAAGGGTAGGGCCTGTTGGCCCTGCCATAGTGAACAACAATGTTTTCCAAACGCCGAAAGAGTTGGACCGAGGTCTGTGGTACCCTAAATACGTGAGGTTTCATTGACGCTGGGAGATCCTCTATCTCCGCCATAGGGACTGTATGAGTGAGTGCAATGAGGTTCCGCTCCACCCGTCTCAATACTCTCTCAGCCTCTCTGCCTGGAGGTCCCCCTACTATTGTTTCTCATCTGGTAGCTGCAGTTGGTCCTACCTCTGGTTGAGTACACCTCTTAGTCCTCAAGAATTATGTTGGATGCACTGGTCCCACATCCGTACATAACATATACATAGTTGTCAGATACTTAGGTACACATAAAAAATGATATATATAAAAAGAAATAAAAATTAAATAATTTTGAAAAACAAACATACCTAGATCTCCTCGTTCTACTCTGGGAGGTACAGGCATATCAGGATCCCTGGAGAAGTCAATCTCGGCATAGGGGTAGTCCTCTATAGCCGAAATCTATTAATACAGCTGGGTGAAAAATTTATCATCGAAGGCCTCAATGGTCCTCCCTTCTACCTATTGCAGCAACAGTGCCTCCCATATGAATAATTTTGGGGAAGTGGCCACATGCCCTCATATCATCTCTTGAGGAATAAGACTGGGTACCCTATGAAATAAAAAGAAACTTATAACAACTCGCGTACACATAGGGCCGACCTCGTTTAGAGGTGCGCCCCCTCAAAAAAACCAATTTGAATGCAAACAAAAATTATGGAAATGCAGGAGGAGCTATTTTGTACTTAATTGGTCAAAGCGAAAGTTTGTTTCGTCCACTAAAGCTCCCAAAATCAACTCTTTTAGAAAAGCAGTGTTTTTTGACTTTTGGTCAATTCTCAATTCACAATGGTGATAATGAGTTGCCAAGGTTCTATTTATAGACTTTTTTGGCCCTTTTTGTCATTTTTTTGAACCCTTTTGTCATTTTTTTTGGCTTAAAAATCACTCAGCATGGTTCTCGAGTTTCCCTTTGAATGCTACGATACACTTCACTTTTGGTTTGGAAAACGTTTTGGGCGATGGGTCACTTTTAAGGTCATTTGGTAAAAAGTTGTTTTTCCAACTGTTTGCATTTAAGATAGGATTCCACCTCCACTTTTTTCATCTTGTTGTATTTTCCACTTTACCATAGGATAGATCCCATTGAACTATGACAAAGAACCATAATTCTTCTAAAGAAGTGCCATAATTTGGTGGTAGAGCCTACCCCTTCATGGATTCCCTAGGTAGATCCTGGTTGCATTTTGGTGTCTATGTTGTTTTTAATGATTTTAGGCTCGGGAGTCCTTCTTAGTCTTGTCCTAATTACAAGTTTGAGCCTCATTTGCACGATTCATAATCACTCTTGACCTCATACTTGGGACTCCCAAAAAACAAAATGAGTCATTTTTAATCCCTTTTTAGACTCTTTAAACATGAAAAGATTATCAAGCGATCTTGCTGCCCTTCATGCTCGCCAAACTAAAATTTGAAGGCAAGTGTGTCTGGCGGTAGTTTACCCATTTTTTGGTTTAGATGGTCAATTGTATGAACAAAGGTATACTCTAGGAGCTTCTGTTCACTAGGAGATTATTCTTAGGTATAATTTTAACCCTTTTAACCCTTTTATTCTTAGGTATTCTTAGATTATTCTTAGGAGACTAAATTTACAAAAAAAGGAACCCTCGCAGAGTCCATAGTTAAGCTCTTTTCAGACTCCCTAAAATTGAAAAGATGGTCGAGTGACCTTGTTTCTTCACACTCGTTAAATTGGTCCAGAAGAAAATCTCTTACAGAGTCCATAGTTAATCTCTTTTTGGACTACTTAAAAATGAAAATATTGTNTTTCGAAATGACTATACTGCCTTCTAAAAAGGTACCCTAGTGGAGTCTCCTTTTACGCTTTTTCCAGACTCTCTAAAAATAAAAAAAAACATCGATCTTACCTTCTCTGGGCTCGTTAAAATTACATCAAAGGACGTTATCATTGTGTCTTATTAATCACATTTTCATTCTTGCATCTTTCGCCTAATGCCGACTCCATGTTGCTCTCAAATGAACCATCTGAAGCATGCCTTATAATGCAAGCCTTGTAGAACTTTGCCTTTGCGTCTTGACACCTTGATCCATGGAGGAATTTTCCCAAGTGTCCTTTTCCTACATATGTCTCCTTTCTCTAAGCATCAACGTGTTCCTTGTGCTTGGAACTAGTACGTCTGCAGCACTCATTCCTCCTTTGTAACATAAAATTCTTTTATTCTTTTTCAAGCTTTCCAAAATGATTGAAAAAGACAAAAGAATCAAATATACCCCAAAAAGAGGAAGGAAAAAATATTTTCTTTTTGTTGGCAGCACAATGAGTCACCCCTAGAAAAAGAACATCCTTCCATTTGTTCATCAAAATCTGGGATTTAATAAGACCTTAGGAAGTTGTGCTCGCTACATAGAGCTATGTCCTCCTTCGTTTGGTTATCCTTCCAAACATGTGGAGGGTTCGTGTTGCCTCCAACATCATGGACTTATGTCAATGTCATGCTGCCCAAGTCTCATCATTTGTCGTGCTTTTGTCCAAGGGAAGTTTTACTAAACTTGAGTCGACCCTTCTGCAGTTTGTCTCTTGTCCTCATGCCCGACCATTCTGAAAATCCAATTAAGTCCTTGTTCAAAATCAATGAATTTCTCTGCCTGATCACCAAGATCCTCGTTGTTTGTTCTCGACGATCCATTGAAGACCTCTAGGTAGTGAAGTCATACACTCATATTACACTCCTACTGGAGCTTTGAAGATCATGAATTTGTTTCTCTAGCTTTGAAGGCCTCACCTCCAGCCATCGGGCATCATTGGCTTCTTGAAGATGGATACTATACATGTGTATCTTTTGATTTTGAGATGTAGTTCTGCAGTGTATTTCTTGCAGCTACACTTTATATAGTTATATGACATGGATCTGTAGTGTATTTGATTGGCATCCATGGTTTTATTTCATCCTGAGCATGGATATGCCCGCCTTGGTGAGAAAAATTATTATTTTGTAGATGGCACCTCCTGAACTTTGGTCTTTGGGCTCACTCGCTTCGTACGTTGGTGAAGATTTGTAATGTATTTCATCCATCAGATGCTCTTATGACCTCACACATTAGGGGGCATCTGTTATAACCCTAAAGTTCACCAAACATGCATACCTAGCATCAAGCCATCATACTTGCTATTTTTTCCAAGCCATCATTGAGAAACTCTTCTAAAAAACCATTCTTTTGAATATGCACCACCACTTCCTGCATACACATGCTAATTGCACCATTACAACCCGCGTACACTCACAAAAATAACAAAAAATAAAAATTACAAAGGGATACAGTGTTTTGGGACATTACCTAACTATTTGACTACCAATAGCTAGTCACCCAACCATTACTATTTTTTTTGGCCTATAAAAGAAGGTGTTGGGGTCCCATTCCAGAGGAAACACGAGAGAAAAGAAACTCTACCCATTTCAGTATTCCCCCTTTGCCCCAATATTTTGAAGCCACGTTATGAGTTTGAACCATAATTCCCTTTTCCTCCTTTGCAAACCCTTGTCATTTCCCTAGAGAGGACTGAGGAGGAGAAGGATACATGGAAGCAGTTGGTGCATGGTGAAGAGGATCCCAGGACCAAGTTCGTGGAGTAGTTTCCAGTCTCATATTGTCAGCGAATTTTGTGAGATTAATATAAATAAATACTTTTTCTGTCCTGCCAAATGATGTCTTCAATCTTTATGATTTATTTACATTTTGGTTACGGTATCTAACCCACTAATCCATATACAAAATGCATGCTTGTATTTTCTTGTTTGTCTTTTGGTGAATCTAGGTTAGCCTTGGGATCGACATCGAAAACAGAGTTTAAGGTAGGACTACCGGATCTCTATATGATTGTGGGTTAATGTCGGGATAGTTTTTGAAAGTAGGATAATTTAGATGGTTAGCTATGCCTTCACTTTAGAACCCTGGTGTAGTTTGCAGGGGGTTTTCCCGCTATCAACACCTCTTCTTTTCTTCTGGCCTAATCCTTTTCAATCCAAGGTTTTCCTAGTAATATAGAAAATGGGGCATTGTCCTCAATAAATTTAACAATCTCAAAATCTTCCTCTGTCAAAGTTCCATGAGCACTCATAGTTATCTGGGTGATATTTCCACATAGGGTTATCAACTTTCCTCTAAATAATCCTATTCCTCCCAATGAGGGAACCATAGAAAGATTTCCTAAGATTTCCCAAGTTCTTTCTGTGATGATATTCACCTATGTTTCTTCATCCAGAACAGACTCAACGTCGAAGTCTCCTATTATTGTTTCTATGCACTCTTTTTCTTTGAAGATCTCTGATAAGATGATATTTTGGTGATCATTTAGGGTTTCTTTCATTTGTATCAGTACATCCTTTGATTTTTTCTGGGGTTTTGCCTCGGTCTCAATGTCTTGAACTTCCTTAGGGTAGTCTTGTCTCATATTCATTCTGTCAAGCTTATCAATCATTCTAGGACAATCTAAAACTTCATGATCCATAGATTTGCAACAAAGACAACTTGGTCTTCTACCAGGGCATTCCTTAGCAAGATGTCCCGATCTTCTACAATTGTAACAAAGGGTTAGTCTTCTTTTTCTTTGAAAGGATCCCCAACCTTTCCTGTACTGTGCACTAGGATCATAGTAGCTAACATGAAAAAAATTCTTTCTAGGATACTGCATCCATTTGTTAGTCCAAACATTCTTTTTATGCATAGGAATAACATATTTTTCACTATTTTTATCTACACACAGAGCTTTCACAGTTTCATATCAGATCTTCGCACAAAGATTATTCTTCCTTAGTTCCCAACAATCATAGTTTCAGGTCCCAGCAACGAAACCATTTTTTGGAACAGGGGAAGACCCAGGGTTCAACACTACAACAATGCACCAACATAACCCTAACTACTGGCCCTTTCGGCAACACCTGCGAAGAAGAGAAGTCTCACATGAGGTAGAGGAAGGGGTGGTTGCATGACTCAGATATTTGCAACCTTAGCTAGGACACAGTTTTGTGACTGTAACACCTTAACATAGCACTTAGAATTTATAGTTCATCAATATTCATCCTTATTTTACAGCTCAACTAAACCCTAATAATAGATCAATGCAACATTCACATAGATCCAATAGATTCAAGCACTAAGCATACCAACATAGATTAGATCTAGCATTAATTCAAATTATTCAACACTAAGCATTTAATCACATAGATAAGAGAACAACCATAAGTCACATAGCAATCACTACACAGGATATACGTGGTTCACCCCCACCGTGGGGCTACGTCCACCAACTCTTCTTCTTAATTTCTTTTTGTCAATATTCTACATGCACAGAGCCATGATATCTTACTCCATAGAAGACAATAGATATGCACACTTTTCTAGACCCTCCTTCCCTGAGTTACAACACAAAGACTCTTCACGGTCTCTTACAATCACTTTCACTTAGCTCTACAAGTCTCACACAATATGCACGAAGCATTTACAATCACCACTTGCACTTAGCACAACACCAAGCCTCTTTTCCTACTATTTATTACATCACCTAGAATTCTATTTATACATTACAAAACCAAGCCTAAACATGGGTAAACCCATGGGTTGACATCCCCATACCCATTACATATCCCAAAACCCAAAAAGCCCTAAAAATGGGCTGAGATCCCATGATCTCCACTTTGACCTGCACTCTGCCTTTGATAGCCTACCAAAGTCCCAAAAATAGGTCAAACATGACCAAAGATCCTCAAAAATTGGTCAAGGGACAACACCCATTTATTCTGGAAATGAGACCTAGAATCTTATAAGTACCTTGAGACTTTCACTCATCATTGGCAGGATCTCTCGCCATCGACATTTGGGAATACATCAATGTCTCCTGATCGATGTATTCTTCAGGTGTTCGACATTGACTCCTCTATTCACACTTGTAATAATGTACTCGGTGCCTTGATACCTAGTTTAATTATCGGTAGTATGTCTCACATTTGTTAACGATATACCTCAATGACCGATAATCAAACAATGTCTCATTGTGTTCGACCTCAACTCCTTTATTCACATGATGTAGACTTTCACCCTTGGTAGATTGTGTATAAGACTTGAAGACATTACTATGTGGCCACAAATTTCCTGAGCTATTGCTTCCTTGTCATTGGACCAATACCTATATGACTTTACTGATAATGGGAGATCAGATTGTACTCCACTATATACAGATATCTTTAGATTAGTTTTGAGACTGGTTCTACTGGGCCTTGTTCGTGACTATGACAACTATTGGCATGTAACCACATTTGTATTTTCCTATTCATGGCCCCAAACACTTGTTTGGTATATTTTCACATGGATATGTAGTGTAATTTTATTGGCAGCCATGTATGCAAAGTCAGTACAGAATGTAATGAGAAACTAGTTCATCCAGTTGATTCCGCATCACTCCACTTATGGGTTGTTTATAATGTATTTTGGCCATCACATATACTCCTCTGACCTCACACATTAGGGGGCATCGGTTATAGCAATATTTTCCTCACCTTATGCAATCTTGCACAGAGGGCCTTTTTCCATTTCCTTATTCAGACTTATCATCCCTGTTTGATAAATCCATAGCTAAAAATACATATCTTTCCACATGTACGCACCTTGCAGACTATACAACATGCGTATATGTAGGCTGCTCCACTACAACCCTCGTACATCAGGATTTGTGTCAAAAAATGAAAATTAAATGTTGGGTCTCCAAGTCACGATAGGATATATCTGATCCTTGGCCTTCCATATACTGGAAACGTTCTGAATCAGCCCTTCAATTCCATTTGAAGCCTATAAATGAGAAAATTATGAGGTATGGAAAGGAGGAGAAAGAATTCAACTTTGAGAGAAAAGTTACTCTGGAGAAATTATTACTTCATATTGAGTCTGCATCCCTTTTTCCTTTAAGTCTGAACACAATTTTCAACCCCCAAGCTCTTACCTTATTGATGTAGAACCTCATTGTCTCCCTTATATGAGCTTGCCTTTGGTGGAGGATTGAAGTGGTGGAGGCCCAGGTGGAAGGAACTTAGTTTCTCGATTTTGAAGCATGCCAACACGAAAGTTTGTAATATTTTCACTTATGTTGATCATTTATTAATAGAAATACTCCTTTCCCATCCAATTGATATCTTGAAAATATATGAGTTATTATCCATGGGCGTATTTGTCATGTTTATTAATGGATTATGCTATCTAATGTGATAACCTTTTATATCATCACCATATGCTTTCTTTCTTCTTTTTTGAGAACTTGTTGTAGGTATATAGCTTTGGGTCAAAGTGCTCAACAGTGGACATCATCGAACATCTAGATGAGGTAGGCCTATTTATTATCTCGCTTGGATATTGGTTTATATAGCATGTTGTTGGCATAGATTTGATTTCTGCAGTCATTTCTGTCTATTGTGGTTTACCCTAGCCATAGAGGGTTTTTCCCTTGTAACAGTTTCATAGTTCAAGATGAAGGATCTAGTTTTTATGCATTACTTCTTGGTATTGGAAGAGTGGCAGAGATCAGATGATATTTTCCTTAGCCAAGGAAAACATATTGTTGAGATTCTACAGATACTTGGGATGATGGACTGCAAGTCCATGACCACACCCATGATGATAAATCTAAAGCTCTTGAGTGACAAATATTCATATTTGGTGGATCCCACAATATACAAATGGTTGATTGGATCCTTGATGCACCTAGTTAAAACTGGGCCAAACATATGCTTTGTAGTGAATAACTTGAATAAACACATGGTTGAACTTAGACATGTACATTGGATGGAAGCAAATCATACTTTGAGGTACCTTCATGGTATGGTTGGATATGGATTGAGATATGTCTTGGGTGGAGATGTGAAGCTGCAGGGATATACATACTCTAATTGGGAAGGGAGTGCAGTATATCAAAAGATTACTTCTAGATGTTGATTCAGTCTGGGATCAGGCATGATCTCATGGTTGAGAAGGAAGCAAACATCAATGGCACTCAATATTTTAGAAGTAGAGTATATTGTAGCAAGTGTGGCAAGTCGTGAAGTAGTGTGGCTTCGGAAGTTGCTAGCTAGGATATTTGATTTGGAATTGGAGCCACTTTTGATACATTGTGACAATCAAATTTGCGTGAAGCTTACCAAGAACCTTTCATTCCATGATAGGTATAATCATATAGAGATCAAATATCATTACATCTGGGACATGTTGAAACTCCAGTACATATCCACAGACGAGTAGATAGCGGATGTTCTCACCAAGCCCTTATCAAAGACTCATTAAGAGGGAGTGTTTTCAAATGTCCACCCTTGTTAAGAGGGAGGTGTGTTGCTTATTCTCATTCCAGCTAACCCCTATAGCCAAGGGTTCTATAGATCATTCATGTGAGGTGACTGAGGGGGTAATGCACTGTCGAACCTGCTAAGAGAAGAAACATCACACACATAGTTGTAAGACTATGGCAGAGACTGCGTGTCTCTGGAAAGTAGTTGTGTGCTACTTCGTTAGATGTGTTCCACTGGGGGAGATTGTGTGACTTCACATAGTAGTTGTGTGATACTTTGATGGATGTGTTTCACTGGTAGAGGTTGTGTGACTCTGGATAGTAGTTGTGTTCTACTTCGGTGGATGTGTTCCACTAGCGGAGGTTGTGTGACTCTGGATAGTAGTTGTGTTCTACTTCGGTGGATGTGTTCCACTAGCAGAGGTTGTGTGACTCTGGACAATAGTTGTGTGATACTACAGTAGATATGTTCCACTAGAAGTGACTGTGTGTCACTGGAAAGTAGTTGTGTACTACTTGGAAATAATTGTGATCTATTAGATGACATTATAGTAGCTATGTGATACTAGTTGATTGACATAGAGATTACCAGATCACTTGATGTAGTTGTGTGTGATACCTCTTGATCACATAGATTATGCCTAATGATTTGAGATACTGGAGGCATTGTAGAAGTTTTGTGTCCACTAGAAGATTGCAGAGTAGTCAGTGGAATACCAGATGAATATATCGTGAAAGATGCCTTCCTAGATAAGAGGGAGTGTTAATGTTTTGTTAGTTGCGGGAGGATATTTCCCTCCTATATGACCTTTCTTAGATGTGGAAAAGATTCCAGAAGCAAGAGATCCATTGAACAGATATTGAAATACCCTAGAAAAGAATTCGACCCAGAAGAATAAAGTAATAATGAAAAGACACTTGTCTAGAGAAGAATTCAGGCTATTCTAGTGGCTAGAAAGACTATAAATAGAGGACGTCTTGGCTCATTTGTTCACTCACTCACACTTTGCGATATACACAGAAGCAAGTCACAAGTTTGAAGGAGGTGACACAATAGATATAGCTGCACATTTTATTCTTGTTCAGTATTTTGGTATCTCTCTCTTGTGTGCTACTCCTTGAGGAGGTGCGCTACCTTTGTATGTTTTTGTTGCTTCAACTGTGGTGGTATTTTTGGTTGAGCTATCACTTGTGCTATGGTTTATCTGATTGTACTTTATTTGTGAATGAAATCTATCTAAGTAAAGGTTAGTGTGATCAGGAGTGGCACATATGAATGCCTATGGTTGGTTGACAATGATGTGAAATTGTTTATGGTTAAATGAGCATACCAAAAACTCCAACAAGATGAGCATGTGTTATAAATAGACTATCTCAGGCTATTTGGGGGGTGAAGTGTTGCAAGAAGGTAATTTTATTAAGTGGAAATTTCAACTCATCATAGATTTTATATTTACTAGAGACCTCAATGGGAGTATAAGTGTCTTCATCAATGGGAGATTGTACAATTAACATTTTATTATTCAATTGGAAACTCTTGGACTTATCATGTATTTGTTTCTTACAATATTGGAAAAAATTAGTAGAAGAAAAAAGAAAAAACATGAGGACCCTGTAGAAGTAGGAGGTGCAGGTTTTGAACTTGTAGATATGAAAGAATGTTGTTGAAGTCTACATTGGTCTTATAACTTCTCTTTATAAAAAAATTCTTGATTATATGTAGCATCAATGTTGGCAATATCCAAGCAATTCATCTCTGAGTACAAATGTTCCTACAAACCACTTTTAAATTTAAGAACAATCTTTTCACTTGAATAAAAAATACCAAGAAGGATTCATGATTGAACAGGTGAATGTAGTCTTGTATAGGAATGTTGAAACCTTCACATATATCTTGTTTGTAATTACATGAGATTCGGGGCTTCCACCAACCACATCCAAGTGGTAATTGGAATTTGATTTACTACACAGTATGAAACCAAGAGTTTGGTAAGTCCTATAAGCTTTAATTTAGCAAACAAAACCTTCTCATTGTCAAGAATTAGGTTGTAGTGAAACCAGGTGTCCATGATGAGAATCCAATTGTTAAGTATTCATGGATCATGGGATTCATCATAGACATGCACCTTGCACTTGGCACACTAGGAAGATGGCTTGATAATGGCGATATTGTTAACTTTTGTAGTTAACATGGTAGTGATGTTGGCCAATTACACTACCCTTTTGAAAAGAAACATTGTTTCCATGGTTTGTGTAGTCATCTTATTGAATGTAGGGGAAACAATAAGGATATAATAATCCTTGGAACTTATTTTCTTAAATCACACAAATCATCTTCCTTCAAGGGTTAAAATTCCTCACAAAAAATTCATGAAAACATCTCTTTTAGAACAATAGTACTCTCAAAATTTTGAGAAGAACCTTTCATAATAGAGTAAATGACTTATAAATAATTCTTATAAAAAAACTACAAAGGAAATGTGGCAAATAATTACTTGCAAATATTGAAAAGTTGTAAAAAATAATTCAAATTGCATTTTCCCACATGTTTCTTTTTCTTGCAAGATCAGGATGATAGACACCATGAGCAACCCCACCAATCCTTTAGTTTCTCAACTTAGATATTCCTTGCATGAAATTCACGCATGCAACCATTCGTTCTAGATGGTTGAGACAAATTTTCAGGTTCTGGTTTTGAATCTTGTATGATATTTAAATGGTGAAATCACAAAGGGATCTCATACAGATTCACCATCGAGGTTATAGCCAATGAAAGTGACATGTTCATGATTATTGTTGCTATTGCATGACAGAGGCTCCAATTAGTTCAAATTCAATGGAAGGATCTACATGTATGACTCATATCATGAGATACATATTTGTAGTCTCCGTTGAGATCACTTGACGCCAAACAATAGTTGTAGTTTTGTTGTGAAGTTTTTGGAAATAAAAAGGCATGTACTAAGTCAAAATGTAGTCATTGCATTCTAGGAGATAAATTAAAGACACAAAACCTCATCTCTAAGTAGAAATTATTCTTCATATCCAAAGGAGGTTGTGCTTATTCTGAGGACACCTATGAGATTGCATCTGTGTGGTTACAAATGTGTAGGGTTGAACCAAGAATATCTAAAAGATAAGAGAGACATACATAGATTTTAAAGGTAGTGATTTGAGCGATAAGATAACCACACCCAATAATATGAGGAATGAAAGTTTATTCCAATACTTAGAGGATACAAACCAAAAAAACCATGTTCTACATGAAAATGCCATGCCAAGGAGCCATGGGAGCCACAATCTCACAGTTTAGATATGAATCAATCAAACAAAGAGAGATGAACCCAAATATAAGGTTGGATCGTGTAAGTTTTTAAACCTTAATAGTAATGCAATGAACAAAAATATTCTTAAAATAGAAGAGAACACAATTGCAATCACACATATACACAAAGATATATCATAGAAACCCAAACCGAGAAAACTTGCAACTTGTTTAGATACGCACCTCTAATTCTTATTCATCATCATCCAACTTCATTATTTATGATACAATATATAGAATTCAAAACCCCTAATACATTGAATTGGATAAGACCACTACCATATTTCCTAAATGGAATTAGAAAGCCATGGACTAAGCCACAAATCTACCCATGCACCACAAAAACACCAAAAGAGAAAACCATGTGCTGAAAAATACTAAAAGTAGACGTAAAAACCACCATTTGTTCAGGGGATCCACCCTACTACAACCCCTCAAACATGGGGGTATACTGCCCCACCCATGACCCCTTAGGTAGGGGGGATTCCACCCCCCCACCTGCACTTCTCCCAGCACAACAAATTGCACATGATATTATTCATGCAAATAATATACCACATACCCAACATTCTTCCACTTATTGTTTTATTTCCATACAGAGGGTCACAAGATTTCATAGTCAACAATCTAGAGAAAAAATGCCCACCATTTCTCTAGACCAAGAGGACTTCTTAGTGCTCACAAACATTGTCAAAGAATCTGTAACATTCTTCAAAGTGTCCACCTTCATCAATAACACCTTCCTATATTCAACCTTGTCTCTCATAAAGTGATATTGAACACCAATATGCTTTGCCTTTGAATGATATGATGGGTTCTTTCCCAAGAAGATTGCACTCTGACTGTAATAATATATCCTTATAGGTTGTTCTAACAATCCAATACCTGAACGTAATGTATTTAACCATGTTTCTTCCTTTCTTGCATGAATGGATTCCATGTATTCAACTTCTGTAGTTGAGAGTGCCACTATAGTCTACCATTTTCTCATCCAACTGATTGCTTCTCCAAAGAGGTTAAACACACACCCACTTGTAGATATTCTGCAATCCAAATATCCATCCCAGTATGCATCAGCGAACCCATGTATGTCTAATACTCTGTCCAATTCTGTTTTTCCTTAGAAGCACAATCCATAACTAATTGTTCCACACAAATACCTAAAACCCCTCTTTACTGTCGTCCAATGTTTCTTCCCTGGTTTTGGCATATACTTTCTCAAAACTCCCATTGCATGTGCAATGTTTGTTCTAGTACATATCATTGCATACATCAAATTTCCAACCACACTAGCATACATAAGATAAGACATGTCCTCTTCATCTTCATGTGTCTTGGGACATTGATTTGCATATAACCTTGCACTTACATGAATAGGAACCCTGACCGATCTACATTCTTTCATATTAAACCTCTGCAATATTTTCTTGATATATTTCCTCTGATTTAACCAAAGTTTCCTATTTTCCTAATCTCTTTTAATTTCCATGTCCAAAATTAAATTTTTAGAATAAATATCCTTCATGTCAAATTTAGAGGACAACTAATTTTTCACATCCTAGATAATCTCCTTGTTGTTTACTATCAACAACATATCATCCACATATAAGACCAAATAAATAAGATGATCACCAACTAATTTGGAATACACATAGTGATCGTATTTGATCCTTGTGAAGACAAGTCCCAACATATAAGTATCAAATATTTTATACCACATTCTTAGTGATTTCTTTAACCCATACATGGACTTTTTTAGCCTACATACCCACTCCTTCTTACCCTTCACTACAAATCCTTCTACTTGCTTCACGCATATTTCTTCTTATATATCCATGTTACCCTCTCAAGGGTAGAAACCTTTGTATACCCTTTCAATGGTATCATGTACCTTCTTGCATGATTTTTCATCATCTCAGATTAGTTCCAGACTCAATCCTTTCCATTCTCCAATTTGTGACATGATTCCAGAAGACAAAATATGAACCATGATGTGCTTAATTTAGATGCTCAGATACTCCTTGGTGTTCCAGTCACTCCATCGATGGTCCATGTGTAATATATTTTTAGCTATGATGATATAACTGCCTTGCATATCATGAAGTTGTGGTTACCTTATGACAATTGAATAGGATGTCATAACATATAGAGTTTTCTCACTTGCATTGTGTTACCATGGGAAACATGTTCTTGGATAGAATTATGCCCCTCTTCTAAGATGACTCATACCACTAGGTTGTTTATACTGGGTAACACAATCCATATCCTAATCACACTAAGAATGTTCCATTTTCCCAGTGTCATGTGTTTCCATCCACATTAAAAAAATGGCATCCCATCATGTATGGCTACTCAAAGGTCAAAAGGAAAGGTCAAAAACAAGAAAGGATTAGATCAAATAAAGACACAAATGATAAGAGGTAAAGAGAAAAGTCAACTAAAGTATAAAATACTTTACTATGGTCCCCCCCTTTCAATTCCTAAGAGAAAAATGTCTATCTAAAGAAAAAAGGACTTAGAAAAAATCAAAGAAAAGAAAGGGGAAGTATGTGCAAACCAAAGTAGTAAAGGCCCCCTCTAGAAGGCAAATGTAACAACCCTGGTTAAATAGTTACATAGGGTTTGTTAAGAATAGTTAATTAAATAATTAACTGTCTTAATGTGTATTAGTTAAGTAATGATTAACTATTGATAATATTATTTATTTATTTATTTATTGTTTAATAAATGTTGATTAATTAATTAATTAACACATTCAAAGATTTGGGTAATGAATTAAATGGATGACTAACTTTAAAATGATTTATTATAAGACTTTACGTATGTGGGGGGGAAATAAAGCATGGAGTGGAGGATAAGATAATAAAGGGAAGGATAAGGTAATAAAGGGAAGGATAAGGAAATTAATGGAGGGGAGGGAGTCGGTGAATGGGGGGGATATATGACTGGGTAGAGGCCTTTGGAAATTGTATTATGAAAAATTGGGAGGAGAGGATTGTATTTTTTTGTTGTTGGATATTTTTCTGGTTTTGGGGAATTTGGTTTTGGAGTTTTGGTGAACCATTGTAGGGGGCACTGGGTTGCTGGGCGTTTTGGGCTCAGGGGCCAGGAATCCTCACGGAATCCTAAATCTAGGTAGCCAAATAGGTTTCTCCTAGATGGCAGGGAGGAAAATTTGGTTTTGGGCACAGTTTAAGCTTGGACACAGTCACAGTCTTAGCTTGGGCTTGGACAAACAGAGTTGGGAAACAAATCACAAGTATTTTTGTTTTTATTTATCAGGGCATGTCATTAGCATATGATGATTCAATATGTTATTTATGCTGTGTACATTATTCAATATATCATTTATATCATGCTGCCATTTGGGAATTTTGCTGAACCATAAACCGTAAACTGTTATTCTGATGATGTTATTTTCTGAATATAGAACTAGTAAAAGAAATTATAATAGAAATGTTATGTTTAAATTTTATGAAATCCTAGTTTCTGTTAGAGAGGACCTTACACTTGGTATCATAGCTTAATTTTGAAGCACTATAGCCTTAAGGGCTACCTACCTGCCTACCCAACTTAGGAATGGAACTATACCCACCCAGAAATTTAAACAACCATGAAACCCTTTAATTAGGTATAAATCTGAGCTCCAAGCTCCAGCTCCACCTAACCTGCAAGCCAAGCACACAATTGTTTTTTACTATATATGCAGATCTATATATATATTTATACATAATGATTCCTAAATAAATAAAACAAAAAAAAAGTGATGTATGCGCACAAGCAACCTAAGCCATATAAAACTAACTTATATGCCAAATTGTGATTCCATAAATCAGTACAAGCCCAATACCTATGCCATATGACATTAACTGTATGCCATACACAACACATGGCTCATTTTCAAGGAGATATTTCCCTTTAAGGTACAAAAACCTTCTAAAAATCTCTATTGAAGTACCAAAATATTGCATGATGTTGCCTTTGATTTCTTTGATGATTTTCCATATTCTAGGACAATTTGAGCATGCTTCCAATGCCAAATTTCCTGCAGTTTTTGTCATGGTATATAGCTAAATCCAAGATGGTAAGTTCAATTCAGTAACATGATAAAATATCATAAACTTGAACTCAATTGCATTTTTGGAAAATTTTCCAAAGAGCTGAATTTATTGTTCGAAGCCAACTACTGCTACATGCTTTCACCTTCACTTTTCATTTGAATGTTAAATAGATCATTTCATTGAGGAATAAAAGGTACAAAAAAGGGGCAAGAATAGCCCACATTTGTTCACCCGGGAAACCCTGGAAAGGAGAGCTGAGAGCCTCTTAGGACACTGTTACAATTAACAACGAAAAGGCATACAGTTACAGATTAATTAGATCATTCATTTAGCCCATGCTTTAAAAAATAATATGTTATCATAAAAATACATGGAAATTATGCCCACGCAAAAAAAAAAAAATTCATTTACAGCAAGATAAGCTACCATGGGGGAGGGGGCCAAGTCCCGTGCACTGCCATACAAATGCACCAATACTTAACTCATCGCTAGTTGCAGGCCAAGGGAGGAGTTGTATGCCTCTATATAGACACACTATACAACACATAAGCTAACACATTGCCCCAATAAAAGATAGCGCCCAAACGCAAATCCACATGGAACACACAGAACAAAACACCAAGGAAGAGCTGCATGCTGCACACAATTTTTTTTTTATTAATAAACAAAAAAAAACACAGGTGCAAGACCGCAGATCACTCCCAAACCACGAGAAGGAGAGCCTACATGGTGTAGGCCACCCGAAAGCATTAACAAATGACCACGCAAACCATACAACCGAGGTTAAGAACACATGTCAAGCCCGACCATCAAATATCAAGCGAAGAATCTAAGTATCGACAACACCCACACCAAAGAGGGAGCCAAAGCTCATGCAATACGCGTCCACCTGCACAATGTCACCTACAAAGCACATGCATAAACAACACATATCACTTACCAAAGAAACAACATACAAGATAAAGCCCATCACACCAAGAACTGAACTCACAAGTGGATAGCCTTGGGCTCACATCGCTAGCATACAAACATGAACCATACAAACCAAAACATACAAACCGCGAAGCCATACAAATGCAACATACACACACAGCCAAGCACCTGCAACAACAAACATTTAAGCAGCGAATAAAGGCTCCAAGGATAGATTCCACGGGGGGACAAAAGATGTGCAGTACATGACCAAGCACCAAGCTTAGCCATGAGGGAGGAGACCACGGAAGAACAGATTGCATACCAGTTCAGCGAGAGAACCACCAAAAGGATGCAGAGGGAACAACCATGGCGGTCGACCGTGTAGCCAGAAAAAAAATGACGGGAAATGTAGGGTTAGTGTTTAGAAAAGGAAGGCACTAGAGGAAACAGGGCGGGCACGTGGACTTCATGCGTGCCCTCACCTAATT
>JASDQU010739403.1:151088-163840 GCA_032191745.1 Picea mariana | reverse complement strand
AAAAAAAATCCAATCACTGTAATTGGTTATAACAAATTCAAAACATATGAATTAACTCAAAACATTAAGATATTTGTATTATAAATGATATGTCATACAAATCGTAATAAACTGGAATAAGAGACTATTATATGAACAGAAGGGAAAGACATCAAGGAATGTAATGACAAACATATCAAAGCTAATTAGATCAACAAATATACTGAGCTTTAGAAGAATATGAAAATAAATATGGCTGACTCATACTAAAACACTTTATTATTAGGATGAAATCTATTTAGTAAAATGTCCATTCATATCCTTGTTTAAAATCAATTGTAGTCCATTCTCTAGAATTCCGATCCTTTTAACTGCTCTGAGCTTCCAATTTTAATTTGTTATTTCCCTCTTCTAACTCTTTGTTCCTCCTTATGACTTGATTTAAACACATTTGTAAATAAATAAAATCATAGTAGGATATCTAAACCCAAGCCAAACAGTCATGACAATGATTAGGTTATAAACTTGGAATTTGATGTTGTTGTTCCTTTTCTAAAAGGCTTTATTTAGGTTTTAAATCAGCCTGTACACCAGAAAAACCCTCACTGGATTGTAGAGGCTTTCATAAATTTTTCCTTAGCCTCAGTTCATGTGAAACAGAGGAACATGGGCATGAATTAATTGATTGATATGAGGAGAGGGAGGATACATCTATTCTATAAACCTATACACCTGAGAACTGGTTTGAATCTCTAACAAAGTGAAAGAACCCCTACCTCAACTGAAACATAATTTATGAGAAATTTTTCTTCAAATATGGGACATATCTATGAAATGGTTTCATTTTTGAAGAAACTTCCCTCATGGGCAGTAAGTGAACCCATTTCAGAAATGGGTTTCTAACGGTTTCACCAAATTCTTTACCGTTTGGTCAGAACCCATCCTCAAACAATGTCTATGTTATACCATTAGGGGTTTGAACTCTGTGGTTTTTTGGATCTTCTTTTATTACAGGAGCCATAACAGGAATGAACTAGAATAATGTGAGGTCAAGTTTGTGAGAGCCACCAAAACAAACACTGATTAGGGTAAGAGGATAAGTATCAAAGAGAAACAAAGAGACATACCTGACACTGAGCAAAATGTGCAATGGTTGAGAGTACCCTGTTATCATTCCACACTTGGAATGTTGATTTTTTTTCACTGATCCAAGGACATATGTGCTTGACATAACAAAGCCCATGTAGCTATTGTTTCTTTCCACAAAACCTTGGTCGGAAACTAATAACTCTCTTTCCTGATGTGATTATGACTTATGAAAAATCCAGAAAATTCATTGATAAGAAAAGACCACCATAAACAAATTTGGTGTAGCATAGGGTTTGGAAATAATGACAAGAAGTTTAGACGACCACCTAGAGTTTACCATAAAAGAATATTTGATTGCAATAATTTTATCATAGGCTTAGTTATGGGTTGACATATTCACAACATAGCCATTTCATTTACCCTTATGCATAAATGCATTCACTAGGAGATAATGGATATTATGTTTTAATTCAACAATAATTTCTAGATCATTTCTTATGTTTATAACTATAAGAGACAATATCCCTATAAATTATGCATGGGAAAACGACCAACATAGTTTCTTCTAGTATTTTTCGATGAAAGAAGGTTAAATCCATGCTTTGTATTCATGAATTTAAAGGAGAGTATCAATCATCAATTCACACAAAAATACATGCGAGAAATCAATAAAAGAAACAACAAGTGATATAAAATGCAAACTTTAAACTAAGAAAACCAAGAGTTTGATGATTACACTTTCCCAGGGTGACCACAAGATAATAGAATGTTTCAAATAGGAACATAAAATGATATGGTAGTTGGTTTGCCAACAATACTATATACTAGGGTGATTTGTGCCCAAAATTTGGTAAATGGTTGAAATATACATGAATATTTGGCAACTATGCAGACACATTAACTAAACTAGAAAAATGAATACTAACTACCTGCATCCATGAGATCAATGAAGCATGAGATTGTATAGCTACATCACACATAGGATAGTTTTTAGTTACATTTTCATTGTCAAGACCCACATAAACCATCAAAGAATAAAAGGTTATATGACTGAATAATAATTAACTAAATAAAAAAACATATCAACTTGTAAAAGAATCTCAAATTAAGACTAAAGTGGAATCCCTGAATGAGCTTCTCTTGGTTTCAAGAATAATTTATTTTCTATTGAACAAGGCCAACCACATGAAGGTGGAAGCCCATTTTTCCCCTCCCCCTCTTACATCACGCTCAATTCCCCATACCCAATCTATCTATTGGAAAATAATTCAAAGTGGCATAGTATGATTCATGCATAGAAAGTAGCAACACAAAATTTAAAGGTAAATGAAAGAAATAATGTGTGTGCAACTATGTGTTTTTGTACATACAAAACATATAAAATACATCCATAATAAGGTAGAAAAAAATAATATATATTAATATATTTTATTATTAGAACAAGCTTCCATTATACATGTTTCTCATAATATATAAAATCACTTATTTTTCTATTTTTTATTTTTCAAAAATACGTTGATTGTCTCATCCATGTATAGTATATTCACTTCAGTTGTTTGGCCCTCTCTTGGTGTTGATTCAATATGCGTTATTTGACATGTTGTACGTCTAGTCGGGTACTCTCCACAGTGTTTAGGTTGTTGCTAAGGAACCTCGACTATAATAACAAAAATGGTTAAATTGGTATGGTTAGTTATTATTCACAAAAGTAGTTCATTAATGCAAATATCATTACAATGTTATTTACTATGTTGACTAGTCAATACCACTAGTTTGACTTCCGTGTGTTTTTGTTCTCGCAAAGCATTCTCATATACATGATTTTCCATCGAACAAGAAAATTTATAAGTACACCATATGCAAGTAAATGTTAATAAATGTATTAATCCATACTTCTGATTTTATAGCCATAATACAATCATGGTCACACCACCATCGTCGATCTGCACTCCACCATCATGGATGGGGTGCACACCACCATCACTGGAATGAACTCCACAGTCATGCAGTTGTTGTCCACTATTGACATCATTATTTTTGTTGCTCACTTTCTTAAAATAGAAAGACACATTCATTTGTGGGCGAAATCAATCGTGAATACATTTTACAAGTAATCAACAATTAAAGTCCATTGATTTTACTTATGATGTCGTTCAAAGGGGAATATTGTGTTCTCCCCATGCTTTGTATGTGTTAAAAAATGGATTTAAATCCTCACTTAAGACCAAGCCGGAGGTATTCTTCCATGGTTCTAGTTTTGAATTGAGCCCCTGCATTGCACAAGATCTCAAATTTGTCTTATTGGATGTAATTAAATAAAATTTGGATGATGATAGGAATGATATGGTTTAATTATTTGGTACTTGCAATTCATGATTTTAGTTTCACGTAACCACCTTGGACAAGTTTTTGTTGCCAGTGTTTTTCTAGTCTTAGCTTGGCTACTTTTGATGTGTCTCAGAGCTGAGAAAAAGTTTCCAATAGGTTGTATATCACAATTTTTATATATAACTAACAAAAATTCAACACATTAAACTAAAAATATGATATACCTTCTTGGTCCAGGTGGCGTCTTTCTTTCTTTTTTCATTGTCTTATCCTTTTCATCCTCCAATAGATTCTTCCACTCAATATTTGGAACCATCGGAGTATGCTCATACCTAAGATGTTTTTGTAAATGAACCATGTATTGGTCCCTCTGTATTTCAAATATGTACCATCCAATGAGGTGACTCCAATTTTTTTGAAGGAAACACCAAACAAGCCAACTGTTGTTCCTAAGATTGATTCTACACTCAAAGAATAATGTCAGGCATCAAAGATTTTAAATGGAATGTTTTATAAGTGATTTCTTCTACCTTCAGTTTTCTGAGAAATGATATTTAAATGAAATTAATAATAAGATGGTACAAATGTTGTATCTCATTATCCGAGTCGCAATTATAATGTCAAATGATGTAGAAAAGATTTAAAAAACTATTAAAACAAAGTCGGGTATCAATTAAAGATAAGTCTCACCTTGTTTGTAGTAGAAGAAGAGTATAATATGAACCCTTGAAAATGAGATAAAGATGTAGTAATTCACACAGATTATAGGTCTTTTTTAAGTCACAATAATAATAGAGGAAAAGTTGTTACTAAATTAATTGTTGATATATTATGATCGAAGTACATGTAGTACTAAATTGAAATCATTCACTCTTCAAGAACTACATAAATAAATTCATAGAGATGGAAACACAGAGGAAACACATAACTCAAATCGAACAAAACTTAGAATCTTTGTCTGCACTTGTATTAATATTCAAAAAGTTTTCACATTTACATTTGGCAAGAAGCATCTTAGAATAGATCTAAAATCTATATATTTATACAAAAATTGTCTCAACTGAAAATCATTGGTCAACACATCTGCAACTTCTTCATCTGTGCCAACATATTGGAGTTTTATAGATCCTCTCTGTATCATACCATGAATGAAGTGATATTGGATCTCTATGTTCTTTGAATCATCATGGAACACGTAGTTTTTATACAAATCTAGTTATCATATAGAATCACAGTTGCTTCCATCTCCAGATTGGATAGACCTATCAACAACTTCTGAAGCCATATGGCTTCACAACTGGTGGAACATGCAACAATGTATTTTTATTCTTCCATGCTAAGAGTAATACTTGATTGCTTCCTTCTCTTCCATGATATCATGGTTGACCCCAAACTTAAACAACATCTTGAAGTGCTCCTTCTATCAAAAACACTTGCATCTCAATCAGTATATCCATACAATTTGAAGTCATGATCTCTGGTATAACAGAGACCAAAATCTAATGTACCCTTAATGTATCTCATCACATGTTTTGCATCATCAAGGTGAACACGTCTGGGTTCTACCAGATACTGAATCAAGGAAAAACATATATATTTGGCCTAGTATTCATCAGATACATCACTGAACTAATAATTTGTCTATACAAAGTTGCACCAACCAATTCTGACGAGGTATCTACTAGGAGCTTCAAATTTGTTTCCATGGGTGTGTACATGGATTTACATTTCAACATGTCAAACCTCTTCATTATTCTAACTTCATACTTCCCTTGGTTAAGGAAGATCTTCTACATGCTTTGCCAAACTAGGTTAAGAGATAATGCATTAGGTCTTTCATCAAACTCTGTAGTGAGCTTCTTCTACAATCTGTTATGAGATTTTCTTCATCTTGTCAAGAATACATCATCTACATATAATAGAAACATCACTAGATCATCATTCATAACCTTGAGGTAAAGGTTAGAATCATCTTTACTCTTGGTAAAGCCCAAGATCATCAGGAAACTGTCAATTTTTCCATATCAGGCTCTAGGATCTTTCTTCAACCTATACATATCTTTCTTCAAACTGCAAACATGAGTCTTTCTATATTCAACTTCAAACCAAATTTTCACATTACATTGTACCAATATGGTACACTTGCTCAGCTGCAACCCAATCTACACAATCATATGCTAGCTTTATGTGCTTTCTGCAAAGCATTATCTGTCTCACTGCTAGAGAGTATGTCCTCTCTTCTTTCTGCAATTATTCTTCTAGAAGTGGGATTTTTTACCTACATCTATTGTGAAGTTGAGAATGGTTTCTCCATTCTCACTGTGACTGCTGAAATATGAGAGTAACTCCTCTACTTCATCATGGAAACAACTTCATCTGAAACTGAGAGTGGGTCAATAAATGATATTGAAGGTAGCTCTTCTTCTTGCATGGAGGTAACTCTATCTTTTATTGTAGTCATGTCTCCATGACCCAACTAATGTAGTGCACCAATTGCCACTCAATTTTAAATATGGGGATTGCTCCCCCTGCATCTCATACTATATATGAATCATGGTTGTTATGGTTGTCTCATCATAGTCTTCTCCCTCTTGCTGGGAGAGTCCTATGGAAACACATAAAGATTTGTGCATCTGCAACATGCTTTATCTGTTTAAATAAATCTTGGAAGTCAATATTGACTTCTCTTCTAATCTCATGGAAGAATCCATATCCTAGTCTTTCTGACTGGCTTCCTTCTCTGTCACTTAAACAAGGGAATATTCCCAGGATATTTCATATCTCCTAGAAGTTTTTGAAGCTACGATCTAGTCTTGTGACGACATCTATCTCCTAGTCCTGGAAGTTGTCTCTTCATATGATCCTTTCTGAGATCAGGATTACTCTTGATTTCTTCCGAGTCTACAAGGACTTCATCATCTTTTACAGGGTATACTTGGTGTTGAATACCAAGTCTAAATATGAAAAGTTGAGTCATAATTCAAACAAGTTCTGCTTCCCATCAAGGTGGCTTCATTATCCTTTGAACGAGTCTACTATGAGTTCTTGTTCTAATGTTTGGTCATCTTTGGAGCCTTCTTCTCCTTACAATCACTCTCCATATGAGATACTCTAGATTTMAAAAGATAGCTTCTCCTTCATCTTCTTTGGTACATGAATGTATATGGCTATGTACATAGTTTTCTTCATGTCTCATATAATTTGTTTCCTTATGCAACCTTCACTATAGCTTCCTCAGGGTTATCACTTGTGACCTAAAACAAGGTCAACAAAACAAMAMGAAAGAATAATACTCTTTTGATAATAGTAAATAMAATAGTAGCACGAACAATCGTCATAGTAGCTCCTTTAGAGATTTCACTTGTGACCTGTCTGAAACAAGGATCAAAAGTAAGAAATACAATAYGAAATGAGATCAACACTCTTCTAGTGTTGTGATAAAACATTCATTCAAGGTAACCTTGAAAACAACACAAGAAGTTTCTCTTAGAGGAGATGTTAGTTGTATCTGGTAAATGATTAAATTGAGAATTTATCTCGATATTCTCACATGTTACCAAGTATAATACTTTTCAAAGACTGCTACCTCAACTATAGTGTTTACTTGTAAAGGGGTAGTTATCAACTTGTCATTTGCAACTATGAATTTTATCAACTTAATTAATCAAACTTGGAACCTAGAGCCTTGTCATCAAGAATGGGTGTATTGGTTTTCTTCCAAGTCTCCTTCACTCAATATGATGAGTGTTTTCTTCAACCTGTCTTATGTACTAAGAAAATTTGCTATCTTGACAGAAAGCTAGGTTAGAGGATAAATTCTATGATCTCAACATTAATAAATCTAATACCTTGACTTAAATTTTGACCAAAGGTTAGTATGATGGTCATAACTTCAACATGCAACCTAGATCAAAATAATTTCATAACAAATAGATGCATATCTGAATAATCAAACCTAGGTTGCATTATTCATATAAATGTGTTGGATCTTGAGATCCCTACGGATCTATGGCAAGAGATCCCTTCTCCTGCAAATACCCTTTAAATACTAATAGTTTAAACATATGTGAATACATATCTTTGATAGTATTTGCAGGCAGTGGAATCACTTGGTAGCAAAGATAATAATTACGAGCCCTTTTAAAACTTCAAGGGTGAATGAAACTGGTACTGAAGATGATGCACGCACACCCTCCCGTACCTGCAGGTCGAAAGTTCACGTACACAAGATATTTTCTCTTCCACTGGCCTGAAGAGCTCTCAACAATTGGCTCTTTTATTTCCCTTTTGGGAAATATGCACCCACAAATAACCTCGGGAAATTCCCCCCTTATTCTTTGGGAGATCGGACTTCGCACTTTCACGAATCCTTATGAGAATATTACGGGACTTCACCCCACGAAAAGATGAAATGGTCAATGGAATTTGACTTCTGTGTCAATAGTGTGCCACCTGTCCACCCTACTGACTCTGTGGCCCACAAAATCCTTTTGTCCCTTCGGGACTTTGCATGTGATTTCATGAGTCCTGTTGCAAAGATTACGGGACTTCAATCTACGAAACCCTAAAATAGAAATCCACGTGTAAATCCAATGCCCCTGTTGGCTTGAATCTATGGTTCTTCCTCTCATGAGATTAAGCCTTTGGGAATACTCACCGTAACTCCCCTACTCCTCTGTGATATTTGACAGCTCACGGGACTTCGTAAATTCTCCACAGAGAATTCCAAACCATCTGTCTCTTCCCTTGACAAGGATTCCTACAACTTTTTACCAAGTGGGTTTCCCATGATACTCAACTGCCTACGACGCAAACTTGCAACGCCTTCTCACTATTCCAATACACAAACTTCCTATTCTTCCTTCGACTACTTCAAAGGCTTTATCCTTCCTGAACTTCCTTCCAACTGTGAGTCTTGAAGAAGACTCCTACACGCACTCCTTGCGTTAGACCTTCAAACACTTCCAAGTGTTGAACTTCCTTGACTTTGTGCACACCTTGCATGGCTCCTGTGCCTAGATGCACTTTCGAGGGAATGAGAACAAAAGATTTCTTATCTGATATTTCAGAGACAAAACTCTGAACCCTTTGTCAATGCACTCCTTGTAGACAATTCAACTGCACTCCTTGTAGGAACTCTTGCTCATATAGAGAAACAATTGAAACTCATATCCCTTACTCTATCTCTCTCAGATTTCAGACATTCAATAAGAAATCATTCATACATAGCATAAAATCAATTGCATGACAGAAAGAGTAAAACCATGAAGATACCATTTAGAATACACATACAAGAAACAAATACAATTCCATGAATTTGAATTAAGACTTCTTCTATTAACTCAAATCTCTGTACATGGGTGTTTTTCAAACACAGTTTCTCTGTTCCGTCTCTGTATGCTCTTCTCTTCATAATTTTCTTCACTATCCTACAATAATACAATGAGGGTGTCTATATTTTTTTTCCCTCCGCTCTTAAAAATGTCTAATCTAGGAATTCAATTCTACCTACTTGCACTAAATATCATAAATGCCTTCTACCTACTAAGGATGAGAGCGGATCGCTCAAGGTCTGTTTAAATTTTACAAGTGTGCCTCCACTTGATGACTTCATTAATGTTTCACGACATTTTCAAAATTTGCGTTGGGCACTTTTCCAGCTGTCTTTTGTCTCCGCGCTAGCTTGCTTGAGATGCTCCTGCATCATACTCCCTTCTTTGAAAATTTTCATGGGCTTTTGTCCATGAGCTTGCGTATGGTGTGTCCATGCCTCTGGATCTATACTTCGTTCTCCCAGCTGGCATATTCAACTAGATGGCCCTTCCATTTGACCAAATACTCAAAGTATTTCTTTCACCTGGTCTTCTTGCTAAACCTTTTGTCCAATATGCGCTCCATCTGCAGCTTTTCTACAATTGGCATCTGTTTTGTCCACTGGACCTCTGACTGTGCATTGCCCCTTCTTACTTCCTCATCTTTATATGGGTACAAATCTGAGATATTGAATATCAAAGAAATTCCGATCCCATCGGGCAATTCAATCTTGTAATCATTCGCCCCAAATTTTGTCAAGACCTTACATGGTCCGATTTTCTTCATTTTCAATTTATTATATGTTCCTCTCGGGAACCTTTCCTTTCTCAAATGTGCCAGAATCAAATTGCCAACTTCAAATTGAATTTTTTTTTCTGTGATGATATACTCTTCGCTTATATTCCTAGCTCGAATTCTACAATTGTTCCTTCACCTGGCTGTGAAGTTCCTTCATCACTTCTGCGAAATCTTTTGCACTAGCGCTCCTAGGCGCAATCTGTTTTGAATCTATAAACTCAGAAATTCCTTTCGGCTACATGCCATAGACAATCTGAAATGGACTCTACCCCATGCTTCTGTTAACTAATTCGTTATAATAAAATTATGCCTGTGGTAATATGTTGTCCCATTGGCTGTGGTGTTCTGTTACCAGGCTTCTCAGCAAGTCTCCCAAGCTTCTGTTCACCACTTTTGTCTATCCAATCATCTAAGGAAGATAAGTTGAACTAAACAACAAGTTAGTTCCCAGCTTCTTCCATAAGGTCCTCCAAAAGTGTCCTACGAAATTTATTTCTCGATCCAAAACTGTGCTCCTTGGAAAGCCGTGAAGTCGAATGACTTCTTTGAAAAATAGATTCGCAATGTGAGTTGCATCACTAGTTTTCTGACATGGAATGAAGTGTGCCATCTTGGAAAATCTATCCACCACCACAAAGATTGAGTCAAACCCTCTTTGTGTTCTTGGAAACCCCAATATGAAATCCATGCTGACTACATCCCACGTCTTTTCAGGTATGGGCAATGCAAACCATAAGACAAAGGATTAAAGAAGTGCAGGATCGACATAAGAGTTATGCCGATGCACACCGAGTCGACTGTAGTTACGAGGTCGGTGATCGAGCCTTCTTGCAGGTTAAACCGCATAAGAGTTTGATCAAGTTTGGAAATGGAGATAAAGTCCCTCCTAGGTTCGTGGGACCTTTCAAAATTGTGGAGAGAAAGGGGCCCGCGGCCTATTGATTAGCCTTGCTTGATTCTTTGAGGCATATGCATGATGTATTTCATGTATCTATTTTGAGACATTATATTAGTGATCCTACACATGTGATTGACATGAGTTCCTTGTAGGTATCGGATGAGGGAGCGCCCACGACTGAGGCGGTCTCCATCTTAGATCATCGCATTCGACAGTTACGATGTCGAATGATAGACCAGGTCAAGGTCCAATGGGACAGTTATAGTCCGCACTCGACGACCTGGGAGGACGCATATGATATGCACCATCAGTTTCCATTTTTGTTCAATAGATAGACTTATGATACCGTGATACATTTATTTTGTCATTTATACTATGAAACTTCGGGATGAAGTTTAGACCAAGAGGGGGTGTATGTAACATCTCGCTCTTGCGCACTCAGAAAACTTATTCTTTGAGGACACTTGCTCGCAAGTGATCTGGACTTTTAGGATAAGAAAACATTTATCCTTGAGTATGATGCGATATGATAGATGACATGATGTTTTACTTCCTTGACATGGACAGGTGGTATTGACTCGGTTTTACTAAGTGTGTAGGGGTTTTGACCTTGAGGATGCAGAGGCATTGACAGGACCCCTTGGACTCTGGATCGAGTCAGGGAGTGTGCTTTGGGGTTGATTGTTTACTGTGATTTTAGTTTAATTGATTGATGATATGATGTGGACATGTTTTGACATATTTTTTGATGATGCAGGCTAATGATAGCTTTCCGAACAGACTCACATATGGAGTAAAGGGGCCACACACGATTTCCAGAGAGGTTGAGGGAGAGGTGTGGACAGTAGCCTTGCCACAACCTACTAGCACTCCCGCCATGGCTCGAACTGTAGGTTAATGATTACCTAGTTCGAGAGGATCCACGATGCCGTAAGAGAAGACTGCGACAGTCGCTCACGATAATTCTAAGTGGCACGCAATAATGCGGGGGCCTTATTCCTTAGAAGCCCTTAGTCTCCAACAAGTTCACCTGGCAGAGTGTTGACTCCAGGGGTTATTGATGTCTACCAATCAGGTAAGTTGGTGAGTGGCACCCTTGGAGCACGTGGTGCATCTTGAAGGGCACGTCTCGCAAACGAAACACAAGAAGCGAGTGGCACCCTTGGAGCACGTGGTGCATCCTAAAGGGCACGTCGCGCAAAAGAAATGAATGAAGTGAGTGGCACCCTTGGAGCACGTGGTGCGTCTTGAAGGGCACGTCACATTGATGTTGATGAAGGAACAAACCTAGATGGCCCTAAGACTTTTAACACATTAATAATTTCTTAAACAACTTCCCTAAATAATTTTTGCCCCATTCAGAATCTAAATCTAAGTCTAGAACTCCTCTAGGGTGAAATTTTGTTTAACCTTAAGAAAAAGACCCTATAAAAATAAAAATAAAAATTTAAACTAAAACCCACTTAAGTAATAGTTTAGTCTTCATAAAATTCTTGGGGTAAATGAAGAGAGTAAGAATTTAATTAAAACTAGTGGATTTAAAAATTGCAAAGAAGAAATTAATTCTTAACTTGGGAAAGTATAAAAGATATTAAATTAATAATAAAAGGAAAAGATTAAATAGTGCAACTTCCATTTTGTCTTTATTAAAAGGAGAAAGAAGGGAAAAATAAAAATTAGGAAACTAAGAATTGGAGGAAACATAATAAAGAAAAGAAGGGAACTTTTGGTAAAAAGTGAGGTCAACATAGTAAGGAATTTGCATTTAAGAACCTTCTAAAATGAACTAAATTAGCAACATCATTTTAGGGAAAGTATTTAAAACATGTACGGGGATCTAGGAACACTTAGGAGTAAATTTAGGAGCAACTCTAGGTGGGTGAGGGAAATGAGACAATTAATAAATTTAAAGAAAATAATTATTGAAGGAAAGAGGGGGATGGACAACACTTGTGCGAAGGAGAATATTTAGAATATTTTTATCAAAACTTAATTTAAATGTGATTTAGGGAAAGTTGGAGGTGCTAAAAACTCTATAAAAGAAAGGGAAGATGAGGAAGAAAGGGATCGATTGTTAGCGTAATGTTACACTGCCGGATTTGTGACTTGAATGATTACTTGTGGGGAGTTGGGTTTTCCCAGCTTGGATAGGAGTGGTAGCTCGACCTTGCAAGGTGAGCTGGGAGCTAGATGTACCATATGGATAGTGTGTGGCCCCTTTGCGGCTTGGGGGGCTAAGGGGGAAGCAGAGTATCCCTAGCGATTGGCAGGGAGGTACCAGTGTAGTCTCGACAGTCGACGAGCGGGATTTGCACATAGCGCGCGAACGACACTCAGAGCAGGAAAA
>JASDQU010739403.1:117773-135067 GCA_032191745.1 Picea mariana | reverse complement strand
CAGAGGTTGCAAATCATAGGGGTCATGAATATTTAATGTATAGTCTTGAATTAGGTTTTTTTTTTTTTTTGACATAAGGCTCAAATTCTGAACTGGCGACGCCTAGTTAGGGGAATTGTTTAAGGGTTTATTCAGGTGTTGATGTCTTAGGTTCATTTAGGCTGACTCCTTCATCCAACATTATTGCGACGTGCACTTTAGGATGCACCACGTGCTCCAAGGGTGCCACTCGCCTCTCAAATTTCTTTTGTGCGACGTGCCATTCAGGATGCACCACGTGCTCCAAGGGTGCCACTCACCAACTGAGTTTCTTTTGTGCGACGTGCCCTTTAGGATGCACCACGTGCTCCAAGGGTGNAAATAGGTAATCGTTAACCTACAGTTCGAGCCACGGCGGGAGTGATAGTAGGCGGTGGCAGGGCTGCTGTCCACCCCTCTCCCTCAACCTCTCTGCAAATCATGTGTGGCCCCTTTACTCCATATGTGAGTCTGGTCGACAAGCTATCATCAGCCTGCATCATCAACAATCATCTCAGAAATGTCAACATCAAATCATCAAATAAATGAAACATCACAGTAAATATATCAACCCAAAAGAACACTCCCTGACTCAGTCCGGAGTCCAAGGGGGTTCCACCAATGCCTCTACATCCTCAAGGTCAAAAACCTTGCACACTCAATAAAACAGAGTCAATAGCACCCGTCTACATGAAATAGTAACACATCATGTTATCTGTCAATCGCATCATAATCAAATATAAATGGTCTAACATCATAAAAGTCCAGATCACTTGCGAGCAAGTGTCCTCAAATAATAAGTTTTCTCAGTGCGCCAGAGCGGGATGTTACACACATTCATAGATTTATCCCATGAGGAGGGATCTTCAAGTGATGTTAGGGGAAGGGTTGGGCCTTCAAGTCTTGTAGCATAATTTTTCTAGCAGAGGCCACATGGATAGACTAGGACTTTTTATCCTGGTTCATGTGACCCTCAGAGATGCTCGAGCTGCAGGAACACTTGTTATGGCTTGATGCAGGCCACTAAACATGAAAGCTTCATGGAGCAGGTTAGTATTTTGATTATATCTTTGTTATTTAATAATTATACACATATGCGTATTTATAGAATGTGACATATACAGAAGCCAACTCTCATAAATGCACATATATGGAAGTTGAATTACATATATGTATGTATACATAAGCGTGCATATACAAAATCCAAAATTCGTAAATGCACACATATGGAAGTTCGATTTTGTATATGCGCGCTTCCATCTATGTGCATATATGGAAGCCGACTTTCGTATATGCGCGTATATGGAAGTTCTCTATAAATGTGCATATACATAAGTTGGATTTCATATATGCGCTGATATGGAAGTTTTATTTAGTATATGCACATATATGAAAGTGTATTTTTGTAAATGCGCATTTACGAAAGTTGTCTTCCATATTTTTAGGCATTTACGAAAGACACCTTTTGTAAATTCCCATATATGGAAGTGCACATATATGGACGCCAACTTCCATGTATGTGCATTTACAAAAACAACCTTTCATATATACGCATTTACGAAAGTTGGTTTTTGTATATGCATGCTTTCATAAATGCACATATATGGAAGTTGGATTACGTATATGCGCATATACGGAAAAGTGCATATACAGAAGGAAAATTCCATAAATGCGCATATATAGAAGTCATATTCCATATATGAATGCTTCAGTATATGCGCATAAACATAACTCAACTTTCATAAATGCACATTTATAGAAGTGTGCTTCTTTAAATCCTCATATACGAAAGTTGGCTTACGCATATGCGTGTCTAAGGAAGTGCTCCGTAAATGTGCATATACGAAAGTTGGTTGTCTTTCATATATCCACTTATATGGAAGCCAACTCCCATAAATTCATGTAGAATTCGACTTTCATAAATGCACATTTGTGAAAGTTAGATTCAGTATATCTGCATATACGGAAGCACGCATATAGGGAAATCAATTTCCATAAATGCACATTTACGAAATTTGGATTCTGTATATGCGTGCTTATACGAAAGCCAACTTCTCTATATGCCCATTTATAGAAGTTGGCTTTCATATACGTCTGTTTCCATATATGCCCATATACTGAATCCACAAATATTGAAGCCAAATTTCATATATGCTCATTTACGAAAGTACCCTTCCATAAATGTGCATTTACTGAAGTTGGTTTTTGTATGTGCACGATTCTATATATGTGCATATACTATTTCCAACTTCTATAAATGTATGTATACGAAAGTGCTCCGTAAATGCACATATAAAAAATTTAGCTTCCGTATATGGGCTTATACAAAAGCGCTCATATATGGAAGACAACACCCATAAATGCACATATATAGAAGCCAGCTTTCGTAAATGCACATTTATGGAAGTTAGATTTAGTATTTATGCATATATGAAAGTCAATTTATGTAAATACGCATATACAGAAGTTGGATTTTGTATATGCGCACATATATGAAAGCCAACCTCCGTATATATCTCAAACTTTTTTGTCCACCTCCTTTTTGGTGCATCCTCCAGAATTCCTCTCCGTCAATGATATAAAGATAGGACAAATTTCAACAGTAAACTAGTTTTATGGTAAATTACTAAATTATTCTTAAATTCATTATCTCCTTCTATAGTCATAGTTTCCAGTTTCCTAGACTAGAATTAACAGGTAATAGAGAAATATTTGAACTAATTATTGTTGCTTCTCGGGCAATAATTATTTCGCAGTAGGCAGTCAATTCTTGGAGGTATGCAATATTTGATATTCATGTGTCAATGTTGAGGCGGTCAAGTCTAGGAGGTAAGAAATATTCCATGAATAATCGAAGGTGATGAAGAATATAACCAGTGGCTTAGAGAGGCTTGTTGTGTTTTTATAGAATCCATTGATCGAGCTCTCAAAACCTCCATAAATCGCTCATTAAGCTTCAACACATTTTGGCAATATTCTATTTCTCACAGGTATTCTTTCTCACAGTTATTCAATCACGTTTTCTCTAACTCTTGCCTTCTCTCTCACTTATCTCCTAGGTAATTAGGGACTTACATTTACCCACAACTGGTCTTTTCCATTTGATGAAATATTTCATGGCTAATATGAACTTTATGAACAAAACTTCGCAGGGATATGAATGTTAACTAATCCTCCTGTTATATTTATGTAATGTTCGTTCAAATACTCGAACTATCTGCCTAACTATTCACCTAATTGTCTATCCACGTAATTGTCCGCCTATGTCCGCCTATACATATAAACAATGTATCCACATTTTTTATTAAGAAGATGAAACCTATGATTTGATCTTTGTGTGTGTTTTCCTCACTCCATGTCAGAATAACTATGGAGTTTATTCACTGGCTTGTGTACAGTGGTATCAAAGCCACGTTGTTTTAAACTCCGTGCTTTTCTTTCTTTGTAAATTTCATGTCGTTGATCTGGAAATTTCTCTCTAGTTTTTAAAACTCCCTTCTTTCTTTCTTTATAAAGTTTTTTCCCCTGCCGTTGGTTCAGAAAGGTCTCTATGACTGAAAGAAGATATCAGGAGCCATTGTGAGCAGTCTACAGAGCCATCGTTCAACAACCAAGGTCCAAGGTGTGCTTGTTGTGAGATTTCTTTATTTCTTTGCAAGTGGATTTTCATTTACATAGATTACACATTAATTTAGAATGCATTCATTAATATCAATTGTGGGATTAGTACTCTCCAAACAAGAAAATTACCAAGACTGGTTTCGGAAAATAAAAAATACTCTTATTTTTAATGATTTATGGGAGGAAATTTGTGAAGCCAAGGATGATAATGACCCAGAGCAACCTATAGATGCCAGACAACTTGCAATTTGGAAGAGTAAAGATAAAAAGGCACATGCTTTAATTTCTGCCTCAGTCACTGAAGAGGTAAGTAGACATATTCTTTACAGCACCACAGCGTTTAAAGCACTACAAAAATTAAAATATCTTTATAACTCTCATTTAGAGATGGAAATTATACAATTGTTGATGAAGTTGTTTAATCTAGAACTGAAAGGTAATAAAACCATGAAGTTAGCTTTCAAAATTAAATCTATTTTTCATGATATTGACTCAATTGGTGTCAAAGTTGATTTACAAATCACTACATTTATTAAATCCCTATATCCTACCTATTCGAACTATTTAGAGTCTCTTAAAGCTAGTGGACAGATTAAAGCCATGACTTTTTATACTCTTGTAGACAAACTTGTGGAAAGAGAGAAATATTTTGGGAAGAAGGAATATTTTTCCACTTCCATAGTTGAGACTTTGTGTTCTGCACAAAAAGAGTAGAAACCTAGAGGAGAGTCTGCTAGATTTGAAAATAGTAACATAGGTCATGGTAGGAGACCATTTAGAGGTAGGGGGGTCATTATCATCAAGGAGACAGACAAAAAGATGATAGACATCAAAAACATTTTCAAAGTGACAAACAATCTCTTAAGTGATATAGGTGTGGTAAACTATGTCATACCTCTTCTCATTGTCACACTCCTTGGAAAGGATTAGTGAGAATAAAGAGAAACAACCTCTAGAAAAAGGAAAACCACCTGAATCTTCCCACTATATTGTTTCACATAGTAATCTTAGTATCAACAAAGTTTTTATCAATTCTTTTGCTTCTTGGGATGGCACTTGGATTTTAGATACTGGAGCCACTTTCCATATGACCTTTAGAAGATATTTTTTGAGACATTCAGTAATCAAATTGATGGAATAGTTTATTTTGCTGATAAGTCCCAGTTAAAGCCTTTAGGAATTGGATCTATTCGAATTCACCTACCAAGACTTGCTGATTATATTTTGCATGATGTTCTTTACATTCCTCAATTAAAAAGAAATCTGATGTCTCTCATACATATCACGTAGTAAGGACATTCTATACATATGTTTGATGGTATAATTGAAATAAGAAAAGCATCTGATCAGGTCATTTTTATGACCAGTGTTGAAGAAGACAAACTTTTAAAACTTAAAGGGACATCTTCTTTTTGATCTAATTCATCTCTTTTGGATGATCATAGTGATACTTTGTCCTCCGTCTTGTTGTGGCATGATCATTTTGGTCATATTAATTATGATAGTATCTGGATTATCAAACAACAAGGCATTCAAGGGCTTCCTACTATTCCAAGAAATCTTTCTCCATGTAATGCTTGTATTTTAAGCAAGCATTGTAAACAACCTTTTTAAGGATCTACTTCCCGATCTTCCAGGAAGTTAGGTCTCATATACTCTGATTTATGTGGGCCCATGCCTGTTCAATCTGCAAATGGTAATAAATATCTGTTGACATTTATTGATGACTACACCAAGATGTGTTGGGTTTATTTGTTGAAGGAGAAATCTCAGGTTTTTGCAACTTTTAAGAATTTTCATTTATGGATTACAAATGAAACTCAACTTAATATTGGCACTCTTCTATGAGATAATGATGGTGAATACACCTCTAATGCATTTGAAAAGTACTTACAAGATAATGTTATTAAACATCAGACCACCGTCCCTTATACTCCACAACGAAATGGTGTAGTAGAGCACATGAACAAAACTTTGCTTAATATGGTAAGGTCAATGGTGTTTTTTCAGAATGTCAGGTTGATGTTTTGGGGAGAAGCAGTACTTTGTGTCAGTTATATTCGCAATTGTTGTCCTTCTACTTCCATCAATAATAAGTTCCCTTATGAATTGTGGTATAATTGTCTTCTTGTTGTTCAACATTTTAGAGTTTTTGGTTCTCTATGTTATGATTTAATTCCTAAACAACAACGTGAAAAATTGGGTGCAATAAGTCACAAATGTCTTTTCTTTGGGTATTCTAATACCTCCAAAGCTTATCGATTGTATGATGAGGAAAATAAGAAATGTGTTGTTTCAAGAGATGTTGCTTTTCTCAAATTTGATAAAGATGCTTCCAAGAAGTTTGATAGGCAACTCAATCATTTGGATAGATTCTCTATTGATAGGCAACTCAATCATTTGGATAGATTCTCTTCCAAGAAGTTTTATTATGAATGGGATAATGATATTCCACATCTTTAAGGGGGGATTCATATTCTAGACCAGTCTGTGGATTTTCCTTCAACAACACCAGAGAATGAGACCACATCAAAGAATGAAGAAAAATTAGTTGATAGAAATGTCTTTGATGATAATAATGTTTTTGTAGAAGAACAGTTGGTTGATAATAATGTTCCTACTGAAAAAAAATTGGAGGATAATAATGGTCATGAAGAACCTATTTCAAAGACTCTTGAAACTAAGCAAACATTGCAGTAATTGGTATGCAGATCAACACGAACCAAGACAATTCCAAAGAGGTATGATGAATTTGAGTTAAACTTTTTTGTTGTTAATGAACCTACTACTTTTGAAGAAGCCGCTAGTTGTAATGATTGGAAAGATGCAATGCAGAAAGAGTATGATGCTCTTATTAAAAATGGCACTTGGAGGTTGGTGGATCCTTATATTGGCGTCAAACCAATTGGTAGTAAGTGGGTTTATAAAACAAAGTATAAAGCCGATGGTTCTCTTGATAATCAAAAGGAAAGACTTATAGGAAAAGAGTATGCACAAAAATAAGGTATTGATTATACAGAAAAATTTTCTCCTACAGTGAAATGGGGCACTATTAGAACTTTATTTTCTCTTGCATCTCAAAAAGGATGGAAAATGCATCATAAGAAGATGTCTATATGTTGCATCCAGAGGGTTTTTTTGTTAAAGGAAAAGAACATAAAGTATGCAAATTGATAAAATCATTATATGGTTTAAAATAAGCACCTCGTGCTTGGTATGAAAAGTTAACTGAACATCTTATCAAGTTGATATATAAACAATTCAATCTAGATGATGCAATTTTATTTGTTAAGAAAGTTGGAAGACCGGTTGTATATCTAGTTGTTTATGTAGATGATTTGATTATCACATGAACTAATGATGATTATATATCATCTATTAAAAAGGAGTTGCAAAAGGCTTTTGATATGACAGATTTTGGATTACTACATTATTATCTAGGGATCGAAGTAGATAAAAAACGGAAGAACATTTTTATTTCTTAGAATAAATATATTGGATAACTATTGAGAAAATTTGAGATGAAAGATTGTAATCCCGTTTCTAATCCAATGGACCAGAATCTAAAGCTTACTTCAAATGAAGGTAGTGCATTTGAAGATCCAACAAAGTACAGACAGCTTGTTGGAAGTTTAATTTATCTTACTACTACTCGTCCTGACATAACTTTTGTTGTAGGAATACTTTCTAGGTTTATGCATCAGCCTTGTCAAGGTCATTGGACAACAAAAAAAAGAGTGCTCAAATATTTAAAAGGCACTCAATCATATGGAATAAAATATTCTAAAGTTTCAGACTTCCATCTCATTGGTTATTCCAATTCTAACTTTGACGAAGATAAAGAGCATGGGGTGTCTACTTCAGGTTATTTGATGAATCTTGGATCAACAACCATCACTTGGATATCACGAAATCAATCAGTTCATGTTGATTCTACAACTGAAGCCGAATACATTGCAACAACTCAAGCCACAAAAGAAATCATTTGGCTTTGAAAAATTCTTTAAGACTTGTAGGAGAAATAAATGACTTCGATGCCTCTTTTTTTTGACAATACTTCTGCAATACAATTGGTCAAAAATTCTAAATTCCATGATCGAACCAAACATATCAAAACCAAATATCATTTGATTCGACATCATGTTGAGGCCAAAACCATTCATCTCAATCATTGTTCCACTTGAGAGCAAATTGCGGACATTGTTACTAAAGCTTTGGGTCGAGAGAAATTTGAAAATTTTTGAATGATGCTTTGGATGACAAATTTCCCTTCGGATTAAGGGGGGAATTTTAACTAATACTCCAGTTACAGTTATGTAATGTTCATTCAACTGATTGAACAATCCGTCTAACTATTCACCTAATTGTCTATCCACCTGACTATATTCCTATGTCTGCCTATACATATAAATAGTGTATCCACATTTTTTATTAAGAAGAAACCTATAATTTAATCTATGTGTGTGTTTTCCTCATTCTGTGTCAGAATAACTATGGAGTTTAGTCACTATCCTATGTAGAATGAACACCTAGCGGGATTCTTACCTTAGCTTCCTCAACAACTTTAGGGGAAGCATCAGAAAACTTCTTGATGGTTGAAGTGATGGGATATCAAGAGAATGAGCATCAAGACTCAATGTGACTAATACCTACCAACAAGGGAAATTTCAAGCCCATAGGAAGCAACCCGAACAACCTTCCCATTTGACATACATTCAAGCTCGAGTTCAGTCCATGAACCTGCATTTTTTAATTAGATTGTGTAATGCAAAAACTGTTGTCTCGTCCTATGGATTTTTTAGTAGCTTATTCTACATACATAGTAGAAGTAGAGATAAAAATACCACTCAATGTCCAAATAACAGAAAATAAAAGAAAACGCGACCCTTCTAGATCAACAAACTTCATTAATTAGGTAAACTCCTTTCGTCGTCTCTTCTCAAATATTAGTCTGTTGAATCTCTTGTGGGCATGCACCATGTCAAGAGGTGCAATCACAAATCCATGAAGCCATAAGCTCGATCTAGATGTTGGAATGGAATTATGGCCTAGTTGAGCGCATGGTATGAAAGATAGAGTAGGGAGACCTTGCGAACGTTTTCCCAACACTACCTGAAGTAATGGCATTCTAGCCAAGCTGAGCAACAATGGTTTTTCCATGCAGTGAAGAGACTAGTCTCTTCCCCAAGGAGCATGCTTTCCATGTACTTCCCATGAAAAGATGGGGCACCATCAGATGAACTTGCGTCCCTCCATTCCAAGTTGTCCAGGACCGTAATACAAAACCTTCAAGAAACCATGCTATATTTTTTGCTATTAATAAAGCAACAATTTTATGGATGTCTAGGCATCATGAAATTAAAGAATAGTAGATAAAGAACATTTAAATCAGTGGATCTGACCTTTTATTCAACATGCAAATGTATGCAACCATATATCAGATTTGTTGTAGCTTGTGTTTGGAAGAAAAATCTTGTAGCGACCTCTTTGAATGAGAAGGTGTGTAAATATGGAAGCCTCCTTGCCTTCAATAGCATGTTTTCTCTATTATGGTATGAGAAGTGTAGCAACAATTTAGAACATGTGCCCATATATCTTAAGCCATCCTTTCTATAACAGAATATAACCATATTTATTGAAATAGGAGATTAAAGATTGCACCAGCAGAATAAACCATCAATATAACCCATAAATAAACCTTGTCTTGTTGCATATCTGAGACTTAATATAGCATATACAAATATTGGGTGCTTGTAGTGGCCCTTTTATAAACACGTGGGAGAAATATAATTAGCAGTCTTGATCGTGGATGCCATATCTTTTAATGAAAATACATAGATGTCATATCTTTTAAGGAAAATACATAATTACATATTTAAGTAGTTACTTATATAGTTTACCGTTATAGAAGTTGGTAACTCTATAACGTCTTGTAACCATATTATGTAACTGTACATATTCATATCAATAGATACACATCAATAGTGTAGTGTGTTGCATCAAATATGTCTCTGCTTAATCTTTTCATGGTATCAGAGTAGGTCTGGGCCTCACTCCATCACTGGAGGGCCCAGATGCCCAAGGATCTGTGAGTCACATGTAAGGGAAGACTTGCCACCATCGTTTTTTGGTTTGTCTGCATAAACTGAGCAGAATAAGATTGGCCTCGAAGGTCAAGTATGCATGGCATAGAACTACTTTCCATCCAAGATACTACCAGGGTTTCCATATCCGTATCTATTGAAAAATATGGTTGAAGTCGGAAGGGGTAGCCCAAATCCATGCAGTCCAAATGATATTTTCGATGAAAAGGCATCAATATGTCGTCCAAAGGCGTGACAATGTGTGAGAGCATTCAAACCATCTGTACGAAAAAAAAAATATTGAGTGTGTGAGGAGCCATGAAAACCCAGCTGTAAGAATGGTTGAGGAGCCACAAAGACCGAGCTGTAAGAATTGTTGAGCCGGCATCCGTAAACTTTCATAAGTTATATATATATATATATATATATATATATTATTTTAAATGAGACATTGGCTAGTTTCTATTGGTGAAATGAAAATCCGTTGAATATATGTTGGAGAAACTATAAATGTTTATTTATTTTTAAGAGAAGCAGTGGAAATTTTTTTACGGAGGCACTGAAAGGAAGTACTAATATTTTTGGACATAGTAATATTGGCATTTGGCATCCATAAAGAAAAAAAGTGAGTAAAGTTAAAAAAGTAAGAAAATTGTTGACGAAAGATTTAATTTGAAGAGAAAGTGAAAATGTTGTAATTCCAGTAATATTTAAGTATTGGAATTGAAAATGTAAAAAAGGTATTGAGCTTAGCTAACTCAATACTAATGTAGTTATTTTGTAGAATTAGCTACTCTAACAAATGACAGGAGCATATGGAATCCAAGACAAAGGTAAATTCGAGAGGAAAAATTGAGATTTGTAAAGTTGCAAAGAGTGAAGCAAGTTCAGTGAAGACTTCTTTTGGCATTTATAAAGAAAGTTTCAAAGAGTGAAGCAAGTTTAGTGAAGACTTCTTTTGGCATTTATAAAGAAAGTTTCAAAGAGTGAAGCAAGTTCAGTGAAAACGAAGTAGATTCTAATCTACTTAGCACAGAGTCATCTAGTCTATTCAGCAGAGAGCCGATATCAATTAATTGAAGAAGCATATTCCAGTGAAGAAGAGTCGCCATGGAGCAAATAGTCTAAAGAAAGAAAATTGAGGCTTCCAGGGAGGAACCTACAGGACAAGAGTATTTCCTCTTCTATTATTGAAGAGAAATAATCATTATTGCCTCTTCTATTGTTGAAGAGAAAGAATCATTGATGTTGAGCCATTTTATGGACAACGCTTCTGCATTATTGAGCAGTAAAACCTGCATGAAGAAAGTCGCAAAGAAGAAAGATGGGTAGAGACATGAAACAAAATATAACTAAATTTTTTGTTTTTTTCATTCATCAACAAATACATAAGAAATGTATTGTTTTAAATTGAGGGCTGCATGTTCGGTTGTACCCGACACCCCATAGACACTCCAATAAGTTTCATTTTGGTCTAACTTTTTTGGTCCCATTTGTAAGAAGTTGTGAGCTGTTCTATAGGCAAGCTTTGCTCCCCGTGTTGAGTAAGCCCTGATTGAATCAGGCCTACATAGGCCAATATGTGATCATGTAGCATGTATCCTTGGTTTCGATCAACATGAACTGTTAGCCATGATACATGACAACTATCCCTAGTTTTGAGTAGCTTAAGGCACTGGCTAGTGAAGGAATGTGGTATTAAGTCCAGTTTGGTGGTATTAAGTCCACTTTGGTAAAGGAATGTGGTATTAAGTCTACTTTGGTAGAGGAATGTGGTATTAAGTCCACTTTGGTAGATACGAGGGTGTCTACTCATATGCTAACTTGATGATTGTATCAAAGAAATTGAATCTTCGATTAACGGGGGAAATGTGAGATATGTGAGATATTAATATCAGAGTTGATATGTGAGATATTAATCTCAGAGTTAGTTAGAACCAAGTTTTGTTGACCAAGAATGAGAATTTTGGGTGATATATATGACCAAGATGATAATGTAGTACAGTTTGCATTTTTCTCATCTCAACCTACTTGTTTTGATGAAGCTGCAAAGAACAAAGAATGGGTAGATGCAATAAATAATGAAATAGAAGTTATCGAAAGAAACAATACATGGGATTTAGTTGATCTACTTGCAGATAAAAATGTCATAAGTGTCAAATGGGTTTATAAAACTAAACTGAAAGAAAAAGGTGAGATTGAGAAACACAAATCAAGGTTAGTTGCCAAAGGTTTTTCACAACAACGTGGCATTGATTATGGTGAAACTTTTGCACCTATAGCAATATTAGATACTGTTTGATTTTTTTTGGCCATTGCAACACAAAATATGTGGCCTATTTATCAAATGGATGTCAATTCCTCCTTATTGAATGGAGTGTTAAATGAAGAAGTGTATGTCCATCAATCACCTAGATTTGAAGTTAAAACACAAGAGCATTGAGTGTAAAAATTAAAGAAAGCCTTGTACAGTTTGAAGCAAGCTCCACGATCTTGATATAGTAGAATTGATCATTATTTACTCAAAGATGGTTTCAGTAGGAGAAAAAATGAGCCTACTTTGTATATCAAGGTAAATCAACAACGTAATATTCACATCCTATGTCTTTATGTTGACGACATGATCTACATAGGAAACATGATTTTAGATGCATTTAGATCAGCCATGAAAAATGAGTTTGAAATGACAAATCTTGGATTAATGAAGTATTTCTTAGGCATTGAACTAGAACAATCTGCTCATGGTATATTTATTACTCAACAAAAATATGTTTGCTAAAGTTTTGAAAACGTTTAAGATGGAAAAATGTAAGCCTGTTGACACTCCTATTGCTCTTGGCACTAAATTACGCAAGGAAGATTTGGGATTAGTACTAAGTTCCACATTGTATAAACAACTTATTGGTAGTCTTATGTATCTTACTACTACAAGACCTGACATAACATATGCATCAAGTTACATTTCCAGGTTTATGAAATATCCTAACAATTCTCATTGGAAAGTTTGTAAGAGGATCTTAAGATACATTGCAGGTACAACCACATATGGTTTGTGGTACATAGATTCAACATACATTATGCTTATAGGTTATACCGACAGTGATTATGCAGGTAGTATTAACGATAGAAAAAACACTTCATGTTTTGCTTTTATTTTTGGAAAGAATTTGATTTCATGGGTAGCTAAGAAGCAACTCATAGTTTCTATCTCTTCCTCAGAAGAGGAATATGTAGCGGAAACAACAACAACATGCCATGCAGTTTGGATTAAAAGGATTTTGATGGATTTTGGATATACGACAAAAGAACCTATTTCAATTTTTTGTGATAATAACTCTACCATTTCCTTGTCAAAGAATAATCTGTTTCATCAGAAAAGAAAACACATTGATACTTGATTTCACTTCAATCGTGAACTTGTCAAAAATGAGATATTAATCTCAGATTTAGTTAGGACCAAGTTTTGTTTAAGGGGGAGTGTGAAGTCTATTGCATTGGACCCTGACGCTGGTGATAATGAGTTTTTATCGGATGTAATTAAGGGGGAGCGTTAAGGAAAATACATAATTACATCCTTAACTAGTTACTTAGATAGTTTACCGTTATAGGAGTTGGTAACTCCATAACGTCTTGTAAATATATTGTAACCATATTGTGTAACTGTACATGTTCATATTAATAGAATACACATCAATAGTGTAGTGTGTTGCATCAGTTCTATCTCAGCTTAATATTTTCAATGTCTGTGCCCAATTGTTGTTCTATTGGCATATATGCCTTCAGTGCACCCTCCTCACAGCTCCACTCCTATCCACCCTTGATACTACTACATACAGGTAATACTACTACCCACAAGTAAGATCTCGATGAGAAAAGAAGGATCATGCCCCTTGATGGTTTGAATGGATGTGTGATAGCTGAAAGTGTATTGGCTAAGTCAGCGTTATAGTTTGTGTTGGGAAAGTTCCCAACAAATCATTTGGTTTAGAATCATATTAAAATGGACTAATAAGTTTGTAATGTTCGATAATTGTATGCATTCAAAACTTATAGATATGTACCTCCATTTATTCGCTGGAAAGGTTCATCTCGTACTTCAAATATAAATGAATGATTCAATTCCTTTATTTTCATCTTTTTGGTCTTATATATTTAGTATTACACGGTTAATTCCAATTTTGTTTCAATAACAATGGAGCTCTCCTTGATATTCACACCTATACATTCCCTCAAATTTTAAGGCGATGAGAGGTTTAATTCATCGGTGTATTTCCAATTTCTAACGGATACAAGAGATTACACATGTAGAAGAGAGAAACTTATCTAATGCGTGCATATCTACCTGTTACAAGACATTAAACTGCTAATGATCCAACTTGCACTCGAACCTTTCTTCAACAGAAATATTTAATAGACTTCCTCTACTGACAGTTTCAACAGGGCCATCTAATAGACTTCCGCTCGACAGGGACTTATTGCCCTTTGCATCTCACCTTGTTCAATATTGAAATGTCTTGCATTGGGGGTGAAAGCAAACTTTCTAAAAATGTGAGAATGTAAACTTTCTAAAAATTTTACAAGACCACCCTTTATAAAAATCGCTCTTCAAAAAGATGCACAATAGTGCATTCTTTTAAAAGATGGAACATTTTAAGCCTCACACCACGGTCAAATATTTTCAAAATATAAAACATTTCTAAAACTATGATATCACAAAGTTTGGAAACTTTGATGAACACCAAAACAAATTGGAAACTTTGTGATGAACACCAAAAATAAGTTCAAAGAAAAAAAAATCCTTGGAATATATTTCTTTATGTGCAAAAGAACATCTTTTAAAAGGATATAGAATGGTGCAATAATTCAAAATATTAAAATTTTGAATGACTTTCCAAATACGTTAAAGGACATTATTTTTTCAATGGGAGCATTGGTCAATGAAAGAAAGATAACTTTTTGGGAAACTATGAAACATTGTATATCATTAGGAGATGGATGTTGAGATGAGTGTGATATTTTTATAAATACAAAAGAGATTCGTTGGCAGAGGATTTTGTCAAAAAAATAAAAATAAAAAAAATCCAATCAACACTAGCTTGGAAATTTGATCTTAAAGGTCCTTCAATGAGATTAACAGATAGGAATTCTAAAAAACAAAAAGTAGTACATTACATCAAACACATTTTAAAATAATTGTAAGGTTCATGCAAGCAAATATCATTAGTTAAGTTAATAAAATCCATAAACAATGAGACCCTTCTCGTTGATAGCCAAAATTTGGGATGCACTCACCATAGCAATAAGCTATAAATCAAAGTATTTAAAATTCATGAGGAGTCCCCAATTGCAAGTGTTGATCGCAACAATTGGTGACACACTAATAGAAACCATGAATCCTTATAAGTAAGTCTATTGAAGTAATAGAAAATTATGAGAAGGACAATGGTCATTCCTTTTATAGAATAATTTATTATTCATCAATGGATTCCAACAAGAAATCTACCTAGATTCCAACTCTCAAAATAAACCAATTATGTGCCTAAATAATTGAATAGTTGAAACTAAAAGGTCAAACTCATGAGGAAAATTTCTTAAACCTCATTCAATACCTTAAGTTCTACTAAATATCACATATTTTTTATGGATATGGGATTTTTAAATATTTCTTTAGGTAGCCTCATCCTGTGCTCATAATTTTTCTCTAGTGCCAATTAGTGTCATAGGGTCTGCTTCATTTCTAGAGAGAAACCATAGCCCCAATGAAGATACTTGCATTTTTCATTATATCCTATATTTTATTTTCCATTTTTCTTTCCTTTTGACTATGCTTTAAACATGTGGTAAGTGGGGAAATAAATATACTTTTAAGATCATGAGGGATGCTACCTAATTTCAAGGACTCGAAAGTCATGTCTAAGTAGTAAAACTATCCATTTTGGTATTCACTCTAGATAAAGGATTAGTTACTCTCTAATGCATATCGATATCAATATAACCTTCAGAAATACCCACAATACTATTATTTGACCCTTAGACCAACATGAACCATTAGATATGCAAATCTACAATTGAGATTAGTTTAATATTACAACGTAACATTAAAGTTTCAAACCATAATCAGATTTCAAATAATAAAAGGTGTATTCTATAAGATTGCAGGTCCGCCAAAAGGTTGGTTCCACCACCATGCATTATAACCTTTGCAATGAATACAAGTTGTTTGATTCCAGATCAGATTTCAAACACAACTCAACACTATATTGGATTTGAATTATGGGTACATGTATCAACGTTAACCTGTGTGTGTATACCTTCACCATAATGGATTATGATCATCGATATTAGCCTTAGATCAAGTCTAAACCACATAATTTCCAGCTATAATAATTTCAATGTGGTAATATTTGACAGAGAATTTAGATTGAGAACAGATCTTCAATTTTCTAAATTCAACAACAAAACATATTTACAATTTGTTCCACAGTGAATTGGATGAAATCCTGGCATCTCAGATATTTCACAGTAAAAGACCAAAATCAACATACACAGTCGGCTCCAATGGTGAGCATATCCAAATGAAATTCATTTTCTTTTATTGATAATCAGAGATTTATCAATTTATTCCAGATCCCAACCTCTCTACTCTCCACTCTTGACCCCTGAACATAAGAGCCTCGATGGGTTTAAATACAATCAATTTATGTTTCTCAGATACACTATGTTTCTATGAAGCACCTTACTCAACCCTACATCCTACTATCTAGCCTAAAAAAAAATCAACTTCTATGTCTATTACAAAGAAGGATTCAAAATCCTTGTTGTATTATTCGATTTGGATTCTAAATTTAATTAAAACAGAAAAAAAAATTAAGAGAACTGTAACGAACCGCCTCGTTACGACAACCATTCTAGTAACAGGTGCAATTTTTTTTTTTTTTGTTTAGAAGTGTGGGTGTGTGTACAAGGAAACAACTACAGTCTACTCGACCTTGCGTCTCCACCCGACGACGATACGACGCAACCATGATGAACATAAGAATACGACCAAGATGCACGACTCGTAACCACCGGCACAATGATGATCACACGACAAGCAACAAGACTCAACACGAGGTTCATCACCAGAACGCTGAACTCCTCAACTAGAACCATCATAACACATCCATAGGCAGAGGTGCACAACGCAGACACTCAGCGAAGATTAAAACTGACCACTATAGACAACTGACTTCCCGCCCGTCCTACCCAGCAAGGTTAGGACCTCCAAGACACATAAGCAACGCTCAAGCCCGGTTTCCCATCGTATTTAACCATTTAAGGTCTCAGGGCTGGCGACTGTTCTGAGGAACATGGAGGTGTCTACATCCCACCCGACACAACCAACCAAGCAACAACTGACCAATATCAAGTACAACATAATAAGTAGGACAAAATGAGCCCCTTACGGAGGGTGCACGACACGGACTCTAACAACGAACACCCAAGTTCTACATGAATCAAAGAATCAACAACCCTCAGTTACCAACTCCGAGTAGTTTATGTTACGTATAACCAGGACCTTCCAACTAAGTA
>JASDQU010739403.1:105546-117723 GCA_032191745.1 Picea mariana | reverse complement strand
GTAAATTAAAAAAAAAAAATTGTAAATAAATTTTCAAGGGACCATTTGGAGTCCAATTTTGAGTTGTTTTTTACAGACGGTTTTTTTGTCAATATCAAAATTTCAATTAGGTTGCAAATAACTATGATTTTCACGTTTAGGAAAAATCAATTTTTTTACATAGCATCACTTTTTGATTTAGGTGTTGATTTTAAGGTTTTTCTGAGCTACTGTCTGAGTTTCGAAGGCCATGTTCGAAAAATGTTGTAATTTTAACCACGTTTGAAAAAATGGTGCTACTAGTAGCACCACTTTTTGATTTGGGGGTTGATTTTCATGTTTTTAACGCAAAAATATGGGTTTTAAGGGCTAGAGTTCTCGTTTTGAGGTCACGGTTCTCATTAAGTCGGTAACTATGTTATGATATGACTATAACACCTTGGAGATCAATACAAGGAGTGAAGGATGATAAACTTATCATAAGTATATTATCATGTGTTAGGTCAGGATAATTGTCAATGGAAGAAATGTGTGATGAATTTAAAACGTAAGTCCGTTGAGTTATTTTTATTTATGTTAGGACAAGATAATTATTTTTTTCAGTTTAATATTAGTTTAACATTATTTTTGTTTTATTTAGTCACAAGGTGTATATGAAAATACAAGAGGAAATGGTCAAGATGTTGAATGAAAAAAAGTTGGGATGATGTTAAATTCAATTATCTAGATTCAAGCTCTTCAACAGTATTGAAACAATTTTTTGTTGCATTCAAAAAGGTATGTTGATTTATTACATTCATATTATTTGTTTGTAAGTTAATTTTATTTTATTTTAATAGTTATAGATATATAACTATATGTTTGTTTGTTCATTAAAGATGCCAAAGAAGAATGCAGATGGAGTACTTGAAACTTTCAAAAGTGTTATTCAAAAATCCAAATTTGAAAGAGAAAGGAAACGTGCTCAAAATGTTCAACTTGATGACACCCTTGATCACTACATTTGGAATGGGCTCGACACTATTCAATATAAAGTGATATTAGGTGATTGTGAAAAACTTGCAAGTATTGTTCCTAAAAAAGAATACCCCCTAGTTATTGTGGATATCCCTCATGGTTATAATATCCCAAACATTGAATATGATACTGAGCCTTATACTTACCAAGCTTTCAGTAAAGTGGTTATGGGATTTACAGAAGTTACAACATCACCATTTTGGATATTTCTAGTATTTCATTCAAAGACACAACAAGGATTAGTACAATCAAGCTTCAAGGGGAAATAAAAGATAATGAAGCAATTTATTTGGTAAGATAGTGAAAGTGTATGTTTAGCAATTAAGATTAGAAAACAATTTTATTAATTCACAAGTTAATTGAATTTTCACTTATTTTTGTTACAGGCACAAACCAAATATTCAGAGCTCCAAGAAAGAATCATTTAAACATGATTTTGAGAGTATACATCTTGCAACCTCGACAAAAGATGATTCAAATAATTCTATTTTTGTCAATGCAAATGATGGAGAGACTCCTAGTAGTATATTGGTATACAATGTTGTGGTTAGAAAGCTAACATATGAGGAAAAAGATTTGAAATGAGAGATGGTTAACATTTATCAAAAACCACAAGCATTAATTAATTATCTTATAGATAAATTTTCAAATGAAGGATATTGAGTTTTGGATTTGTTCATGGGTTCAGGTAAGAATTATGATCTAATATTTATGAAATCATACTCCAATCTTAGATTATTTTTAATTTGTCCTTTTATAGTATCTAACTTCATCATTTATTTTGTATTTGGTGATTAGGTGCAACATTAGTGTGTTGCCTCCAGAAAGGAATGAATTGCATAGCCATTGAAAGTGATCCAATGCAGTGCAGTTTTATTCAACAAAGAATTAATGATATTCTAGCTCTTCCAGATGAAATGCAAGAAGTTGACTTGAGGAAAAGAGATTTTAGTGAATCAAAGGTGGCAAAATTGTCAAAGGAACCTCAAGTACCATTAGGAGGAATGATTGGAAATGATCACTTTGGAGAACTTATAGATATCAAAGAACCAATGGAAGAATAAAATGACACAATGGAAGCACAAAAAGATGTCGAAGAAGATGATAATGTGTCTGTTAAGCATGATGAATTTGGGATATATGATATTTTTTATTAGTTTAAAGATTTCTTTGAAGACGATGCTCGATTTTGCAAATTTTTGATGAGTTATAATTGTAATGATTTGACTTTCATATTTGAAAATAAGAATAAAGATGTATCTATTTTTTTTTTGTGATGAATCTTTTTATTGTTTTTTTTTTGTTTTATTTGTATGTGAATCACTATACATTGGAAAATTTTATTAAATGTTGTCATTTTTTTACTTCAAATGTATACAAATATAAAAGAAAATGATGGAATATGTACCAAAATGTATAGGTTTTTTATGATATATGGCTATAAAATGTGTATTTTTTTGATAAATATTCAAAAGTAGTGTTATTTAACTACAATTTTTTTCAAAATTCACTATATTTAAAAAGTATGGACCAATAAATTAATTAAGGAGACAATTAATTAAAAAAAAAATGGTAAAAACAGAGTTGAATAATATATAGAGAGAGAGAGAGAGAGTTGAAAATAGATGAAAAATGAGCATTTAAAAAAATAATGTGGAAACATTGTGAATGAAAAATTTTAAAATATCGAAAATCACGGGAGAACTCCGAAGAGTTAAGTTGGTAACTATGTTCTAATTGTAATAGGTTGATTATGTATGTATTTTGTCATCACTTCATTTCTACAATGGACTTAATTTTGCACTTCATTTCTACAATGGACTTAATTTTGATAAGCTTGATTATATATATGCATTCTGATGTCACTCTATTCGTCATGCAGTCCATAGTAATAAGATTGATTTCATAAGTATTTTGATGTCATTTATTTTTAAAAATAACGTAATCATAATCAGAGAGTTTCAATATGTATTGATGTGCCTTTTCCGCTTGGGTTAGTTGTAGCAGGATTAATTTTATGTGTAATTTTATTCTCACCACAGCTTAACCAATCTCGTTATCCTTGGATTAATTCCTTGCTCAGCGTGGTTATTTGGTTCTCTGCGTTTTTTTTTTTCCTGTTTTCCCTTTTTCCCAGCATTGTTTCCGTCAACGATTAACCAGGAGTACCCATGTATTTTCATTGTTTTCCTTATGAGTTTATTTCTATTCTTACCACATGCATGGGAATAGTCACACAACCATAACCCTTATCCTCTGCGAATGGTGTTCCTCAACGAATTTCGAGCTGACCTCCGATCCGGCCTTCCCAACCCACTTAAATGGATTTACGATTGGGTTCTTTCCGCCGTGCATTTGAACTCTGGTCACTATACTTTAATAACCAGTTGAGAGCTTTTCCAGTGGTCATAGGTCCAATGTAAATAATGAATAATTAGTTCTTTCTGGGTCTTTCCGCTGCACCCACTTACTCAGATATTTTTTCGTGGAATCCCATTCATTTATAATACACGAAATCAATTATTGGTTATGTACTTACCTATTTATGGTCTTCGTGTAATCAATTTTTGTCTTCCTTCATTTACCTCTTTTATGGCTTTTTCCTGAGCCTTCTTAAGAGAAAATTTCCTACCCACAGTTGAAGGACCCAAAGATATATGAGGTAAACCCAATGCCCCATTCGTACTGTTTCCATTCTAGCTATTGGAAAGCCGTGAAATCAGTTCTCTAAGGCTGGTCGGAAGACCAACCAAAACGAGAGGTAAATACAGACAGAAAGATCTATGATGGTCTTTGCTAACAACAAATTCCAGTCCATATGCGCGATAAGGATTCATACTTGAAAAGGGTTAAAGCTGCCATACAACGCGTTAAAATGGACTTTGTAGCGGTTTAGCTACTCTGGTAAGGCAAGATACCCTTAGGCGTTTCGTTGTTCATATCTTGCTCAGTTTTTTTTGGTCTGCGTGTTGCTTGAGCTCGTCCATAGGATGCACCCTCACCTGTAGCATTTCACCCGGACTGTTGAGTTTTACTCAGGAGAAATTCTTATCCCTGAAATCTCATTGGCACAGACCCTTACCCAACGAAAATCCATCTGACTTACTTTGCGTTTCCTCATATGGATCTGCATTAGCATGGAGCTTTACTCCTGGTGCCTTCTGAAATCGAATAAATGCTCAGTTATTTCATTTAACGTAATGTGCAGAGAATTACCCGTGGCGTTCTCCTGACCAGCGAATTTGGTGGTTGTCGGAGAAACTCCTTCCTCCTCCTTGTTTATTTAGATATTTTAGGGGGATGATATCGCTCCATCCTTGTTGCCTTAACAATTTTTCAACTGCCATTCCATTCAGATTGTTGGAGCAGTTTCCATTACAAATTAGACATTTCTTTTATCATTGGAATCATATCTTGACACCTTTTATTGATAATCTTTTATGCGTTTACTTTTTATTCTTTGTTGATGTTCTTGTAGTGTAATTGTGTGAAGAATGTACCTATAGATGATATCAGCCCTTTTAATTTTACTGAAACTTAAATTTTACTACCCCTAAAATTTTGCTAGTTCTAAGCTTCACAAAAATAAAGAAGACAGTTAGGTTCCTCTTATAGAAGTTTAAAATAAACAAATACCACCTTTAAACCCTAATGGTAAGGGTTTAACCTCTTAGAAATATCTTGCAATTATTAATCCTCGACATTGATGGAATTTTAGAATGGAGGCGGAATTTAGCAAGAGTTGGATCTTTTATAGAACTCGTCTACTTATATCCATCAAGTTTGATCCTTCCATGGAATCTAAATGTCATTGTATTCTCGGTGGAGTTTACTACTAAATAATAGAATACTAATTTAATTCAATTGAAATCTAGGCATGGGGGTTTAAACACAAGGCGTTAAACTAGTTTTATTCTCTCACAACCTGGCCAAGATTTTTCTGTAACGAACCTCGTTGTTACGACAACAAGCCTCGCATAACAAGTACAATTTTTTTTTTTGTAGGAAAGTAATAACGACAATACACCCAACGTCGCAACTCGACATCGAACACAACGTACGCAATCACTCAACACATAACATAACAACCTATCATACTAGCACAACGAGCAACTAAAGAAACATCGAACAATCCATCAATGCAACTGCACCAAACGACACACATAATACGAACCTTCAATGTGAGAAAGAATTGGCAATCAATGAATCAACATTTTCATGGCGCACAAATAAATAAACAACAGTCGATCATTAGTGGCCTTTCGCCATGCACCACTAGATAATCTAATAATTAGACAATACTTTAATTAACCTTAAATTTACGAGCATGCAAAGATATCAGACATACACAATCTATCTAGCATTAACAAAATTGAGGTGCAATTCTATTACCACAGGATTCTTCCACCCATTAACTTGTAACCAAGTTGAAAAGATAAAAATACGATGAATTTATTCCTTCTAAAAACATTAATGGAGTCACTATGTAAGATTGAGTGACACCTCCAATTAATGGTGAAACATCATTAACTTCCATTTAAACAAATTTAAAGATTTAATGATTTAATAAAAAAGGATCATGGGATAGATATATGCACTATGCATCTCGGTTGCTTCTCTGAACAAACATTCAAAACGTATCTTGTTTATTTCTTTTTATTTTTCCAGATGTTGCCTTTCGTGGGTTCAAGTCATTATTAAGATAAATCTTTGTCTGTGTTGTGTAAATAAAATCCCAACCCCAGGGATAATCACATCCAGACTCAATTGTTAGTCTGTATCTTGAGGAAACAATGGTTTATGATATTGTAAAGGACCAATGGCAACATTCAAACTCTATCATAAATCAATGATTGGCACAATTCTCACAAAAACGTTGGATGAACTCGTATCAACAACAACCTCAGTCTGGAACATGCTATTCAAGTTTTGGTGCATTTCGACAAGTTGATTGTCTAAAGTTGTTTTTGATATCCAATACTGAACAATTCCATTGTTTTACAAGAGAAATTCTATAATTTGCCTTATTCTTTTATTAATAAAATATCCTTGTAAATAAAAAGGGAAATAATAAATGCAGGAATAATTAAGGAATCTTCACAGAGACAGTTACGAATAAATGCAGAGACAACTCAAAGATATCGGAATAAATGTAGGAATAATTAAGGATAAAACATAGTGACAGTTATGCATAAACGTAGAAAATCAATATGTAGAGAATCAATATGCAGAGATCAATACACAGAGGATCAATACAACTCTGAGAATCAACATAGAGATCAGAGATTAATCATAAGAGAAAAACGAAGAGACAAGTAAGGGATAAATAGTTGGGAGAAAATGTATCCTTCACTTATTATCCATGCACAGGAAAGTAGGGCGTTTGAATCTCAGTCTTAAAAACCAGAATGAAGATAGTCGATTCGGCTCCTGACCGACTGCTCAGGAACAGACTAATAACTTAAAGGATAAGGGACAGAAGATAAAAACACAATTTTTCTTCGTATCAAATTAATAAAAACAAACACAGAGAAGTCATTGCAATCAGAGTTTAGATTCTCCATGGGAAATCAATTCAAAATACAACGAGCATAAGGCTGGGATGGATTTACGTTCTCTGATCATAAAATGTTGGGCTCATTAAGACAATTTGTTGAAAGATAAAACTTAAATCTCTAGATAGTGTTACACTGATTAAACATAAACTTTAACACAATAGAAGTACATTACTGAAGGCACAGGAATAATATTTAAACTACCATTCAATACAAATATACACATATGTACCGTACCCAAATGCAAAATCTCTGAAGTCGTTGTCCCACGCACACTCCATCCATCTCTCGCTTGTCGACCGATGTGACATCACCAGTACCTCCCAACCAACGCTAGGGGTACTATTCTTCCCACTGATCCCTCCAAGATGAAAAGGGACCATGCACACAATACTAGAGAATGGTAGCACCCATATCGCCTTGCAAGGTCGAGCTACAACTCATTACTTGAGATGAGTATCCTAACTCCCACAAGAGAAAGTTCAGTCAAGATAAAATTTCAGCAACATAATGTTATGCAAAAAGATGTTATCCACACTCATCCTCCACCATCCATTTTATAGAGTTTTCTTAGTCATTAGTTTCCAAAAACCTTCATTAGATTCCTTTTTCATTTAATTAATTTTGAAAAACCTCCCCCGTACACATGTCGCCCGATACCCTAGTTGCACCAGAAAATAAATTTTATTAATTAATTAAATATTCTTATTTCCCTCACCCACCTAAAAGTATTCCTAAAAATGCTCCCTAGTGTCCCATTATTCCCTTACAATTATTTAAATGACTTACGTCTTACTTAATTCTTAGTTGAGTTCATAAATAGAAAGTTTCAAAGGCTAGATTCCTTACTAAGTTAGGCATTCAACTTTTTCTTTAAGTTTCCCCTTTTCTTTAAGTTTCCATTTTTCTTTAAGTTTTTTTTCTTTTAAGTTTCCCCCTTTTTCATTTTTAACTAAAAATCAATTTAGCAAGTGTAGATAAAAACAACCATTTACCCTTTTAATAAATTTAATCCTCCATTATAATTTTTACTTTAATAATTAAGTTTGATTTTCTTACCCCCCTTCTTGTTACATGTTTATTTTATTTTTTTCTTTAACCACATGTTCTACTTAGACCTAGGTTTTAAATTCACTAGGCTTGGCGATAGTTTTTAAGGGAAAAATTGTTATTAAACTTTACTTATCACATCATTCATTTGAAGGTCAACCAGGTCCTAAGGAGGCATAGTTTCCTAGGCACTAGGTTTATTAAATTACCAGTTAAACTCGTGATGTGCCCTTTAGGATGCACTATGTGCTCCAAGGGTGCCACTCACCAGTTTCCATTTTCTTTGCGCGACGTTCCCTTCAAGACACACTACATGCTCCAAGGGTTCCACTCGCCTCTTAACTGAATTTGGTAGACGTCAAATCCCTGGAGTCAATACTCCGCCAGGTGATCTTGTGGGAGACTAAGGGTCTCTAAGGAATAAGGCTTGTGCCTTATCGCACGCCTCTTAGAATCATCGTGAGTGACTATCACAGTTTGTCCTCACCATATCATGGGTCTTCTCGAACTAGGTAATCGTCAACCTACAGTTTGATCCATGGTGGGAGTGCTAGTATGCTATGGTAGGGATGCTGCCACACCTCTCCCTCAATGTCTCTGGTTGTCATGCATGACCCCTCTACTCCAAATGTGAGTATGTTTGATAAGATATCGTCAGCCTGTATCGATCAACGAATCATGTCATCAATAATAATCAATCATCATAACATCTAATCATATGTACATATGTCGCATCAATAACATTCAAACCTTGATAGTCCACTACCTGACTCGATCCAGAGTCCAAGGGGTTTCATCGATGCCTCTGCATACTCAACGTCCAAATTCCTTCACACTCAGGAGAACCCAATCAATAGCACGTGTCTATGTAAGTACAACAAAATAACATATCATCAAATCCATAATATCTCATAATCATAATCAAAATGACCAATAGTATAATAACCTGGATCACTTGCACACAATTGTCCTCAAAGAATAAGTTCACTCAGTGCGTGCAAGAGAAGGATGTTACATTTTCTTAATGATTTTATCTAAAGGTCAGCTAAGAAGAGAAGAATCAGTGAATTAATAAATACCTTTTATTAATAGTTCAAGTTAATGAATTTTAGAAATGTATTTGATGATGATTCACAGTTCATGGAATAATTGATGATTTAGATGGTCTAAGATCTTGATCATAGTAAATTAATTAAAGGAAGGGGCTCACATGAGATTCATTGCACAAGCCAATACTTTTGTCCTTACTCGTACCTTGTCACGTCATCTGTCCCAACACCTTGTTAAATGATAGTAATTGGGGTTTTTAAAACTTAGAATTGAAGCCCGTGCTCACAACTAAATTCTATTGGGTCCTCCTTAGAATCTCTTCCCTGACATTGTGAGAGGACCCTTGAACTATTTGTCTACTTATGGTTGGGTCTTATTAATTCTGGTACGGAACTAAACCAACCTTGAACTCTAAATTGCAACATTTAGATAAGACCAAAACTTCTCTAACAACCCTTGTAGACACGTAAGTAGGAGGTAATTTATCTTAATGTCGATGTATTCATTATTTCTTTAATTAGAACACCTACGCGCCTTGAATTATAATGTGGGTGCTCGATTGATAAAGCTATTGATTACCCTTGCACTAGGATTAGTCAATGTTTTAGGATTGATGGTGGATGAATAGATTATCTTGATGCTGTCAATTATTGTTTTAATACATCTATTTGTGTGTCGGGGTTCACGGTGATGATGCATCGACATTGTGTTGTATTTTATTTTTAATGCATTTTTATTGTTCGTTAATATATGTGATTGATGTGTCGATGATGTTGTTATTTATTATGATGTTTTAATTTCCTAAAACATAAAAAAAAAACCTTTTTAAGTCGCTTCCATTGTCATAACGACAGGGCCATTACATGTATTTATTTTGTTGTCTTTTAGAAAACAATCCCAGAATTTAATTGAGCGACTGTTGTTCTGTTTATTTTTATTTTTATGAATTTTGATTTTTGAGTATTATAATTCATGGAATGAATTTGGGGCTACAACAAATAATTTAACTTCTTGAGTGCCTCTTTAATTCATTTATCGTCCTTCCTTGAAGCTTAACCATTATCAAATTCTTATTCGTTGTTTGTTGTTTTTAATTCGAATTGATCATAATTTAGTTATGTTTCAAGGTCTGGAAGATGGGTCGGATCAAGTGCCAGATCAAGTGTTGGATCAGGTGTCAGAATAGGTGTCGGATCCATGGTTGGATTAGGTTCCCTATGGAAACGCCTCTATTTTAAAATAACAGTGTTAATTAACATGTTCGTGTATGGTTTACACATTTCCATTTAGCTAATTTTAGTAATGATTTTTCCTCATTTCTAAAACAATGGTAACATTCGCAGACCTAACTGTGAGAGTAGTGGGTTCATGATTGAATTGATTATCTTTGCCTACACACATTCAATGATATTTTACCTGTCGATACCACTTCTTGACAGATCCTGCATCAAATTTATTGTCCCTTCCGCGAAATTAATAAAATCATTTTTGCTACATGTTGAATTTAATTTAAATTATCAGAAATTAGTGTCAGATCCAGGTTTAGATTAAGTGTCGGATTAAGGTCTCGATTGAGTGTCAGATTAAGGTCTAGAATGAATGTTGGATTTTTCTGCACACTGGATCAAGGGATGGGATAGATTCCTGAACTATAACATCCCGCTCTTGCGCACACTGAGAGAAATTATTCTTTGAGAACACTTTCTTTTCAATGATCCAGATTATTATACTATTGGACGTTTATTATGATTATGAGGCATTATGGATGAGATTATATGCTATTTTGTTGTATTGACTTAGATAGGTGCTATTGACTCGGTTCTCCTAAGTGTGTAGGATTTGGACCTCGAGGATGCTAAGGCATTGATGAAACCCTTGGACTTCGGATCAAGTCAGGGAGTGGACTATTGGGGTTTGATTGTTCTATATATGACATATGTGCATATGATTAGATGTTATGATTATGGATTTTATTCTGACATGATTCGTTGATGCTACAGGATGATGATAGCTTGCTGACCAAACTCACATGTGGAGTAGAGGGGTCACACATGACTACCAGAGACATTGAGGGAGAGGTGTGGACAACAATGCTTCCACAACCTACTAGCACTCTCGTCGTGGCTCAAATTGTAGGTTAATGATTACCTAGTTTGAGAATACCCACGATATCGTGAGGGCAGACTGCGATTGTCGCTCACGAGGATTCTAAGGGGCGTGCAATAAGGCAGGGGCCTTATTCCTTAGAGGCCCTTAGTCTCCCACAATATCACCTGACGGAGTATTGACTTTAGGGTTTTATTATGTCTACCAAGTTAGTCAAGAGGCGAGTGGCACCCTGGGAGCACGTAGTGTGTCCTGAAGGGCACATCACACAAGGGAAATAGAATAATGTGAGTGGCACCCTTGGAGCACCTAGTGCATCTTGAAGGGCATGTCACATTGTTAACTAATAAGTGAATAAACCTAGATGGCCTTAGAACAAATAATATGATAAGAACGATTTAAAAATAATTTCCCTAATAAAATATCTCCTAGCCTCAGAAATTAAAATCTAGGTCTAAAGTAATACTTGTGGTATAAAAATAAAAATAATAATAAACATCTTTAAACATGTGACAAAAAGGGGGTAAGAAACTCGATTAAATTATTAAAATCAAATTAATTTGGGGGATTAAATTTTTAAAAAGGGGAATTAATTGTTTTATTACATATGCTAATTAAAAATAAAAAAAGGAAAAAGGTAATTTCCTACACTTGCTAATTTGAGTTTTAGATAAAAAGGGAAAGAGGGAAATTTAAAAGAATTAGGAAACTAAGGGAAAAAGGGGGAAACATAAAGAGAAAGGGAAACATAAGGAAAAAGCAGATTGACTAACTTAGTAAGGTATCTTGCCATTAAGAACTTTCTAAATTGAACTCAACTAGAAATTAGTAAGGGGGTAAGTCATTAAAATGTGTAACGGAATTTGAGGACACCTAGGAGCGATTCTAGGAATGATTTTAGGTGGGTGAGGGAAATAGGAGTATCTAAATAATTAATGAAATTAATTTCTGTTGCAACAAAGGGGATGGGTGACACATGTACGGGGACGATTTTTCTTAATTAAATTATTGGAAATTAAATTAAATGGGAATTTGGGAAAGAAATCTCTTAGAAACTATTTATAAAGAATGGAGAAGGAGTATGGATCTCTTCAGTTATGTGTAACGTTACACTGCAGAATTTTTGACATGACTGACTTACCTTGTGGGAGTTGGGATACCCAGATCGGTGAGGAGTGGTAGCTCGGCCTTGTGGGGCGAGCTGGGAGCTAGTTGTTCTCTGGTTTAGTGTGTGTGGCCCCTTTGCGGCTCGTGGGGATGAGGGGGAAGAAGAGTACCCCTAACACTGGTTGGGAGGTACCAGTGAATTCATAGTGGTCAACAAGTGGGAGCTGCATGAAGCGCGCGGGACAATGACTCAGAGCGGGGGACTTGGGCTACGATACACTTTCTTTTATTCTGCATGGTAGATTATTGTTGA
>JASDQU010739403.1:58831-68930 GCA_032191745.1 Picea mariana | reverse complement strand
ACAATTATAATAAATATATTATATACTAAATTTTGTAGATTATAATAATTTTATTATATTTTACATAGATAGATAGAAGAAAAAAAAATGTACAAAAAAAATATATTATATAAAAGATATCACAATACATTTAAATAGGTGATGATACATTAATATATTTCCTTAAAAAGTTGAGAAAAGTTAATTTTTATTCCATCATCTTCACAAATGATGCTTTGCCACCAATCTAACTCTTAGCTAATTATTTTCAAGTTCGATAATTTCTCCATCCCTAATGGCAATTTCCTCAACAATGAACACTTATATATGCTCAATTCTTGATGTTTGGGCAATGTTCCTTCATTCCATATATTTAAAGACCCCCTATACTCTCTAATTTATTTAACCTATTCAAGTGTAGATACCTCAACATTTGAAAACTTCCACTCCCAAAGTGCAACTCCGTCAACTCATTGCAATAATATACGGATACTTGTTTTAAATTGGGTAGCTTCTCCATTGCAGATATCAACTTCTTAGCAAATGGACAATCATATATGTTCAACCATATATGGACAATCATATATGTCATGGACCGAATACCCAAGCCTATATAGCCAAAGTTTGGCACAGGTTGAAGAAGCAGGTCCTCCCAATGTGCCGCAGTGGCCAGAACCTGTTGGGCATTGGCAGATGTTGCAAAGACCCTATCAAGGTTTTGAAAGAGGCCATCAAATTTGGCTTTCCAAGCTCTAATCTGCGTGGGCATGTTGGGGCTGCAGAGGAAGCAGCAGGAGCAACAACAGAGACACCACCCTCACTCTCTGTGTCGCTTGGCCCGATCAATCAGATCTCTGTAATAGAATTTGGAAGAGCAGCCATTACACTGTAATAACACACAACAATAGATTGTATTACATCATTAAACACAACATAGTACACACATATATAGTTGGATTCAGATCCAACTGATTCCACTCATGGAGGGAGAGGTTGAGAGAATATCTCAACAACCTCCTATAAATCTTCAACCAACCCAATCTAATCTTCTAAACTAAGCATTATTCCAACACCCTCCCTTAATGCTTACTTTACAAATTACAATACTTAATCACAATTACATTAATTGAACTTTCGTCTGTCTATCTGGTCTTCATCAGCACTGAAACTCACTCTGCAATCAAACAGTTTCCGCTCTTTCTTCTTCCTCTTCTTCGAGCTTCCCATAGACACATTTAAAGTCAAAACACCTCTGACCATCTTTCTTGCACTTGTATACTGGACAATTTGACAACTTGGCTCATCGAGGCTTCCATGATAAAAGTTGACAATTATTGATGCATTCTATGAACTTGTCTTCATCTGTTGGATTTTTGCTTTCGGCTATCCTTCAGTATCTAGAAGAAAAGTTTGGATACGGAATGGCCTCAACATTCCTTTACACAAGGTGACATTTAAATAAGAATAGTTGTTCTTGAAACTGGGGCTGCCAGCTTATATCAAGATACAAGAGTTCCTACTTTTTTTACATAAACACGTAAACATATAAAAAACTTTAAGCACACCAAACCTCACACCACTCCATAAAACAATGAATTTCAAACACAGATTTATAGCTACCATCTATGATTACATTCACCCTGTGACAACAGAAACAACAAACACTAAAAGAAATATAATAAGAACTTGTAAATGAAAACACAACATGTCTGAGGATTGTGGCTGCCATGCGTGCCACTTCATCAAGCAAAGGATTCAAGGGTATTGTTGAAGAAGGGAAATCACTGGTTAATAGAAACATGCAGAGGAACGAGCAGCTCATGACATTTCATTGAAGGGAACTTCGAGGTTAAACTTAGTGGTGACAATGGTAGCATTCCGGAAACGCAACAACACAATAAAGGTTCCAGTTCCCGGGCTGAAATGCAGACCAATTCGGATATCTCCGGGCGCCTTGAGACGTAAAATCCTGTCCACGCTAAACTCGACTGTCCTATTATTATATGTATCTGAAAATGACGAGTATTCATTCTTTTCACAGTGTATCCAACAGCAGATGCGGCCTCAAGTCTATCACAATTCCTAAATCACGACCTTCGTCCTCTTTGACAGCAGTGATTTCACTTTGGCTCTTTTTCCTTCACGTGTAGCCTCCCTTCAACAGGACTCACGGATAGATTACCAAACAACAGCTCTACGTCCTGGATAGCAGCGTCAAATATTGCTCTCAGCAACAACGTACTCACAGATTACTCCAAAACCAACCTACTTTCTCTTACAAATACCTATGTTAAGCTAATCCTATGATATATATATCTACAGAGAATCTCCCAATCTATTTCAAATTCCAGCCCCTCTCATGAGAGAGTCAAGGCTGTCCTAGCTCTGACACATAATAGAATTTGGAAGAGAAGCCATTGCACAGTAATAACACACAACAATAGATTGTATTACATCATTAAACACAACACAGTACACATATATATAGTTGGATTCAAATCCAACTGATTCCACTCATGGAGGGAGAGGTTTAGAGATTATCTCAACAACCTCCTATAAATCTTCAACCAATCCAATCTAATCTTCTAAACTAAGCATTATTCCAACACTCTGGCCTCTCCAAGGGCGTTGTTCATGTTTTCCAAACATCTTTCCATGGGTCTGGGAAGCCCCTTCTGTTGATCTTGGAATTGGTTACGAATATGGATTAACAATCCCTCCATAGTGGTAAAGTCAGTATCGAGAATTTGGAGGTTTCCCTCTAACTCAATAACATCATTCAACTTTTGGAAAATCGCAACAATAATGGTGCTTGTCATGTTGGCCGCCGCTCCCGTCACATATGCCTCTGCCATAGTTGATAGCGGAGAGAGATTGACAATGGGAATTACTGGAACGAAGTAAAGGGCTGAAAAAAATTGGGGTGCAAACGTAAACGTGGGGGAAGAAGGGGTCCGAGCGTGTGAGTGCAGTGAATGTGATGAGCCAGTCAATCAACGAATGAAGATAATGTATATAAAAGAATTGGAAGCCTTGGGTTTGTGTGGAGGAAAGCAATGTTATCCAAAAACGAATAATCTGGAGGATGAATAAACATAAAAGAAGCATGATAGTCATGTTTGTAGTATTCGAACCATTACTGTCAACAAAGTTTCAATTACGAGTCGAGTCAACAAAGTATGTGGAAAATAAAGCCCACAACAAAGTTTCAATTATTTTCAATGGAGTATGTGGAAAATAAATCCCACAAGAATATGCTTCGGTGGGATTTGATCAGATTCCCTGTCAAATCACCGTACTTCTTTAAACTTTAAAAAAGTTAGTGGGATTCTATAACATTATCTATCAACTCATCTGGTGGGATTTGGGATTTGATCAGATGAATTGTCATTCACCCTAGTTCTTTAAACTTAAAAAAAAAAGTTAGTGGGACTCTATAAGATTATCTATCAACTCACTTGGTCCTTTAATCTTTAAGAAAAGTTCATTATATTTACTTTTATTTAAATCATTTTAATGGTTTTTATTAAAATTATTGTGTTTTTATAAATTGAATGTATTGAATTAAACACTTTATTAGATTTTGATGCATACTAAAATTTATTGTTGGAGCAATTATCCAGAGAGGAGCAACTGCAAGCTAGGGTTTGGTAGTCACGGTCGTAGCAGAGGACAGCATGAGTACCAAGGGGGGCGATAATGGAATCCCCTCATACAAGAAGGTAGTAGTAGATAGAGGAAAAGGCCCACGAGGCAAAGGTTTCAAGGCACCAATGACAAGCACCTCGGGATCAGAATCGAAAAAGAGTCAAGAAAGCAACCAGAGGAAAAACGATGGCATGGGGGAAGAAGCCAGAGAAACTTAGAATGCAGTGCAAGAAACGACGAGCCCCAATGGGGCAGAAAGGCGCAACCCATGTAAACCAAGGACAACAATGATACCCAAGGTAATACTGGACGATCCACAAACACAACTCTACAGGGACTAGGTGAAGACGCATGCACTAATCTGCAAGTTTATGGGTTTGTGACCCATAGAAAGAACGTTGCGCAACTGGATTAAATATCAATGGAAGCCAAGTAGAGAAGTGGAACTACACCTGGGCTCGAAAGGCTTTTTTACAGCAGTATTCATGAACCTGGAAGATAGGGATAAGATCTTTGAAGGGGGGGCATACTTCCACGCCTCAACGGGACTGTACATGCGACCATGGAATGAAAACTTCTCCCCAAAGAAAGAAACTTTCAAAAACATACCAGTATGGCTGCGACTTTACTCTTTGTCGTTAGATTATTGGCTACCTTCCACCTTGGAAGCAATAGGGAACAAACTGGGAAAATACGTGAAGACATCAGAAGCAACCCTAAAAGGATGATACACATCCTACGCAAGAATCTGCATAGAGATGGATGTGTCAGGGGCACTCCCAGAAGCCATAAGCCTGGAATTCATGGATGAGGAATGGATACAAAACATTGACTATGAGCAGATCCCCTTCAGATGCAGAAGATGTCATGAACACGGACACCTAATCAAAGAATGTCCAATCATTAAAAAACAAGAAGCGAAAAACACCAAACAATAGCAGGATGAGGATGGGTTTATAAAACAAAACCACAGAAACATAGCCAACAAGAAACAAAGTAAAACCCCAACAGGGAGCAATCCAAAGGACAGGAATAAACCAGAAGGATGGGACAAGACCAACAAAGGGGAGGAAGGAGGAAAGGAAAAGACAAAATCTAAAGAAGCCAAGGAACAAGCAACAAATGAGGATACAGATAGCCCAAGAAAGGAGGTGGGACAGGGGGGTAGCACAACTCCTATGGATGGAGAAACCAGGGATACCCCCACACCCATGCAAGAGGCAGACGGAGACGCGAAAATGACTCCAAGCGAGGTAGGAATGGAAGATCCTGACCTCAGAGACATTGTGGAAAGGGAAGGGATCGATCTCTTGAACATACTGGAGAAATGGAAAAAGCAAGGCATAGACAATGTACCAGCGGAGCAACTAGACCGCATCCAATACATGTTCCTCTTAAGGGAGGAATCCAAATCCAGAGGGCTCAAGCGCACACACGGGGAGATAGGAGACCTAGGAATCAAAGCAGGTGAAGGACAACCACAACTCTCACCCAAGCAGACGAGAAGGAAAAAAGGAAGGAAATCAAACAACGTAGCCCTACAAGAACTAAGATTTATGCTGATAAACTCAGGTAAAGATCAAAATTCTCTTTCCCAAATCCCCTCCACATGTTTAAATGAAGATTATAACATGGAATATAAGAGGCCTAAATAGCCCACAAAAGCAGAGAATTCTTAGAAATAGACTGAGGAAGGAACAACCGGACATTTGTTTCATCCAAGAGACAAAATGCATTGTAGACATAATGGAAACAATTAGCAAAAAACAATGGAGCAAGTACAAGATGTTGGTGATCGAAGGACAACAAATGGTAGGAGGTATCCTCACCTTGTGGAACTCACAAGTAATGAACCTAATAGCAGTCGAGGCTACCGGGCACACACTTTCGGTTCCCATGCAAATCATTGGGAATACAGAGATGATTCTATGCACTAATGTGTATGTACCCCATATGCTAGAGGAAAAGAGGAGAATGCTTCTAGACCTAGAAGACCTAATAGCCCACTCTAACAACCTCCACTGGATCCTGGCAGGGGACTTCAACATCATCACATCACTTACGAAGAAAAAAGGAGGCACCAGGAGATTGGATAGAGATGCAGAATAATTCTCATTGTTCATAGACACAACATAGATGGTGGACATCAGAACCAATAACAGACACTTCACTTGGAACAATAAACAGATAAATCAACATTAGGTTGTGACAAGACTAGATAGATTCTTGGTGTTGGAATCCATCATTATGTAGGGGTTAACCTTAGATTTCAACATCCTTCCCTGGGGGGGTTCTGATCATTGGCCAATCCAACTGGAAGCAAACTTCCCAACTACCCCAAAGAATAGACCATTCAGATTTGAGAAATTCTGGATTGAACACCCCACCTTCAAGGAGAACATCAACCAATGGTGGCAAGAGGAACAACCGAAGCAAGGGACACAGACGTTCAAACTCTATAAGAAACTAAATTACATCAAATATAAGCTTAGGGAGTGGAACAAGGAAATTTTTGGCAACATAAACCAAGAGAAGAAAAATATTGAAGACAAAATGAGAAGACTCTGAGAAGTTTTCATAGCGGAGGGCTATACAGAGGATCGAAAAAAGGAAGAGATCCAAATGACCCAGGAATGGGAGGAAAGATGTCAGCAGGAAGAAATTATATGGTGCCAAAAGTCCTGAATTAGATGGCTAAAGGAAGGAGAGAGGAACACCAAGTTTTTCCATAGAATAACCATTGCCAGAAGATCCCACAACAAAATCCTAAAAATTAAGGATCAAGATGGGATCAAGCGAGAATCCCACAAGGAGATTGAAAATACCTTGGTAAGTCACTTCCATGGGATAGCCTAGGAACCCAACAAAGACCGAACGAAGGCCCTCCATAGGATAACGCAACACATCCCCCGTCTAGTCACCGAGGAACAAAATAACAACCTAAAAAAGCCCATAGCTAAGGAGGAAATAGACCAAGTGATCCAGGAGATGCCCAATGGGAAAGCCCCAGGTCCAGATGGTTTCATAGTGGAATTCTTCAAAGCTTGTTGGGAAGTGGTCAAACACGATGTTTATAGGGTGGTGGAGGACTCTAGATGGTCGGCCTCCATCCTAAAAGTGTTAAATTCCACAATGATTACTCTAATCCCCAAAGAAAATGAAGCAAGGACCCCTGACCACTACATACCCATAGCTTTATCCAATTTGGTGTACAAGATAATCTCCAAATTCATAGCCAATAGATTGAAACCCTTCCTACCCACACTGATCTCACATGAACAAGAAGGTTTTATGGGAGGATGACAAATCATGGACAACATCATCCATTCCCATGAGCTAATCCACACCTTGAAAATCTAGAGGAGAGGGGGGATGATAATACAACTTGACCTAGCAAACGACTATGAAAACATTAGCTGGCACTACATGGTTAAGTCTCTAGAAGCCTTTGGTTTCACCAAACATTGGATCATTTGGATTATCAGCCTATTCTCAACGACAAGTTACTCACTCCTGATAAATGGAGCCCCAACCAAACCCTTCTGACCCACTAGAGGCATCAAACAAGGAGACCCGCTATCCCCCTTCCTTTTCATCCTAATGATGGAAGGTCTCAGTCGAAGTATAAAAAGCACAACAGAAGAAAGAGAAATAACAGGCCTCAAACCTTATGAAAACTGCCCTACTTCCACACACCAACAGTTTGTGGATGACACCTTACTCCATGGCATACCCATGGTTAAGGAAGCAAAAAAATTCAAAAGGATCTTAGAAGAGTTTGGGGAAGCCTTGGGAGCCGAGATCAACCATTCCAAATCGATGATCTACTTTTTCAACACCAACCCTGCAATCCAAAGGAACCTGGCAAATATTTTGGGCTTTGAGTGAAAAACACTCCCAACTAAATACTTGGGCATCCCCCTGACGGACAGAGAACACAAAATGGCAACTTGGGAAGGAGTGATCAACAAGCTACAGGAGAGGGTGAAAAACTAGACGTATAGATCCCTCAACCTTGTGGGGAGACTTGTACTGACCAAGAAATTTTTGCAAGCAATTCCAACCTATATGATGTTCGTATTCCTCACCCCAAAGGAATACTACAAAAAAAAAGGTCCATCCAAAGGGACTTCCTATGGAGAGGAGCAGAAACAAAGAAAAAATGGGCCCTGGTGGCTTGGGAGAAGGTTTGTAAGCCAAAATGCAAAGGAGGACTGGGACTACAGGACCCACAAGTAACCAACGAAGCCTATGGGGTGAAACTCTGGTGGCAATGGGTTAAAGAAACTTCTACCCCATGGGCAACCTCTGGAAGGTCAAGTATGCCCCAGACATAAACGACTAGGACCAAATTCATTTTATGGGCACCAGGGAGGGATCAACCATCTGGAACCTAGCTTGGCACAACAAAACTTGGGTCTAGACACACAACTTCTGGGAAATAAGGAATGGTAAAACAACCGGATTCTGGGAGGATGCCTGGCAACAGGAACCCAAAATGGGAAATCCGGAAAGGGAGGAACTCCAACATGACATGATCGCGCAAGGCAAAACCAAAGTCTGTCACTATTGGAAGCAAGAAACAGATCGAAACAGATGGAGAATCTGGGACAATCTCAATTCTCAAACTAGAGATCAGACCACAACAATCGTGAAAGAGGTGAAGGAGGAACTGGGGAAAAGGAAAATTGCAGTCTCAGAGGAAGAAGACCAATTAAGATGGGGATGGAAAAATGGCGGGGAATTCAACTTGAAGGAAGTCCGACATTACATCGTGGACCAAGACCAAGAAGACCTAGCACAAGTATGGGTTAAGCTTTGGAGAAATCCCGAGTGGCCAAAAATAAAAAATTTCAAATGGTTAGGACTCCACTTGACCAAATTCTAACCTGGGAAAACCTAAGGAAAAAGGGCTTCATAGGCTCATCACAGTGCCATCTCTGCCAAGCTAAGGAAGAAACAACGAATCATCTCCTCAATGAATGTACCTACACAACAAAGATATGGGACTGGGCAAGAGGTATTTTCCGAGAGTCCAATAGGACCCAAGGTAACATCTGTGCAACCATCAACAACTGGAATGAGAGTTACAATGAAAATGAAGAGGTGAACCTATGTTGGGCTGTCACTCTGGGGATGATCATATGGAAAATATGGAAAGAAAGGAACCGACGCATCTTCAAGAATGAAAGCCTGCCGGAAGGGAAAATAAAAGAAAAAAATAATCTCCATGACAAGAGAAACGGTGCAGAGCCGCAACTGCCAAACTGGGAAAGCGCAACTCGAAGGTCGGGACTCTAGAGTCTTAGAAGCTTTTCACCTAAAATACAGGCGCAACCACACACAAATAGGACAACCACCACAAATCCAAATAGGTGAGCGCAACTGGAATCCCCCTCCAGCAGGGTCCCTCAATTTGAATTTTGATGGGGCGGAAAAAGGTAACCTAGGCATGACAGAAATGGGAGGGGTTATAAGGGATAGTGGCGATAACATAATCCGGCTGTACACTGGGAGTGTGAGAAATTCAACTAACAATGCAGTGGAATTCGGAGCCCTGGAGATCAGCCTCGAGATTCTAAGCCGAGAAAGGATGACAAACACTATCGTGGAAGGTGACTCCACTTTGGTAATCAAGATGGTAAAGGAATCCAAAATGGAACCAAAGTGGGAAAAGTTCAGAGAAACTGGCGATTGGAAAACTCCCTGCAAAAAATCCATGAGCATCTGCAAAAGATGAACACAGTGGAGTTGCGCTGGGTACACAGGTCAGTGAATGGCCTGGCAAACAGAATCACTAATGAAGGGGTTAGAAAGGAAGGATCAGATTTAGACACCACTTGGAGAAACATCCCAAATGGTTAATTCAGAACAGACTACATACAACTAGCGACAAAAGACCGTGACGACAGCTTAAGTACGGAAGGTCACATCGAGAGGAGCGAAGCAAGGCCAATAGGCAGGCATGATAAATCTAGGCAGAATCTTCATGGCCAACATCCAATCACAAGTGACAATGCAGGATCAAACCACACAACAATCGGGGGTATGACATCAAGGTCACATCAGTAGGAACAAGTTTAGGGTTAGGGTAGGGGAAAGCATAGATGGGACTCAACAGGCCGTGAGTGACATAGGACAAAAGAGGTTACCATGCACCAGTATGGTTACACCTCTCCCAAGCACATGTACGGGGAAGAGCATAGTTGGTTACACGAGTAGGGGAAATGGTCAGCGCAGGGATAACGGACGAATTACTAGGGTCACAAATATCGAGCCAGAGAAAAAGGACGGGAAGGACCACCTCTATGGGCGGACCAAGATTGCAAGGACGAGCCCACAGTAGGAGAATTTCCATAAGAGGTGAAGCACTAGGAATAGTTACAGCCAGGAAAAGTGAAACAACAGGAGCCACCACAAAAAAAAGGCCTAGAAATAAGGAACCCCTGGGTTGATAGGAACATGAGGAGAA
>JASDQU010739403.1:14853-29842 GCA_032191745.1 Picea mariana | reverse complement strand
AGGAAGAGAAACAATTTAAACTTATTGTTTCCTCTTAGAATCATTCACTCAACATTCATAAGCATAAACACATAATAGAGACTAAAAGCAAATAGAAAAACATACCATTCATAAAATGAACACAATGAACACAACACACCATGAAATTGGATCAAAGCCTTCTATGTTATATTAAATTGAGTGCTTTGTACATAAGGGTTTTCAACAACTTCCACAATACTCTCTACGACATCTTCTTCTTACCATCACTATGATAATAATCAGACATATAGTTTACATATCTTTTACAAAGAGGAGTTCATCGAGATTTCCCTCCAACTATCTAGGTGATATCTTATCAAATTAAGACTATTAACTACTAAGGCCTCAAACAATAAATGAAAGGAACCGATAGATAAGAGAAAAACGCTACAAATCTGTATTGTCCATAAATACATTGACATAATTGCAATCATTCTTGATCTTGCATTTAGGTTTCGCCTTCTTGTTCTTTTAATGATGTGTTAATTGCATTCACATCAAAACTTTTGAACTTGCCATTTCCTTCAAGATTTTGAATTCTTCAAAATTTGCGATGACCGTTGCCTTTTCCTCCTTGAGCGCCTTTGATATGGATGCTCCTGCATCACACATACACATAATAATTGATATTTTGTTGACTCAACTTGTGAATAAATACAAAGAGTTACAATAAAAGTGGAAACAATATAATGCTTTGCTACTCAATACTTTGCTATTGACTCTTATGGTTCCGAATTATTCCACATACACTTTGATCAATAAAAAATCATTCTTATTTGATCACAAGTTTATATACAATCATTTATTCAAAAACGTATTAGTCCTCCACATTGTAATCTTCAAAGATATATTTATTTATATGACAAGTTCATCTCTCTTCATTTATACTTAAAATATATAATAAATTTGGTATGAATTACTTAGTTTTGTATAAGCAAATTCAATTATAATCATAAAGGAAAATTATATTTTAATTTGTCATTTCTCATACAATACCTTAAGGTCGCATCCAATTTACCTTAACTTAATTCAAAATTGTTCGAGGGCGAGGTTTTATTATTTATATGATATATTTTTTTCAGGTTTATTAATAATCATAAAACTAATAAATTAGATTATAATATATATGATTTTAATATGAATAATTTACTTATTAAATATATTATTTTCTATAGATAATCTACTTACTAAATAATTTTTTAAGAAATATCAAGATTTTTTTTGACAATTAAATAAATTTATCAAAAAAAAAGATAAATATCATTTAAATTATCATTAAACATGTAGATCTCTTGATTTAGACATTAATCACCATCTTAGTATCTTTAGCTCTTTTACAAGCTTTCAACCATATTTTTAAGCGATGTATCATGATGTGTGTTTTAATTGCCTTTTTGAGACCACTGATGAAACCTCCTTTAAAAAATGAATCATATAGACCCTCTATGCAGATTGTCAATTGCTCAAAGGCGAGAATATAGTCAATGACTATGTTTGTTTGACGTAATTTTTTCAGTGATCCCAAATAGTTAGTGTCATGTTCAAAATGAGCATAAAGGACATGCATAAACAAGGCCCGAGCAATGTAGTCTCCATAAGCTTTCTTATATCATTGTCACCACTGCAAACATTATGAATCCAAATATAAGACCCACACTTTTAGTTTATGTAGGTCATCAATGATGCCATGGAGAGAGAAATAGTGTTCCATTTGGGTAACCCAACTCGAGGGATCAAAACCATCAAATTTTTTCATGTCGACCTTTAGTGAGTGATGCCACAAATTATGATCCCAAAAGTGTGGGTGGGGGTTATTTGTAAAGGGCATATGAGTGGCTTGCACTTCATTTGTTAGGGATTCTTCCCTAGTTACATTGATGTCTAGATTTGATATATGGACACCTAAATGGGTACCTAACATTTCCAACACCTTGCCTTGTTTGTTCATTGTCTCAGATAGGTCTTCGAGTGAAGATTCAATGCTAGAAACCCTAGCTTCAAGTTGTTGGTTCTTAGTGGGTGGGAGTTGAGCTCATTTTGTATGCAAAGAATGAGAAAAACTAATCCACTAAATCCATTGTAAATCGATGTAAGGCAATATAACGTATTCTTTAGTGGAGAGAGTACAAAATCAACATGTGAAAACTTCTTCATGAATAAATTACATCTTAATTGTTGTCATAATTATTGACAAAACATACAGATTCACATGCATATGGAAGAATATTTTCTTTTAATTGAATACTAACTATTAAATAACAGTTAAACCATTATTTATTTATTTTCTAATTTTTTAATTGTAAATAGAAAACATTTAATTTAAATTTTTGAACCAATAAAAATTTAAAAATAAAATATTTTTCATAAATATTTTAAAAACTATAATTTTACTATTTATGTAAAACTCTCCTTTAAAAATTATTTAAATATTTAAATTATAAAGTATATCTTACATCCACAATTTCTATCATATCATAAATGTGGTTTTGAGAGTCAAAGTTAAAATAAATCAATTTTACATTTTACTTTAACTCCTTTACTTTTCTTTATAAAAAATAAAGTAATTTTATAAAAAAAAATATTTAATCATTTTAATGAAACTATTTTTTTTTAAGTTGAAACACAAAGGTAACCATCAATCTTATCAAAATCCATTATACTATAATATATGGTTCGTAATCATCAATCTTATCAAAATCTATTATAAAATCCATTATATTATAATATATTGTTCATCATCGTCTAGAAGTACCATTATATGCTAGAATAAAGTTAAAATAATGATTTTAATTAAGACAACCATGAATATCAAAATCCACTATATTACAATACATATAATATTGTGGGTTGTCCATCACCATATAGAGATACAATTATAAGTTAAGTTGGAATAAAGTTAAAATAATGATTTCAATAAAGGTGGAAGAGGTAAAATAATTGTTGTTTTATTTTATTCTTATCTCTTTTATTTTGGGCGAAAGATTAGGGTGATGTTGGGTGGGTGTGAACCTTTACACTTTAATTTCAAACCTTCTCACTCCAAACATGGTTAACATAGCCATGTATTCTAAGGTCACTTATTTTAGGATGTTATTGATGGACATATAATGTGGAGGCCTGGCATGGGGATGTTAGTCCACCTGGGAGGGGATGGGTAAATAATCTTTTCTAACTACTGGTCTCATCAATTCTTTAAGGGAGAATGGATACCATCTCCATTTTCAGACTGTAGACATGTGTAGTCAAAATCCTATTTCATTTAAGTGGAAATTGGTTAGGGAGTTGGGCTTAGGCGGCTAGGAGGCTGAGGAATGGGAAGCCTTTAGAAAAGCACTAGATCATGAAGACATTTTCCTCACAGATTCCCCAGACGAGATGGTATGGACAAGGAACACATCTATGGGGATTATGACTGCAAAAAGTGCATACGATGCCATTGGATCGAAGATCTGGACAAGGATCACTAACTGGTGGCACAATGCATTGTGGAAATGGGACATGACTCTCAAACTCAAGTTGTTTACTTGGTTGTTGATGGAGAACATAATTCTCACCTAGGATAATTTACAAAGAAGAGGGTGGTAGGGTCCAAGAATATGTTCCCTATGCAAGAAAGATTTAGACACATCTCAGCACTTGATGTTATATTGCACTTTTGCACAACAGGTTTGGACAAGTTTGTTGACAACTCTCAAGATTACTACTGGGTGAACAATTGGGAACATTCAATTGTTTTTTAAGGGTTGGAGTCATAAGCACCCTAGGTGGATCACTCTACCTTCTATTATCCGCTGGAACATCTCGCTAGAAAGGGACATTGTATTGTTCAAGGAAGGACAACCTTCTATAGAAGGGGTGTTCTATAGGACCCTAGGTTGGGTTAGGAACTTAAAGAATAAGCCTCAACCTTTACTTAAAATGAAACAACTACCAAAGTATTTGATAAGAAAATAAGAAACTTGGTTTGATGGGGCTACATAGAGAAATGGGCAGTGTAGCGGAGCAGGTGGAATAATCTGGGTAAATAGTCAAACTAGCTACAAGTGGTGGCTCAATTGTGGACCAGGCACAAACAACAGAGCAGAACTCCTAGGTGTCTGGGCCTTATTGTCCCTGGCTATTCTACTACACATCCTTGATCTTTAGGTTATTGGGGATTCGAAGATAATTATTGATTAGTTGAACAAGACCAGTGACATCCAGGTGCTAGGTTTGAACTACTGGAAAGAGAGGACATTGTCACTTACTCAGGTCTTCTCGGCTTTTGATTTCATTCACTCCTATAGAGAGTTCAACTAGGAAGCAGATGCTCTCTCTAAAAAAGCACTAGATCTTCGGGAAAGGATATTGAAATTTACTCTTATGGAAGATGGAAAAGCAGGTCCAAAACTATTCCTCCGGCTATACTAGCTTAGCTCTGGTTACTTTACTTTGACAAGTTCTTTGTTGGGTTTTGAACTGCATTGGATGTCTCTACTTTCTCAGCCTAGTCTGAAGGTTGGTGTAGTTTCCTACTAGTTTCGACGCTGATATTGGGAGTGTTTCTCTGTCCTCGAGGTGGATTCCCCAATGATTCATGTTTCGAGAAGGTATTTTTCAGTTCTCGGCTTTGTGTTGTTGGTCTGTGTAGCTACCCCTGTCTCATGGTTGTTAGCTTTTGTAGGAGGTCTTCTTGTTTGGTGATTTGATATGTTGATGTAATATTTCCAGTTGCTCATGAATAAAGAACTGTTATATTACACATATAAGGGAAATTTCTTTGTTGCAAAAAAATGTGGAAAGGATTTATGGTCATGTGAAAATTCTCTTTTGTTCCACAATGTTCTAGATATATTCATGCATGTTGCTCAATTGTTCATATGCTTTGAAGGAAACCACTATTTGGTTTTGTTTTGAACTATTGTGGTTCTAGAAGGGGAGGTAATTTTCCTAGCATTGTGAACTATTATGATTGTGGAATAAGTCTCCAACAATGCTACTAGGTGCATGATGTAAAAGCAAATTGCAAATCATTAAATCCCGACCTCTATAAGGTTTATCATCATTAGAGGGTTCCTTGTATCTTACAAACATGTCATGATTCTAAACTTATCCTTTGGTTAGTCTATTTATACCTTTTTGTGCTAGTATGGAACTAATTTTTTTTGTTGACTTCTATATGGATATTTCCAATGGAGTTGTAACACACATTTCTAATAAAACCATCAACACTAAAACTGCAAAAGTTTCCACATCAATATTCTCAAAAAAATACAAGCAAAAACAAGATATCAAATAAAGATAAATAAAATATAATCTAATAAAGTGTTTTTTGTTTTGTAAGTGAGTGTGAGTATTTGTATTACTAAAAAGGACTAATATACAAAAAGAGGATCTCCCTGGTCTTCCAAAAAGGAAACTAGCCCAGGGATTCCAGAGTTGCGTTCTTTGAGATAGCATAGGGGTATGGCGGGACCGCCACATTGGGAAACCGGTCCAGTCCCATCATGCCCAATTTTTGACAAACTAATCATAACAGAAACATAAAAAACACAAGACATCAATTGAGACTGACCCAGTAACATTCACTGATCATTGGCTAACCCAGTGCTAGTCTAGGATTATGAGATGTTTCTTTCCATCTTTCTCCTTGTCCTTGCTCTCCTCCTTCTGGGCCACCACGTGGGTCTTCCTGATCCGGGCTGGTGCTCCATTCCCATCAGCTGGTGTGATTTCCATATGATGGACGTAGCACAAGTATAAGTGGAATTGGGCAGTCATTCGCTCCAGCTTCTCCTTCTGGTTCTTCTGGTCCTCTACAATTCGTTTTGTACTAGCGTTCAAGTTACGAAGGTGATTCAAGATTTATTTTAGCAATTTTTTGTGGTCCCTGTTACCCTTCCAGCTGATAGCTTTCTTTTATGTGCTCACTTTTCCTATTAACATATTTTTTCTCCATGCCATCTCTATCGTCTTATGGTAGAGGGTTTCCCTAGACTGCGTGGTCCCTGGGTCTGTTATCTAGTCCGCTTCCTGGCTCACTTCCTCCCGGGCTTTGCCCTTGCGCTTGACAGTGATTTCCTTCTCCCCCCTGGTGATGGTTGCTTTTCCTTTCGGTTCGACCAGCACCTGGAAGGTGCCCTTGGATTCTCGATTTGCTTGCTCCATCCTTGAAATCCTCCTATGGCTTGTCGGATTTTCTTCCTTCTGGGTGTTTCTTTTGATGTGCATTTTCTTCATACTCACCATCTTGGCTGGCTTGTGGCAGTTCTTTCTATGAATTCTCCTCATGTTCCTATCAACCCAGGGGTTCCTTATTTTTGGGCCCTTTTTTTTTGTGGTGGCTCCTGTTGTTGCGTTTTTCCTGGCTGCAACTATTCCTAGTGCTTCAACTCTTATGGAAATTCTCCTGCTGCGGGCTCATCCTTGCAATCTTGGTCTGCCCATAGAGGTGGTCCTTCCTGTCCTTTTTCTCTGGCTCGGTATTTGTGACCCTGGTAATTCATCCGTTATCCCTGTGCCGACCATTTCCCCTGCTCATTATGTAACCAACTATGCTCTTCCCTGTACCTATGCTTGGGAGAGGTGTAACCATACTGGTGCGTGGTAACCTCTTTTGTCCTACGTCACTCATGACATGTTGAGTCCCATCTGTGCTTTCCCCTGCCCTAACCCTACACTTGTTCCTACTGATGTTGCCTTGATGTCATACCCCCGACTGTTGTGTGGTCTGATCCTACATTGTCACTTGTGATTGGATGTTGGCCATGAAGATTCTGCCTGGATTTATCGTGCCCGCCTATTGGCCTTGCTTCGCTCCTCTCGATGTGACCTTTCGTACTTAAGCTATCGTCACAGTCTTTTGTCGCTAGTTGTATGCAGTCTATTCTGAATTGACCGTTTGGGATGTTGCTCCAAGTGGTGTCTAACTATGATCCTTCCTTGCTAACCCCTTCATTAGCGATTCTGTCTGCCAGGCCATTTGCTGACCTGTGTACCCAATGCAACTCCACTGTGTTCATCTTTTGCAGATGCTCTTGGATTTTTTGCAGGGAGTGTGCCAATCGCTAGTTTCTTTGAACTTTGCCCACTTTGGTTCCATTTTGGAGTCTCTTTACCATGTTGATTACCAGAATGGAGTCACCTTCCATGATAGTGTTTGTCATCCTTTCTCGGCTTAGAATCTCGAGGCCGATCTCTAGGGATCCAAATTCCACTGCGTTGTTAGTTGAATTTCTCACACTCCCAGTGTACAGCCAGATTATGTTGTCACCACTATCCCTGATAACCCCTCCCATTCCTGCCATGCCTGGGTTACCTTTTTCTGCCCCATCAAAATTCAAATTGAGGGACCCTGCTGGAGGGGGATTCCAGTTGCACTCACCTATTTGGATTTGTGGTGGTCGTCCTATTTGTGTGCGGTTGTGCCCGTCTTTTAGGTGAAAATATTCTAGGACTCTAGAGTCCCGACGAGTTGTGCTTTCCCAGTTTGGCAATTGTGGCTCTGCACCATTTCTCCTTTCATGGAGATTATTTTTTCTTTTATTTTCCCATCTGGAAGGCTTTCATTCTTGAAGATGCGTCAGTTCCTTTCTTTCCATATTGTCCATATGATCATCCCCAGAGTGAGAGCCTAGCATAGGTTCACCACTTCATTTTCATTGTAACTCTCATTCCAGTTGTTGATGGTTGCGCAGATGTTACCTCGGGTCCTATTGGACTGTCAGAAAATACCTATTGCCCAGTCCCAGGTCTTTGTTGTGTAGGTACATTCATCGAGGAGATGATTCATTGTTTCTTCCTTAGCTTGGTAGAGATGGCACCGTGATGGGCCTATGAAGCCCCTTTTCCTTAGGTTTTCCCAGGTTAGAATTCGGTCAAGTGGAGTACTAACCATTTGAATTTTTTTATTTTTGGCCACTCAGGGCTGCTCCAAAGCTTAACCCATAGTTGCGCTAGGTCTTCTTGGTCTTGGTCCACGATGTAATGTTGGGCTTCCTTCAAGTTGAATTCCCTGCCATTTTTTCGGCCCCATCTTAATTGGTCTTCTTCCTCTGAGACTGCAATTTTCCTTTTCCCCAGTTCCTCCTCCACCTCTTTCGTGATTGTTGTGGTCCGATCTCTAGTTTGGGAATTGAGATTGTCCCAGATTCTCCATCTGTTTCGATCTGTTTCTTGCTTCCAATAGTGACAGACTTTGGTTTTGCCTTGCGCGATCATGTCATGTTGGAGTTCCTCCCTTTCCAAATTTCCCATTTTGGGTTCCTATTGCCAGGCATCCTCCCATAATCTAGTTGTTTTACCATTCCTTATTTCCCAAAAGTTGTGTGTCTGGACCCAAGTTTTGTTCTGCTAAGATAGGTTCCAGATGGTTGATCCCTCCCTGGTGCCCATAAAATGAATTTGGTTCTGGTCGTTTATGTCTGGGGCATACTTGAACTTCCAAAGGTTTCCCATGGGGTAGAAGTTTCTTTAAGCCATCGCCACCAGAGTTTCGCCCCATAGGCTTCGTTGGTTACTTGTGGGTGCTGTAGCCCCAGTCCTCCTTTTCATTTTGGCTTACAAACCTTCTCCCAAGCCACCAGGGCCCATTTTTTCTTTGTTTCCGCTCCTCTCCATAGGAATTCCCTTAGGTTGTACCTTATTTTTTGTAGTATTCCTTTGGGGGTGAGGAATACAGACATCATATAGGTTGGAATTGCTTGCAGAACTTTCTTGATCAGTACAAGTCTCCTCGCAAGGTTGAGGGATCTGTACGTCCAGTTTTTCACCCTCTCCTGTAGCTTGTTGATCACTCCTTCCCAAGTTGCCATTTTGTGTGCTCTATCTATCAGGGGGATGCCCAAGTATTTAGTTGGGAGTGTTTTGCACTCAAAGCCCAAAATATTTTCCAGGTTCCTTTGGATTGCAGGGTTGGTGCTGAAAATGTAGATCATTGATTTGGAATGGTTGATCTCGGCTCTCGAGGCTTCCCCAAACTCTTCTAAGATCCTTTTGAAATTTTTTGATTCCTTAACCATGGGTATGCCATGGAGTAAGGTGTCATCCACGAACTGTTGGTGTGTGGAAGTAAGGCAGTTTTCAAAAGGTTTGAGGCCTGTTATTTCTCTTTCTTCTGTTGTGCTTTTTATACTTCGACTGAGACCTTCCATCATTAGGATGAAAACAAAGGGGGATAGCGGGTCTCCTTGTATGATGCCTCCAGTGGATCAGAAGGGTTTGGCTAGGGCTCCATTTATCAGGAGTGAGTAACTTGTCGTTGAGACTAGGCTGATAATCCAACTGATCCAGTGTTGGGTGAAACCAAAGGCTTCCAGAGACTTAACCATGTAGTGTCAGCTAATTTTTTCATATTCGTTTTCTAGGTCAAGTTGTACTATCATCCCCCCTCTCCTATGGATTTTAAAGGTGTGGATTAGCTCATGGGAATGGATGATGTTGTCCATGATTTGTCGTCCTTCCACAAAACCCGCCTGTTCATGTAAGATCAGTGTGGGTAGGAGGGGTTTCAATCTATTGGCTATGACTTTGGAGATTATCTTGTACACCACATTGGATAAATCTATGGGTCTATAGCAGTTAGGGGTCCTTGCTTCATTTTCTTTGAGGATTAGAGTAATCATTTTGGAATTTAACACTTTTAGGATGGAGGTCAACCATCTAGAGTCCTCCACCACCCTATAAACATCGTGTTTGACCACTTCCCAACAGGCTTTGAAGAATTCCACTGTGAAACCATCTGGACCTGGGGCTTTCCCGTTGGGCATCTCCTGGATCACTTGGTCTATTTCCTCCTTAGCTATGGGCTTGTTTAGGTTGTTATTTTGTTCCTCGGTGACTAGACGAGGGATGTGTTGTGTTATCCTATGGATGGCCTCCGTTCGGTCTTTTTTGGGTTTCTGGCCTATCCCATGGAAGTGACTTACTAGGGTATTTTCAATCTCCTTGTGGGATTCTCGCTTGATCCCATATTGATCCTTAATTTTCAGAATTTTGTTGTGGGATCTTCTGGCAATGGTTATTCTATGAAAAAACTTGGTGTTCCTCTCTCCTTCCTTTAGCCATCTGATTCAGGACTTTTGGCACCATATAATTTCTTCCTGCTGACATATTTCCTCCCATTCCTGGGTCATTTGGATCTCTTCCTTTTTTCGATCCTCTGTATAGCCCTCCACTATGAAAACTTCCCGAAGTCTTCTCATTCTGTATTCAATATTTTTCTTCTCTTAGTTTATGTTGCCAAAAATTTCCTTGTTCCACTCCCTGAGCTTATATTTGATGTATTTTAGTTTCTTATAGAGTTTGAACATCCATGTCCCTTGCTTCGGTTGTTCCTCCCACCACCACTGGTTGATGTTCTCCTTGAAGGTGGGGTGTTCAATCCAGAATTTCTCAAATCTGAATGGTCTATTATTCAGGGTAGTTGGGAAGTATGCTTCCAGTTGGACTGGCCAGTGATCAGAACCCCCCCAGGGAAGGATGCTGCAATATAAGGTTAACCCCTGCATAATGATGAATTCTGACACCAAGAATCTGTCTAGTCTTGTTGCAACCTGATGTTGATTTATCCGTTTATTGTTCCAATTGAAGTGTCCATTATTGGTTCTGATGTCCACCATCTATGTTGTGTCTATGAACGTTGAGAATCCTTCTGCATCTCTATCCAATCTCCTGGTGCCTCCTTTTTTCTCCGCAAGTGATGTGATGATGTTGAAGTCACCTGCCAGGATCCAGTGGACGTTGTTAGAGCGGGCTATTAGGTCTTCTAGATCTAAAAGAATTCTCCTCTTTTCCTCTAGCATCTGGGGTCCATACACATTAGTGCATAGAATCATCTCCGTATTCCCAATGATTTGCATGGTAACCAAAAGTGTGTGCCTGGTAGCCTCAGCTGCTATTAGTTTCATCACTTGTGAGTTCCACAAGGTGAGGATACCTCCTGCCATTTGTTGTCCTTCGATCGCCAACATATTGTACTTGCTCCATTGTTTTTTGCTAATTGTTTCCATTCTGTCTATAGTGCATTTTGTCTCTTGGATGAAACAGATGTCTGGTTGTTCCTTCCTCAGTCTATTTCTAAGAATTCTATTCTTTCGTGGGTTGTTGAGGCCTCTTATATTCCATGTTATAATCTTCATTTAAACATGTGGGGGGGATTTGGGAAAGAGAATTTTGATCTTTACCTGAGTTTATTAGCAGAGCTCCTAGTTCTTGTAGGGCTACATTGTTTAATTTCTTGCCTTTTTTTCTTCTCGCCTGCTTGGGTGAGAGTTGTGGTTGTCCTTCACCTGCTTTGATTCCTAGGTGTCCTATCTCCCCGTGTGTGCGCTTGATCCCTCTGGATTTGGTTTCCTCCCTTAAGAAGAACATGTATTAGATGCGGTGTAGTTGCTCCAATGGTACATTGTCTATGCCTTGCTTTTTCTATTGCTCCAGTATGTTCGGGAGATCGATCCCTTTCCTTTCCACAATGTCTCTGAGGTCAGGATCTTTCGTTCCTACCTCGCTTGGAGTCATTTTTGCGTCTCCGTCTACCTCTTTCATGGGTGTGGGGGTATCTCTGGTTTCTCCATCCATAGGAGTTGCGCTACCCCCCTGTCCCACCTCCTTTCTTGGGCTATCTGTATCCTCATTTGTTGCTTGTTCCCTGGCTTCTTTAGCTTTTTTCTTTTCCTTTCCTCCTTCCTCCCCTTTGTTGGTCTTGTCCCGTCCTTCTGGTTTATTCCTATCCTCTGGACTGATCCTTGTTGGGGTTTTACTTTGTTTCTTGTTGGCTATGTTTCTGTGGTTTGGTTTTATAAACCCATCCTCATCCTGTTGTTGTTTGGTGTTTTCGGCTTCTTGTTTTTTAATGATCGAACATTCTCTGATTAGGTGTCCGTGTTCATGACATCTTCTGCATCTGAAGGAGATCTGCTCATAGTCAATGTTTTGTATCCATTCCTCATCCATGAATTCAAGGCTTATGGCTTCTGGGAGTGCCCCTGACACATCCATCTCTATGCAAATTCTTGTGTAGGATGTGTATCATCCTTTTAGGGTTGCTTATGATGTCTTCACGTATTTTCCCAGTTTGTTCCCTATTGCTTCCAAGGTGGAAGGTAGCCAATAATCTAATGACAAAGAGTAAAGTCACAGCCATACTGGTACGTTTTTGAAAGTTTATTTCTTTGGGGAGAAGTTTTCGTTCCATGGTCACATGTGCAGTCATGCTGAGGCGTGGAAGTATGCCCCCCCCTCAAAGATATTATCCCTATCTTTCAGGTTCATGAATACTGCTATAAAAAAGAAATTCGAGCCTAGGTGTAGTTCCACTTCTCCGCTTGGCTTCCATTGATATTTAATCCAGTTGTGCAACGTTCTTTCTATGGGCCACAAACCCATAAACTTGCAGATTAGTGCATGCGTCTTCATCTGGTCCCTGTAGAGTTGTGTTTGCAGATCGTCTAGTATTACCTTGGGTATCATTGTTGTCTTTGGTTTACATGGGTTGTGCCCTTCTGCCCCATTGAGGCTCGTCGTTTCTTGCACCACATTCTGAGTTTCTCTGGCTTCTTCCCCCACGCCATCATTTTTCCTTTGGTTTCTTTCCTGATTCTTTTCCGGTTCTGATCCCGAGGTGCTTGTCATTGGTTCCTTGAAACCTCTGCCTCATGGGCCTTTCCCTCTATCTACTACTACCTGCTTGTATGAGGGGGTTCCATTACCGCCCCCCTTGGTACTCATGTTGTCCTCTGCTACGGCCGCGACTACCAAACCCTGGCTTGCAGTTGCTCCTCTCTGGATAATTGCTCCAACAATAAATTTTAGTATGCATCAAAATCTAATAAAGTGTTTAATTCAATACATTCAATTTATAAAAACACAATAATTTTAATAAAAACCATTAAAATGATTTAAATAAAAGTAAATATAATGAACTTTTCTTAAAGATTAAAGGACCAAGTGAGTTGATAGATAATCTTATAGAGTCCCACTAACTTTTTTTTTTTAAGTTTAAAGAACTAGGGTGAATGACAATCCATCTGATCAAATCCCAAATCCCACCAGGTGAGTTGATAGATAATGTTATAGAATCCCACTAACTTTTTTAAAGTTTAAAGAAGTACGGTGATTTGATAGGCAATCTGATCAAATCCCACCGAAGCATATTCTTGTGGGCTTTATTTTCCACATACTCTGTCGAAAATAATTGATACTTTGTTGTGGGCTTTATTTTCCATATACTTTGTTGACTCGACTCATTGATACTTTGTTGACAGTAATGGTTCGAATACTACAAACATGACTATCATGCTTCTTTTATGTTTATTCATCCTCCAGATTATTCGCTTTTGGATAACACTGCTTTCCTCCACACAAAACCAAGGCTTCCACTTCTTTTATATATATTATCTTCATTCGTTGATTGACTGGATCATCACATTCACTGCACTCCCACGCTCAGACCCCCTCTTCCCCCACGTTTAGGTTTTCACCCCAATTTTTTTCAGCTCTTTACTTCGTTCCAGTAATTCCCATTGTCAATATCTCTCTGCTATCAGCTATGGCAGAGGCATATGTGACGGGAGTGGCGGCCAACATGACAAGCACCATTATTTTTTCGATTTTCCAAAAGTCGAATGATGTCATTGAGTTAGAGGGAAACCTCCAAATTCTCGATACTGACTTTACCACTATGGAGGGCTTGTTAGTCCATATTCGCAACCAGTTCCAAGATCAACAGAAACTTGGAAATAATGGAGAAAGAGCTAGTTGTAAGCGCCAGTTATAAGCACCAGTTATAAGCTTCAGTTGTGAGAGTCAGTTGTAGGCGTGTTAAGAGTTAGTTCTTAGTTAAGAGTCTAGTTGTCTTTGGTTTGCATGTAACCGACTCGAGAGAGTCTTTTCCTATATAAAGATGTAATCCGTCTTCATTAAAAAATACAGAAGTGAGCGTAGCCTCACCGTGTTGTTTGTTCTGCATATTTTAAGTTGGTATCAGAGATTGAGATGTGCGGACTCCCGGTTGCATATCATTTCGAGGAGGAGAGTGGAGTTTGACAGCAAATATTGAAGTGTGTAGCGTAAGCTTGGGAGCAAGCTTGAAGGTTTTGAATGCGTGAGGCTGGTGTGTGAGCTTGGGAGCAAGCGTGAGGCTGGTGCGTGTAGGGTTTGCATGCATGAATGCATGCGTGAGTTTTTGAGATCGGGTTCATGTGTGGAGTTTGATTGCATGTGTGTGAAGCTTTGAGTTTGATTACATGTGTGTGAATCTTTGCATGCGTGAAGTTGAAGGAAGGGCTCTTTTATTAAAGTGAGTCTTTTATTATTAAAGTGAGGTATACTTTGTTTTTATTAAAGTGAAGTTTTTTCTTATGATTACCTTTGAAAATCATAAAGGTGGAGTTTTTATTATTAAAAGTGGATGCATGTGTGAAGTTTAAACTTAATGTGGGATATTAAATTTTAAAAAAGGAGGATATTTTGGATATTAAGGTGCATGTTTGATTTAAAGGTTGATATATGCATGTGAGGTGGTGTTATGATTTAAAAGTGGTGCATTCATAATTTAAGCTGAGAACAAAGGTAGATGTGGATCAGTGGATCCGAAGGTAGAGTGACGGACTTCTCAGCATAGGAGAAAACTTGATAGAAAGTTACATATCCTTGGTGATTTACTTGCAGAGACTAAATTGCAGCGATGGTGAATCCGATGGAAGATACCTACCTCAACGAAGCCAACAAGTTAGATGGCTCGAACTTCATTAACTGGAAATTCAAGATGCAAACGCTCATGGAGGGCTATGGTGTCTGGAACATTGCAAAGGGAACTGAATTGAAACCTGATGCGGCTGCAGGTGCGACAGTAGCACAGATCCAAGACTGGGAGAAGCACGAAAACAAGGCAAAGGTATTGTTGTGCATGTCAGTTAAAGATAGCATAATTCCACATATTAGAGACGCTACAACTTCTGCTGCTACATGGACAACTCTTAAATCATTGTAT
>JASDQU010739402.1:351687-372190 GCA_032191745.1 Picea mariana | reverse complement strand
ATCCAGTTGGTGTTGGAACACTTAGGGAGTTGTTGCTTCCTTCTAGTGGGTGCTAGAGAAACCATAGAGTTGGTGCTCTCAAACAAGTTGGAGCTTGTAAAACAAAGGTAGTAGCCTCACATTGAGTTGGTGCTCTATTGTAGATGATGTACAAAACTTAAAAGACTACCTATCATTTCGAAGAAGAAGAGGTTTTCTCCCTTTATGGGTTTCCTCGTGAAAATATGTCTTTGTGTATATCTTATTTGTGAGTGATGCTCATTATTTATGTTGTCCATATGTAGTATAATATTGATGGTCACTTGGAGAAAGATTAAAAATGTTTTAATTGAATTAAAATTGTTTAAGCACAGTAACAACTGATTCACCCCCCCCCCTCTCAGTTGTCTTAGTAATTTCAACAAGTGAGAATAGAGGTTAGGTAAGTTAATAATCCACCACCAAATATGCTTTTGTTTCTTTTTGGATGCTTGAGAGCGGAGTATTGTTCTTCCGATTAACTCTCATAAAACATACAACAAATTGGGCTCTTTCTACCTGCACAAAAGACTATTGAAGGGAAGAATATCCTTAAGGGTTGTTGAGTAGATAAAGGAAAGATATTCCTTGTGTTGTGTTGAGCAGTGGAAGAGAGTGTCATGATTGTTTTATGGTTGGATGATATGTTTAGAGTGCTTTGTGATGAGCTTATTGGTTGAGCATGTGAGCTAATGGGTTGAGTCATGAGAGATAGAAACTTGTAGCTTTATCCTTCGCCTTGGCGACCTCATAGCCTAACTTGGGGGTTTTATTTGCACCAGATACCTATGGTTGGGTGGAAAATTCCTTGTATGCAACCAATTAATTGGACCATATTTTGTTATAAGATAGGTGTTCTTTTGTTGTTTATGAATATGCAAAATTAATATTATCTTTTGTTATGGAAATCTATGTATTTTGCATGCTATGTGTGATTATTCTTAAATTTGATCACGGGCATTTGGTTGCCTTGAATCTCTGTTAATCCATGCTTGTTTATTTCCACTACATTTTAATTATCTCACATGTGTATGCATTTTATTTCATTAAGGTCCTTCCTAGGAGGCTTACTCAATTAATATTTTGGGGATGTGGACTCTTAGGGTCGAAATTAGAAAGCCTTATTTTATGGCTACTCATGTTGTGACAAAGAGAGCTAGACAAGGGTGCCACAAGTACCTTATCATAGTTTTACTCTCAATGGGTAGGAGACCAACATCTAAAGGAAGGATAGGGTAGAGATATTGTTTTTAATTCTAAGATATGTATTATAAAATGTTTTTGGAGTTGCTCAATTTTCCTCCAAATCTCAAGTATAATATCTACGATCCTTCTTTCAATCACCCATATTTTATTAACAATCAAAATAATGGAATTTTATATAGTCGTGATTTATTAAACCAAATACTTGTAGTGAAAATAATTAATAATCGGTTTTGCCAACAAATCCTTCTAGAAAGAAAGAGAATTGATATATGACAACAAACTACTAAAAAGTTTAGTAAAAAGTAAAATAAAGGGAGAACCTATTTGTGAAGAAATGAAGATGGATGCTAATAATTCATATTGGAAGGAGACTTAAAGATTCATGTCAATACCTTGAATGAGTGAGCAATTAGCAAATCATTAGAACTCACCAGAAAATTAGCATGGTTTAATTATTAGAGCACTTTTCACCAACTCCAATTCCAACATATTAGAGAGACTACCCACTTGACTAGATGTAAAATAAGGCTATTACATGCCACTAGGATGGTGAGGTTGACATAGTTGAGAATGGGATTGTGGAAATTGTCTGTTGGAAGAGAATCCCAGAAAGGATTATGGAATCTAATGTTCAATAAACAAGGTATATCCGCACAGGTCGAATGCCTTAAAGCAATTGCTCACACAAATAGACCAAAGATTAGTACACTAATGATTCCATGGTTAAAACCCTCAAAGAGGGAAATGTTGGATCACTTACGTGCATCCTTCCTAACATTGGGGGTTTGATGACCTACGGTTCATCTAGAGTTGACCAACAAAACCCCAAGGCATCAACATATCAATCTTTAGTCAAGGACCGAAGGTCTCACTCGAGATGCCATGAGAATCACAAAGACGATATGGTCTTGTGTCAGATATGAACAGACAAAGTAGACAAGGAAGCCACTCGGGCTATCATTCATTCATTCATTCAATCATAATCCATTAACATAGTAACAACATAAACCATCAACGCAATCACCCCTTAACTCATAACATACACATCAAGTGATAGAGAGAATTGCAACTTTATATTATCTCCATTAAACATCATAATGCATACATCAACAAATCCACGTTGAAAGTGGAATCATGCTCTACACTCTGGTCCATTCTACAGTTCTTGCATTACAATGTGTCATGCGCTCTCTATCCATACTCTACACTACTAAATTGACTCCATCACAGACTCTAAATAAGAATTTTCCAGACTCACAAAATTGTTACAAAACTCATAACATAAATCATACAAAACTCGCACTACCTCCTTGTAGACCTTAGGTAGACTCGTCTCTTCTTCATCTCTTCTCTGAAAAAATTGTCTAGTTCTCTTCTCTGTATCCTCCTCTTTTTTCTCTATCACTCTATCTCTTTCTTCTCTGCTCCACTCGCTCTAGTGATCACCAATTCCATGCGCTTATGTTGTCTACATGCATCCCACGTAACATATTTGGAGCATGTCAGTCTTAGCAAACTTGTCATATCATCCATCATCTATCCCACAATCTCTTGTATTATATAGGTTCATTATTAAGGAAGATTATCAAAGATATTCGTCTGACTCGGCATGCATGCGGCATATTTTTTTATCTTCTACGCACAATATAAAACTCAATTCGTGTGCGCGCCTTATTCCATCCGCTGCGCAACTACTGATATTTATGTGCAAAACTGATGTGCGTGCAAGGTTGATCTATGCACATGCACAACCTACCCAAAACCTTGGGTGCCAACATGCCCCAAACACTATTATTTGGCTTGTCCTTGAGCCAATGGCATTGTTCAAGGTGTGACTTCTGGGTGGAATTGATATTTTACTGAAGTGGACTCACTAGTATATCTGCGCAAGGATTGAGTAAGAGTAAATCATCGAACTATTATGACTAAAGAATCAAACTAGGATGTGGTTGCATCCTGATTTGAGTAAGAGGAAATCATATGTCGAGGTTGTAGTTGCAGCCCAACATAGGTCCTAAAATGAGTCAAGTAGTCCCCAAGGCAAGAGATGGCTTTGGGTTTCATTAATCCAAGCTCTCGAACTCTTTGTTTCCAAGCTCTTTTTAGATGGGTGAGTGAGAGATATTTTTCACCCTCCCCTCTAGGAATCCAAGCTCAAACTAGGACAAGCCCTATAGCTAGAAATTGGCCTAGTTATTCGGTGACCTACGAGAAGTTTTTTCCCAATTGAAGGCTCCATCGACTCATACCACTATCATCCTCCTATCTCATTTAGCTAGGGGTATAGGGTGGAAGATGTGGAATTCAACAACTGGTGGAGGGGGAAACCCGACAAGGCGAGTTGACAACATCAATAATGGCGATCATCCATGGTGATAGGCTCACCAACTCCCACCTAAGAGAGATTGTGTACTGTTATAGCTTTGAAGCACAATTCAAGGTTGAATTGTTTGGCGACTGACTGCATGTCACTGGTGAATAGGAGGTTGGGGCCCCTTCCCAATAGTTGTACTTGAATCATCAACCATTGTGAGAAAAAAATCATTAGATTATGGGCTATCTACATGGACTAAGAGTTGTATGTAACCATTCGTCTGCTGGAAACAAACATAGCTTAAGGACTTTGCTAGGGAACTATAATTCAAGAATTAACTGGAACTGGAGGTTGAAGCACTTTAGGCACTACTCAAATGACAATTGATGGGGACTCTATTTGTAAAGAAATGGAGGATCCTTTCGACTAAATTGTTGTTGGCGAGGTGTATAAATAGTTAGGGTGATAGTAGAGAATATGTGTTTTGAAATTCCCAGTGGTCGACTGACACTAATATCTGGGAGAGCAATATTGACCTGTTGTGGATTCCCATGGGGTGGTTGATAACGAAATTGATTCATCATATTGACGATGTGCCTTTTGGAATGTGGTGTCATAAATGATTTCATACCCTAACCTTGTGTGATCTAGATGGATCAAATTACTTGACCCTTCAGTGTTTCCTAATGCCATGTATCTTGTGTCATTGCCATGCGAGCCCCCTTGTCTTGTCCAGTACGTTGACACTACTAATAACTTCACCCGGGAATGGAAATCTTGGAAATTTTCGGACCTATCAACCTATCCTGTCCTCCTGTTTGACCGAAAAGTGTCCTAAGCTGCTAATAAAGGTGCAATCATTTCGATCATGTACTTGCCTATATACATCCTACATTGCACTATGCCAACTCCTTCATTGTTTGAGTCCTTCAAAGTGCATTTGACCCCCTCAGGCCATAATACACCTTCAACTGGTTGTAATGGATGAGTCCCTTAAGTGGATGACCCTATAGTGTCGTTAACTTTGTTGCTCCAACCTCACTAATGTATACCAAGAAAAATGGTCCCAACCAGCACATGCATAATTTTCCAAGGTGTTTGAGAAATTTTCTATCATATAGCAACACTAGAGAACCTCACTGCAAAAGTTTGTGTTGGATGTTGTGGTTGTGCCATGTTTTTTGTCTCTGCTTCTCAACCACTTGGTTGAATCTCGTCATAATACAATCCTCTTCCAACTCCATGAGATCATATAACCACTGTCAAAGTGATTTTTCATCGGACTTATGGGTGGCTACGACAATGGGAAAACTCAGAACAATGAACTCTAGCGGCATGATGACCTCCTTTCCATAGACCAAATTGAAGAGGGTATGCTTAGTCAACCTTTTACAGGTTCTTCTATAGGCCCATAGTACTATAGAAATATGTTGATCTTAGTCATCACGCTACACATTACAAACTTTGGTTAGGGCATGCTCAAAATTTTTATTGAATGCTTCAATCGTACCATTAGCTTGTGGGTGATAGGGGGTTCTCTTCTGGTGATGGATCATGAACTCTTGATTGAAATCATGGATAGTATCGTTCAAAAAGTGTGCACCTTTATTGCTCATCAACACCTTCGGGAAGCCAAACCTTGTAATCTCATTCTTAAATATGAAGCACACAGTCGTTTCTACAGTACAATCCTTAACATGTGTCGCTTCTGACCATCGTGTCAAATACTTTGTGGCCATGATAATGTAGCGCACACTTTTCCAGCGTGTTGGAGGACTAATTGGTCCCACAAATTTCATGGCCCACTTTTCAAACGACTCCAATGTTGTAAATGGAAACAAAGGTAATTCATCTTTGCAACAGGGCTTTTTGATGCGATGGTAGATGTCGCATTGTTTACGATATTCCTTGGAATTTGCAAATACTGACGGCCACCATAAACCTACGCACAACACCTTATGCATCGTGGCTTGTTGGCATTGTGACCTCTTGCAATGCCCTCATGATCCTCATACAAAATAAAGTCTCGTTCATGGTCTAAAACACACTTGTACAAAATNAATTGGTCCCACAAATTTCATGGCCCACTTTTCAAACAACTCCAATGTTGTAAAGAGAAACAAAGGTAATTCATCTTTGCAATAGGGCTTTTTGATGCGGTGGTAGATGTCGCATCGTTTACGATATTCCTTGGAATTTGCAAATATTGACGGCCACCATAAACCTATGCACAACACCTTATGCATCATGGCTTGTTGGCATTGTGACCTCTTGCAATTCCCTCATGAGCCTCATACAAAATCAAGTCTCGTTCATGGTCTAAAACACACCTGCACAAAATTTCGTCAGCCCCAAGCTTGTATAATTGTCCAGTAATTAATTGATAGTCTGCACTACGGGTCACTAGTTGGCGACATTGGGCCTGTGTATAATCGGTCGATGCTTATCCTGTAGTGAGAAATCTGGCAATCTCGACAAGTTGATCTATAACTTCCTCTACTCGAAATAGTTGTGCATCATGAAAGTTCATCGTCTAAGCTACGACCGACTTCCCCAGACTCAATCCTTAAGAGGTGGTCCGAGCCTACATTGTGTTTTCCCAGCTTTACAACCACTTCAAATTCAAACTCTTGGAACAAAAAAATCCATCGACATATCCTCCCCCCCCGATACTGGCTTGTTGACCAAATATCTGAGCGTTGAATGATCATTAAAGAACTTGAACGGGATGCCAAGAATGAAACTTTTGCAATGCATAGACCATAGCCATGCCCTCACACTCCATTGTTGTATAATTATTCTATGAATCGAACAAATTGTGGTTGGAAAAGTAAATTGGGTGATCGATATTCCCTTCACCAGGATGTGCGAGAACTATGCCTAGTGCAATGGATGAGGCATCAACATGAACATGGAAAATTTTGGACCAGTCTGGAAAGACCAAGATTACTGTAGTGACCAACTTCTCCTTCAGTGTATCCAATTCTTCCTAGCATTCCTATGTCCAGAGGTACTTCATATATTTGTGCAAGAGTTTCTTGAGCGACGCAACAATCTTCGCATAACTTTGAATAAATTGCATGTAATACAATGTGTGACCCATGGTAGCACATAGCTCCCTGATGAAAGTGGGGGCCACCATGTCTAGTCTTGCAACAATCTTGGCTCAATCCACTAGTAATCCTTTCCTACATACCACATGCCCGATCAGAGTCCTAAGCGATGTACAAAATATGCACTTCTTCAAATTTAAGGAAATTTGGAGCTGGCGACATCTGTCCAACATCAATTGCATAGCTTGCATATGTTATTTTAATAGGATGAACACCATCCAGTCATCCAAATAAACTTTCAGGAATTTGTGAATAAAATATTTGAACGTTGCGACCACAATCCTGGAAAATATCGTGGGTGCATTCTTCAGTCCAAATGACATCATTGTGTAAGCAAAGGAGCCCCGTTCTGTCACAAATGTTGTCTTGGATTGATCTTCTTCAACAATCTGGACTTGATGATATCCTGAGAAGCCATCTATGAAGGAATAAGTTTCGCGTCCACCCACATTTTCCAGAACTTCATTGGTAAAGGATTAGGGAATGGATCATGTACACATGCCACATTAAGGTTGTGCAGGTCAACACAAATCCTTATGTCATCTATCTTCTTTGGTTGCACCACCATTGGACTAATCCATTATAACTCTTCTACGTGCACAATGATTTCAACATCCAACATTTGATCCAACTCCTTGCACACTTTCTCCTTATACTTTGGGTTTAGGCAATAGGGTCTCCTTTTCATCGATTTAGCATCTAGCTTCAGATGAATTTTCATGGCCCCAAGGGATCCTGTGATTCCCTTCATCTTTGAGAAGCTCTAGGGAAACATATCATCATACTCCTTTAGAAAATCTACCACTTGGGTTACGGTTTCCGTGTCCCAATAATCCTCGATGATGACCATGTTTGGTGCTTCTTCGGTGCCAATATTATGTTTCCTTGTCTTAATCGGTCGACCATAATTCGATGCAGCCATCTCTGAATCCTTCCCTTCCACTACGCGCTCACTCTCAATTTTTTTGATTTGTATGCCCCTTGGGTCATCCTCGTCAATGTCACCACTTTCAATTTTCCAATAGTGGACTGCCTCTTTCAAATTTTCCATAGGATTGTGATAGGCACAGACAACCTTCGGCGTGGCATCCTTCGATTAATGGTGAAATATGAAATCTTTGATTCGCAAGAGGGCCTCTTTATGTGTTGGGCCTTTGGCTGTGAAACTGAATGTCATACAAAATTGTGTGCTTACACTTCCCCAATCCATTATTTGCCTCCCAGTTTCCTCCTAAATGTACCAGCTTCTAGGGACCATGTCCATTATGTAGACAAACCAATAGGCCCATTGTGTGTGGGGGATCATCTTGGTTGTCTAGCATCATTCACAATAGAAAATATGGTCTTAGGGGTCTTCAATACCCTTATATCTATTTGTCAATTCAAAGTTAAATATGAGATGGAATATGACATTTACGAAATCGACCACCTGCACCTAGTCATGTGTTCCCGTAGTGTGTCTCCCACCAACGGTTAGGTGTTCCTCTAACTACTGCATCCATTTCCTATACCCTTCGGTCCTTTGGAACCGCTTTCTCCATTTTTGCTAAGAATATATCCACTGGACCTGTACCATCAAATCTCAGTGCATCACATAAATTAGAACCAATCCAAGGTATTGCTTTTGTAATCCGTGCACATCTCCTAGTTAAGACTTCATATAGCTTATTCTTCCATCTTTCCATAGCATCTTCTGAATCAATATCATATGAATTCACACTTCTCCAGCTCATCTCCCCATCCGTTGTGGGATTGATGTAATCCTCCCCACGCCCCGTGATTTGATATATGTTTTCAATAATGGAGCTCTGCACATCCTCATTCATAGGTTCATTGTATATGTCGCCTTCATTTAGATCTAATGGCACAATCATGCACAAAGTGTCTGTCTCAAAGATATTCGTCTTTTCTTCAAATTCAACACATCATTATTGTCAAATGCCCATTCAACACCAAGTAGTGATAGGTAGGTATCTGAGTCATCCATGATCTCATTCACCTCAAAATACACCTAAGTCTTCACCCCTTCAATGTTCACTTCGACCTATTCCAGTCATCCTATAGGATAGATTCTATACTGATTAGCCAGCCTAAGTTGAATTGGGGACCACGCCAAGTTAGAGCTGCCCATTAAATCCCATGATTTATTTGGTAGGATGTTCACATCATATCCTAGAACCAACATGAATCCATCCATCTCACAGCTTCTGAGTTCACCTGTCATCTTGAACTCTCTTCATGTGCACTTTTTCTTGTTGACCTGACAAACATCCCTTTCTGGTAATGGGGAAAATATAGCTACAATTGTTCCTTATTCCCCCATGCATCTTGTTAACATGTGTGTCAACTTTCGTGCAGCATTGGGATCACTTAAAAACTTCAAACAATAGTGCAAGAAGTTACTTACTTGATCTTTTGTTTGTTCTTCATGACCAATGTTGTGCAATAATTCCTCTTGCGTCGTATGTTGCAACTCTTCATGCATGTGTTGCAACTCTTCGCACTTGTGCTCCTATATTTCCTTTTGTTCAGCCTATCCCACTTCTTCTTTCCTGTAGGCTTCTTCCAACAACCTCTGTGTCAGGCACTGTATCTCTTCGTGCACATGAGCTTTCTCCAAAGGCTTCTATGTGGCGCACTACAATTATTCACGGGCTTGGGCCTCCTCTAGAGATCGTTGTGTGATGTGTCGTACTTCTTTGCACACTTAAGCTTCCTCTAGTGACCTTTGAATCATGTGCTACAACTCTTCTCATGTTCTCTCCTCCTCTAGAGCCCTCTGCACATTGCACATAAACTATTTTTGCAGTGCAATGTCAAACTTGGGAGGGGCTTGCACCGCTTTTATGATCTTCCCTTCTTATTTTCGACCCAAGATTTCTTCATGCTCTATGTCCATTCCTGTTTTAACTCCTCCTTGAGTTACCACACACACATTAGCTTCCCCATATTTATTTTAGTTCCCACACGAATCTGTAGTTACCATGTTGAAGTGTGCCTTCTTCTCTTTCCACTTCTTCAACAAGTCAGACAATCCTTAGTGGCATGCTCGGTGCGGTTTGGCACAAAATATCAAAATGTGGGATATCTCACCACAATTGAAACAAGTGGGTGGCCTCCCTCCACCTCTTCCATATATTTTTCCTCAGCCTCATCCATATCCACCCTGAGGACCTCCTTAGTATCCACCTCTGTCTACACCTCCACGGTTTCCACCCTTTTTCTCTTCTTGATCATGGAAGACATCATGAGTGGGCTTTTGTATCAACTGAAGTGATTAGAAATTATTCACATCATGCCCCATGTATTTGTAGAATTCAAAAAACAGAGTATGCATAGTCTTCTGGTACTTCTGAAGTGTTGGGTAGCGGGGAGGGATATGTCTCCACTATATGCAAATCTCGCACCACAATATCTGAGGCCAATTTGGAAATGGATTCGACGCACCCATTGCCAAGTAATTTCCCAATGTAGGACATTCATACCTATGGTGACCTATCGACTGACACATAGTACACCATAAGTTCTCACACACCTCTTTTGTCTTTTCCATATCTTGCAATTGCATTATCAAATTTGCAAGTTGGGGTTGCATCTACACCAATCATGTTGGCGTCTCTCCACTTTATAGTGTATCTTTCAAGCACATCGCAATCTCCACAACCTTTGCTTGAGTAGTCACATTTTGTTGGGTGAGCGGAACTCAGATATGGGGGATTAATCCTACAATGAACCATTTCTTGTGTTGAACATATTGGATCTGGAATGTCAACCTATCTAACAATATTTTGAACCACTCTCATAATCTCATATGGTTCTCCGGTGTGTTACTTGATTTCTTTGATTTCAATAATGCACTGTGATTCTTACTTAGGCTTCTGACATTCCCTAATAAGATCTCTCTTAATTTTTTTTTGGGGACCTCGTCTATCCCATTGGCGCAATCACCTTGTATTTCATGTACCACGTTAGACCTCTATCCTTGAAATTGGTCTCCAGCTGCACAATATTTGATGCTTCGTCTGCGATTCTCTTTATAGAATAGATAGAGTCACATGTGAACCAATGTTGCTATGCATCGTCCTTACCCATCCCATAGAACACAGGTAGCCTAAGTGTTGTATCTTGATTCAACATTCTCAATCTAGTGTTGTGTCCTCTCGATTGACTACTAGTTGTTGGTGATCTTGGTACTAAGACTCTTCCTGGCGAATTATTGTTAACTTCATCTTCTTCTTCACTCGTATCCTCTCTTATTTATTCTACTATTCTTTCTTTGTCTACTCCTATCACTGAATTGTCTATTATTCTTTCTTCTTGGTTATATATGTGCAAGGGGGGTATTTCAAATAAGGGGTTCCTCCATCTTCTCTCATAATCTCCGACGAGGGATCCCAGAGAGCTTCCTACCTACAACCATGCAAGACCATTTACTATAGTTAAATCCTCCTTTGCTTCCTGGAGGGTTTCTTCACCATCCTCTCCTACATCAACACCTCTACTCTATGCCTCATCTTCCTATGATGTTGCGACATCTCTCAATAGCCAAATGGATCGAACTTTTTCTTCTCTGACCCTACCGCCACTACTTCGGGTATCTTCACAAGATATCATACTCCTAATGCCATGTCTCTTCAACAAATTATCTCCTTTTGTGCTCCTCTCTAGCACAAAAATATCTCATGCACATCCTCCTAGTGCGGTCTCCTTCCTCTTCATTATGGATCTAAACCCTCACCTTTCACCCCTTTCTATCTTCTTTCCTCTCTTCTATTTTGTTTTAATTTTGACTCTTTCTCTCCTCTTCTCTTATGGGTCCATTCTCTCCTCACCTCATCTCAACATATTTTGGATTCTCTCAATGGGATCCAACTTCTCTCTCTTTTTCCCCCTTCTTTTCACCCCCCCCAATGCTAGGGGGTCTACTCAACCATCCTATCCAACTCCATGTGCATCAATCCTTTCTCTATGAATAACATCTTGATCCACAATGGGATTTCTCCCAATAGTCTCTTTCAAGGACCTTCAATAAATTTTCTTTCAGCCTCACTGAAAGAATCACTGTATTCTATGGAAAAATCAATAATATATCCCTCCTTTACTTGATCAAACCAAAAGTTGATTGCTTGATCCCACTTATTAATTATTTTAGTCTATCGATTATATTCTGGTCCCAAACTAGTGGTTCTTTGGGTCTCATATCAGTGTTAAGGGAGGTTTTCCTCTTTAGCCATTCATACAACAAACATGGAATCCAACAAAGAAAATCTCATGCAAATCGGTATATATATACCTCTCTTTCAAACGTTCAACGTTGGTTATTAGACCCATGGTATCTTGTCGTGCAAACTCATCTTCCTTCACAAATAACTAGTTTTATATTTCTTCCCGATATGGATTCCACCTCATTCTCTCCCTTCATCATGCAATACAAACCTTCATGTCCTGACAACAAAACAATTTGTTGGCTCGCTTATGTCCATCCTTCCTAACACTAGGGGGTTGATGACCCATGGTTCATAAAGAGTTTACCAACAAAACCCAAAGGCATCAAAATATAAATATTTAGTCAAGGACCGAAGAAGGTCTCACCCGAGACGCCATGAGAATCACAGAGACCATCTAGTCTTGTGTTAGATATGAAGGGATACAGTAGACAATGAATCCACTTGGGATATCATTCATTCATTCAATCATAATCCATTAACATAGTAATATCATAAACCATCCACACAATCACCCCTTAAACTCAGAACATACACATCAAGTGACAGAGAGAATTGCAACTTTATATTATCTCCATTAAACATCATAATGCATACATCAACATATCCACATTGCAAAGGGAATCATGCTCTTCTCTCTGATTCATTCTACAATTCTTGCATTACAATGAGCCATGAACTCTTTGTTCGTACTCTACACTACTGAAATGACTCCATTACAAACTCTAAACAAGACTTTTCTAGACTCGTATAAAATTGTTACAAAACTTAGAACATGACTCATACAAAACTCGGACTGCCTCCTTGTATACCTCAAGAAAACTTTTATCTTCTTCATCTCTTCTCTGAAAAACTTGCCTAGTTCTCTTCTTCTCCTCCTCCTCTTTCTTCTTTGGTGATCTGTCGCTTTCTTCTCTTCTGCACTCGCTCNCCTAATGAACTTGACAACTCATCCATCATCTGTCCCATGGTCTCTCGTGTTGTCTGGGTTCATTATTTGAGAAGATTCCTAAAGATCTTCTTCTGACTCGGCATGCATGTAGTATCTTTTCAATCTCCTGCGTGCAATATAAAACTCAATTGGCATGTGCGCCTTATTCCATCTGTCGTGCAACTACTGATATGTGTCTGAAAAATTGATGTGCACACAAGGATGATATGGGTGCGCGTGTAACCTACCCAAAACCTTGGGTGCCAATAGGAAACAATGCACGGCCCTAGCTAACACAACCACTTGAGGCAATATATTAATGCAGAAGGAAAATACTTCACATATTAGTTTCTCACAATCGATCATCAACAAACGACCCTCCATGCTCTTTAAATAGAGATAATGGACTAATCAAGTGTTAATCCATGGATCAATATAGTCATTAGTATCAAGGAGAAGATAAATCGTCAAATCTCTTTGTGTCTAGAACATAATTGTGATGATCATATTAGATAATTACAATGCATACTAAAGAAAAACAATTCACCTAAAGACACATTAGACCAAGTTGATTTTAACTAAATCCTAAGTGTATAAATATCCTAACATCCCCCCTTAAGCATAACTTGGGATAGGATTGAAGAAATTGCAAAGGTGACACAATAGGATAAGGAAGGAGGCATTAGAGCCTATCCCCCCTTAATGAAAACTACTAACATAGATCAAAGTTTGGAAAACTTCACTTCAACAAGAGACTTTGTGAAAATGTATGCAACTTGACCATATGTAGGGAAATAGAGCACTTCAATAAGGTGGTCCTAAAGAAGATTTCTAATGAACTGCATGTGTAGCTCAATGTATTTGCTATGCTGATGTTGAACTGGATATTTGGTGATCTGAATGGCACTCTGTTTATCGCACCAAAGTGTGGGCAAATGATGCTACTAGAATCCAAACTCTAAAAGAAATTTTTTAATCCATGTGACTTCTTGTCTTGTAATAATTGTTGATCGATACTCTAATTTTGCTGAAGAAAGAGAAAGGGAACATTGCTTCTTAAAATCCCAAGTAATGGGTCTGGAACCAAGACTGAAAATAGAAATTGTAGTATATTTCCAATCATCAGGGTCACCAACCCAATTGGAATCAATGAAACCAACCAACAAAGGAACCCCCCTTGAACTATATTGTATCCCAAACTAAATTGTACCCCATATATACTAAAATATCCTTTTTGTTTCTTTCCAATGGATCTCATGGGGTGTTTGCATATGCCGAGCAACAAGACCAACAAAAAGGAAATATTAATGCAAGTACGAGTCAAATAGAAAAAGATACCAACTAGCGGATAGTACAAAGTGACATCTACTTCAAGTGTATTACAACTGGTAGCGAGTTTGACTCAATATTGGAAGGGAGATGGGGCTAGTTTACAATCTTTCATGTGAAAGTGGTGAAGATGGTCACATGCATACTTAGGCTGGGAAATGAAATTCCTTCCTTGGTTTGCAAGACTTGGAGGCCAAGAAAATAATGCAAACGTCCTAAGTTTTTATTTCAAATTTATTCTTTAGGCTGGATTTGACATGAGTAAAAAGTTTGGGGTCACTATGAGTGAGAATAAGGTCATCAACATGAAGAACAAGTATCATGAGATAGTTACCTACTTTCTTGGTATATACATTGGGATCAAAATGACATCTAAAAAATATAGTGTTAAGAAGAAAACTATCCATTTTAGCATACCAAGGCCGATAAGCTTTCCCAAGGCCATAAAGAGATTTCTTAATGTGAAAAACAAGGTCAGAGTCATTTTGAACATAGCCAAGAGGTTGTTTCATGTAGATTTCTTCATGCAAATCCTAATGCAAGAATTCAAATTTAGCATTCATTTGATGGACCTCCCATTTATATAAAGTGACAAGGGATAGAAAAATGTGGATGGAATTCATTTTGGCTATAGAGGAAAAGGTTTAAGTGTCAATTACTTCTACTTGAGAAAATCCTTAGGCAACTAGTCAAGCCTTATGTCTTTCAACACTTTCATTTGTTGATGCATACTTAGCTCTATACACCCATTTACATCTGACAAGTTTTCTTCCCTTTGAAAGAGGTACAAGATTCCAAGTATCGTTTTCCATTAAGGAACAATATTCTTCATTCATTGGTGCATCCCAATTTCAATGGCCAAAAACTTCTATGAATGTTTATGGATCATGAGTCTCTCAAACTTGAGCCAAAAAACAGTAGGTTGGATGGAGTTGTGAACATGTATGACGTTGATACGAAGGATCCCCAACAAGATCAACAATGCTTCTTGTGTTCCACAAACCCATCTAGGAAGTTGTGGTGTTGGTGCATGTTTATGTTCAATGGACCCGATTGGAGGAAGGTGAGCAGTTAGAGGTGGATTTTCATCTGCACTGTCATTATTTGAAGAAGAAACTATAATAGGAGCACTAGCAAAAAAATGGGTATAGAAGATGGCATAATCATCGAAGATGGATTTCAGGTTGAATATGGTACAAACATCAAATTAGGATTGCACGTCAAGACACCTTCATCAAAATTAAAATCTCTCCTAATAATAATTTCATTAGAATGAGGTTGAAGAAGTGTATAACCTTTTACATATTCATAATAACAAAAATGCATTTCTCACTCTTAGGTTATATTGCTTTCCTTTTCTCATCAAGAATGTGAGTCCATGCTTCAATACTAAACAAGGGAAAGTGGCTTACATCTAGTTTAACTTTAATCCATGCTTATTCTAGTGTTATATATTTTAAAGCCTTTGTGGGAGTGTTATTAACTATGTAATTCACATAATCAATGTCTTTCGCCCAAAAATAAGGACTTAATCACTTAGCTTGGATAATACAATTTGTCATTTCCTTTAATGTGTGATCCTTTCTCTCATGAAAACCATTTTGATGTGGTGTATATGGAACAATATGTTGCATCTGAATGCCCTATGAAGTGCAATAAGTTATAAATGTGTTGTTAACATATTTTACTCCATTATCTGTTCTTAACTTCTGAAGTTGATGTCCAAATTGTTTTTCTACAAAGGGCCTTGTAGACCCAAAACATGTCAAAAATTCCACTCTTAAGTTTTAAGAAATAAACTCAAGTGTGTTTGGAGAAATCATCAATGAAATTTAAGAAGTAGTTGAACCCAAAGAAAGATGCAGAAGGAAGTAAACCACACAAATAACAATGAACAAGCTGCAAGGGGGCTAAGTCATGCCAATAGGTACATTTGTCAAAACTATTCTAATGATGTTTGTTGAGAACATAATTAGAAAAAAACCCATCTCTACAATAAATGAAACGAAGACCAATCACCATATTATGATTATGTAGTTGCTATAATGAGCAATAGTTTACATGACCAAACCACTCATGCCAAAGTTTTCTCAAGTCATTGTTATGAGCAATAAAAACTGATGGAAGAGATGATGACCTAAAGTTGTCAAATATGTACAACCTATTAATATCATAAAAAAATATAGTTGCAATGACTTACTTAAGTTCTTTTAAATACTTGATCACAAATTGGTGAGGTGAAAATTATATTGCTTTACCTTCACCTAAATGAGTGATTCAATAATGTAACACCCTTGTTTCCCCCAACTTGTAATTAATCATAAAATAGGATTACCATGCTAAGGCATGTGGACAGTGTAAATGTATTATTGTTTGAGTTGTCAATAACGGACTGTGAGGGTGAATACTTGAAAGTACTAGCCATGATATCACTAGAGGAAAGATTGTGAAAACTATAAGAGAGGGTTCATTATATCAAATAACCCCAAATTTCCCTTGATGGAGATAATAAATCTCCTTCAGATCCCAAGGAGAGAAACCAATTAATGAAGAAAGGACCAGTGGTTGAATTATCAACCACTCCCATGAATGAAAGCATGGTCTGATTGCAGAATGTCAGCCCGAAGTACCACTGGGTATGACAGACCAAGTTGACCCGAGTTCCCTTCTAACAGAAGGAACAAGATGGGTCGAGAACCATCATGGGGAAAAGAAATAATAAAAATCAGTAAGGAGAATGTGTGGAGCTCTCAAGCGAAGGATGAACAGAAGGCCAAGAGATTGATGTCAAGTGAGCATCTGATAAACCTCATCCAGGGCCATGATAGAGAAGGAAATATTTGAACGTTGCAGAGAATAGAACCTGAGCAGAAGCTGAAATAGAGAAATAATCCTTGAGAACCGCGAGAGTTCCCTGGTGAAATCATGTCTTGGAATGGGGGTGGCGAGAGTGCTAAGAATGAATGCATATGAGCCTATGGTTGGGTGGAAGGATGAACACCCACAGTTAGTTAGTTGGCTACCACCTGTAATAGATAAGTAATCGCATATCTTGTGTATTTAAGTGGTACTGTGAATTAAAGTTGGATATCATATAAACGTTGTAGGGATGGATATGTTTGCTTAATGATTTATAATGTACCATTTTTGTGTCTGCTTGATTGTGTAATTAGGCAAGTAGGAAATTGCATGCATTGGACGTGTTTATATACTCGTAAATGCTTGCGTCCTATGGTGGCTTAGGCCAGAGCCACGAACTGTGATTTTGTCGACCGTGGGCATAGTTTCATGTATGTAGGTCGACCCTCCTAGTCGTTCTGAGTCTCTTGGAGGACGTTGTCTGTTAAGATTAGGAGAGGTAGTGCAGATATGCACAGGCTCTCTGTGAGGCAAGCAGAGACTGAGAACCTCTTAAGTTCTAGACTTAATGAAGGAGTGCAAGGGTAGTGCAGAAGACCCTTCTAAGTGTTAAGCCCAGGAGAAAGAGCGCAACGCTCTTAAATTCTTCATAACTGATGAAGCTCAAGAAGGATAGCGAGACTCAAGTATCGAAAGGGAGTATCCTTTCCTTTGGAAGATGAACGGACAAGATCCGTTTGGGAGGATCCGAGTTCTGTCACGACCGTTAGATTTTAAGGAGGAGTGCAGGCATTAACGCCTCAACTCCTTTAGTCTTCTCAAGATCAAGGAATGTTGGCAATCATCGTGAAGGGGATGGATCCTCCGAAACCCAAAGTCGCGATGTGATCTAGACCTTAGATCCAAGGATCTATTGAGACCCACCTTGACTGTCGAATCTGTGAGTTTAGAGTTCACGCATTGGTGTGACTAAAACTCTGAAACCCAAAGTCATGATGTGATCTGGATCGTAGATCCAAGGATCTACCAGGACCCACCTTGACCATCGGATCTATGAGTTTGGAGTTCGCGCGACGAGAGAATCGCGCGTTGGTGCGACTAAACCTCTGAAACCCAAAGTCGTGATGTGATCTGAACCGTAGATCCAAGGATCTATCGGGACCCACCTTGACCATAAGATCTGTGAGTGCAGAGTTTGCACGATGGGAGAATCGTGCATTGGTTCGATTAAACTTCCGAAACCCGAAGTTGTGATGTGATTTGGACCATTGGATCGAGGAAGGTTGTGGACCATCGATCTGATGCAAGCAGATTAATGCAAGGAGTACTTGGGAGTTTGAAATTCCCTAAGGACTAAGCTCAGAAGAGACTAGCGATTTTTAGAAGCGTAGATGAGGTCCAAGAGGCGAACTTGTTTCAAGTTCATAAGCTCAGGAGGGAAAGCGGAAGTTGAGACCCATACATCAGGGCTCGCAAGAAGTAAATCAAAGGTCGAGACCTTCGAAACATATGAAATCTTCCAAGTCAGGGAAGAAAGCAAAATCTTGGGAGGAGGAGCAACAGTGACCATTGGATCAAGAACTGTGAAAGATCTGGACCGCTAGGATCCTCATCCAGACAACTAGAAGAGAGCGCAGGAGGAGATCAGATCTGGGCTGTCAGATCTGAGTGCGAGGACCAACAGTCGTTGGATCCGAAGGAAAGTGCACGAGGCCTAACCCTTTGAAAGTGCACAAGAGAGTGGACTTGCGAAGTCCCGAAGTTCTGAAGTCAATCGAAACTGTCCATCATCAGGGTTGATACGTGGCATAAGATCCACAACTTCAGAGTTTTGTGGACAAGGAGGAGGACAAATTGGCGAAGTAAAGCCTAGTCTTTGATTTCCAGGGGGATACGTGTCAGGAGATCGTATATTTCGAGTAAATGCACTTCGGAAGGAAGAAAGTGCGTAGAAGCTTGAAACTCCTGAAAGACGAAGAGCCGAAGTAGATCATGTCTGTCAGCCAACAGGAGACACGTGTCGATAGATCAGAGACTTCGGGGAAAACTACTTTGGATATTTCCAAGTGAGCAGTGAGACAAACTCCCGAAGCCCCGAAATCCAAAGAGCCAAAGCGTTGAAGCGTCGAAGTGCCAAAGAGATGAAGTGCTGAAGCGTCGAAGAGCTGAAGAGCCGAAGGTCTCTGAACCGTTAGATCCAGAGAGACACATGGCGATAGATCACAAGCTTTGGGTAAATTACATTGGAGTTTCAGTTGAGAATTGAGACTCCCGAACCCCGAAGACCTGAAGTGAATCTGGACCGCTAGATCCAGAGGGACGCGTGGTGATGGATCGTGGACTTCGGAGAAATCTGTTCGAGAGTTTTTAGTTGAGATTTGAGACTCCTGAAGTCCGGAGAGTCGGAGAGCCGAAGTAAATCTCAACCGTCCGATCATCTGAAGTAGATCTCAGTTGTTAGATCATCCGAAGTAAATCTCAAGTGTTGGATCATGTGAAGTGAATCTGGACCGTCTGATCCAGAAGAGATGTGGCATAAATCTATGGATTTCGGGTAAAGGCCCAAAGTAAGCCTCAACCATCTGATTCGAGAGGACACGTGGCAGTAATCCACATACATCGAGGGGGGATGAAAGTTGAGGACTAAGAAATCTGAAGTCTGAAGACGTGAAGGGATCACAACCATTGATCCAAGAGGGACATGCATTGGTGGATTATCAATTCCAGATAAAATCCATTAGGGAAAAATGAGAGTTAATGTTTGAGATTTCCGAAGTCCGGAAATTCGAAGCGACGATAGCCATCGATGTGAAGGTGGACATGTGGTGCCAGATATAGAACTTCGGAAGAAAAAAGAGGTGGAAAAGGTCTGAAGACCTGGAAAAGATATCAATCTTTGATCGAGGAGGGAGCTGAAGGACCGTTGATCTGGTTGAGGAGGCCAAAGTCCCAAAGCAGGAGCAAAACCGTCGATTGAGGAGGACGCGTGGTAGATGATCTGTCATTTCGGAGAAATCTCTTCGGAAGAAATGAGATTTTGAGAACTGAAACTCCCAAACGCCAGTATCACAGAGGAAATCATAGTTGGACATTTGTAGTGATAGGTGTCAGCAGATCTTCCACTCTGGAAGATTTACGTACAAAAGAAAGGAAAGTTTAAGACTTGAAAATTTCAAAGTCCGAAATTCTGAAACAAATCATAGTTGTTGATTTGAAAGAGGTTAGATCTAATCTGCAGCTTTGAAAAGGATATATCTGAGCCATCAGTTCAGAGGCACTGTCAATATCATGAGATCAATGGTCCCATAGCATTGTGGGGATCGAAGATGCTCTAACTTTAAAAAGTTGAGGGTGGGCCGCAATCCAAACCACGGTTTCGAAGAAAGGACACGTGGAGGCTCAAGGTGAATTGCAGGGCGAAAAGTAGTTTGGTTTCAAACCACCCTTGGTCATGCCCGCAATCGCGTGGTTATGTAATGCCATCGCCTAAGTTCATATCAAGGAAGGG
>JASDQU010739402.1:337024-349872 GCA_032191745.1 Picea mariana | reverse complement strand
GGAAACTAACAATTTGTTTAGCTGATTGAAGTTGAAAGTGCAGGAAGCAAAGGGGTCTTGGATATGGCAGCGTTGTAAGCCCATAAGGAAGACCAATTTCCTGTTGAGCCAAACCTTTATGGGAAGGAAAGTCCCATAATTATGAATCTGGTTCCTGTGCGAAATAGATATGAGAATAGAATGTGGAATTTGGAAATCTGCGGATGACAGGTTTACATGAAAATTTTTGAATTTAAAAATTTATGATGTCTCATGAATTTTTGTATACCTGTGATATGGGTGAAAGGGAAAGATCTGTGAAGAGTGCAGAGATGAGAAACTAAGCTCTCGGGTTCGAGGGAGAACTGTGGGAAAGAGTATAATTCGATCGCATGAAATAGAGACTAACAATTTGTTTGGTTGTGTAAATAATGAATTGCCAGGAGAAGGAGAGTAACCTTTGCCCCTATCTATTACGGTATCAAGAGAAGGAGACTAACCTTCATCCCTATCTATTACGGTACTGGGAGAAGGAGAGTAACCTTCGTCCCTATCTATTATGGTACTAGGAGAAGGAGATTAACCTTCGTCCCTATATATTACGGTACCGGAAGAAGGAGAGTAACCTTCGTCCCTATCTATAATGGTACCAGTAGAAGGAGAGTAACCTTCGTCCCTATCTATTATGGTACCGAGAGAAGGAGAGTAACCTTCGTCCCTATCTACTACGGTATCAGGAAAAGGAGAGTAACCTTCGCCCCTATCTATTATGGTGTCAGGAGAAGGAGAGTAACCTTCATCCCTATCTATTATGATGCCAAGAGAAGGAGAGTAACAGGAGAGTAACCTTCGTCCCTAAATTTAGCTGAGTCAGAAGGCTGTCAAGCTGTAAAAGCATGAAAAATGGCTAATGTTGAGCCATGAGAACCCCATGGTAAGCCATGATCGCCTATAATATGTTGTGTTGAGGTAACACAAGCCAGAGGGATGCCTCGACAGAGAAAATCTGAGGGACACCTTGATTGTAAGACTCGATAGAGTCTCTGGAATTATTCCTGTGCGAGAAAACCTTGGCAAGGCAAGATGGATCACCCGAGGGACTATATAGCAGAGAAGGGGATGCTTGAGCCTAGGCCTAGAGGGTGAGTGACTGCAAGGAAGAGAAGACATTAATATTTCTTGTAAAATATTGATGGGGATCATGCACCCAATAGGTATGTCAAGGAAAAAAAATGAGCCTAGATAACAAAACAACCTTGTGGATACAAATCCACAAAATGCCCAGATAATTATCGTGGTAAGATTAAAAAAAATTCCTAGAAATCTGTATACAATGTTATCACCTGAGACTATGATTACTATGCTTGTTGTCCAAGAATTATTGAAAACAGGTGCTTTTGAGAAATAACACCGAGGACAGTGTTCCTTTAAGGGGGAGGGAATTGTAACACCCCTGTTTCCCCTAGCTTGTAATTAATCATAAAATAGGATTACCATGCTAAGGCATGTGGAAAATGTAAATGTATTATTGTTTGAGTTGCCAATAACTGACCGTGGGGGTGAAGCCTTGAAAGTACTATCCATGATATCACTAGAGGAAAGATTGTGAAAACTATAAGAGAGGGTTCATTATATCAAATAATCCCAAATTTCCCTTGATGGAGATAATAAATCTCCTTCAGATCCCAAGGAGAGAAACCAATTAATGAAGAAAGGACCAGTGGTTGTATTATCAACCACTCCCATGAATGAAAGCATGGTCTGACTGCAGAATGTCAACCCGAAGTACCATTGGGTATGACAGACCAAGCTGACCCGAGTTCCCTTCTGACAGAAGGAACAGGATGGGTCGATAACCATCCTGGGGAAAAGAGATAATAAAAATCGCTAAGGAGAATGCGTAGAGCTCTCAAGCGAAGGATGAATAGAAGGTTGCGAGATTGATTCTGAGTGAACATATGATAAACCTCACCCAGGGCCATGACAGAGAAGGAAATCTATGAACGTTATAGAGAACAGAGCCCGAGCAGAAGATGAAACAGAGAAAGAATCCTTGAGAACTGCAAGAGGCCCCTGGTGATATCATGGCTTGGCACGGGGGTGGCCATAGTGCTAAGAATGAATGCCTCTGAGCCTATGGTCGGGTGGAAGGACGAACACCCACAGTCAATTAGTTGGCTACCACCTATAATAGATAAGTAATCGCATATCTTGTGTATTTAAGTGGTACTGTGAATTAAAGTTGGATATCCTATGAATGTTGAAGGGATGGATATGCTTGCTTAATGATTTATATTGTACCCTTTTTGTGTCTTCTTGATTGTGTAATTAGGCAAGTAGGAAATTGCATGAATTGGACGTGTTTGTATACTCGTAAATGCTTGCATCCTGTGGTGGCTTAGGCTAGAGCCACAAACTGTGAGTTCGTCGACTGTGGGCATAGTTTCATGTATGCAGGTCGACCCTCCTAGTTGTTCTGAGTCTCTTGGAGGACGGAGTCTGTTAAGATTAGGAGAGGTAGTGCAGATATGCGCAAGCTATCTGTGAGGCAAGCAGAGATAGAGAACCACTTAATTTCTAGACTTGATGAAGGAGCACAAGAGTAGTGTTGAAGACCCTTCTAAGTGTTAAGCCTAGGAGAAAGAGCACAACGCTTTTAAATCCTTCATAACTGACGAATCTCAGGAAGGATAGCGAGACTCAAGTATCGAAAGGGAATATTCTTTCATTTGGAAGATGAACGGATGAGATCTGTTCAGGAGGATCTAAGGTCTGTCACGATTGTTATATTTGCAAGAGGAGTGCAACCATTAATGCCTTGACTCCTTCAGTCTTTGCAAGATCGAAAAATGTTGGTAATCATCGTGAAGGGGATGGATCCTCTGAAACCTGAAGTTGCGATGTGATCTAGACTGTAGATACAAGGATCTATCGGGACTCACCTTGACTGTCAAATCTGTGAGTTCAGAGTTTGTGCGACGGGAGAATCGCGCGTTAGTGCGACTAAACCTCTGAAACCCGAAGTCGCGATGTGATCTGGACTGTATATCCAAGGATCTATCGGGACCCACCTTGATGGTCAGATCTATGAGTTTGGAGTTCACGTGTTGGTGCGACTAAACCTCTGAAACCTGAAGTCATGATGTGATTTGGACCGTAGATCCAAGGATCTATCGGGACCCACCTTGACCGTCATATCTGTGAGTGCAGAGTTCGCGTGATGGGATAATTGCACATTGGTGCAATTAAACTTTTGAAACCCAAAGTTGCGATGTGATCTGGACTGTTAGATCGAGGAAGGTCGTGGACCGTCGATCCGATGTGAGTAGATTAATGCAAGGAGTACATGGGAGCTCAAAATTCCCTAAGGACCAAGATTAGAAGAGACTATTTCTTTTTAGAAGCGCAGATGAGGTCCAAGAGGCGAACTTGTTTCAAGTTTGTAAGCTCAGGAGGGAAAGAGGAAGTCGAGACCCATACATCAGGGCTCATAGGAAGTAAATTGAAGGTCGAGACCTTCGAAACATCTAAAATCTTCCAAGTTAGGGAAGAAAGCGAAAACTTAGGAGGAGGAGCAACAGTGACCGTTGGATCGAGCACTGTGAAAGATCTGGACCATTGGGATCCCTATCCAGAGAATTAGAAGAGCGCGCAGGAGGAGATCAGATCTGAGCCATTAGATCTAAGTGCAAGGACCAACAGTCGTTGGATCCCAAGGAAAGCGCACGAGGCCTAACCCTTTGAAAGTGCACAGGAGAGTGGAATTGCGAAGTCCCGAAGTTCTGAAGTCAGTCAAAACCATCCATCGTCAGGGTTGATACGTGGTGTAAGATCCACAACTTTAGAGGTTTGTGGACAAGGAGGAGGACAAAAAGCTGAAGTAAATCCTGGTCATTGATCACCAGGGGGATACGTGTCAAGAGATCGTATATTTTGGGTAAATGCACTTCGAAAGGAAGCGAGTGCATAGAAGCTTGAAACTCCCGAAAGATGAAGAGCCGAAGTATATCTTGTCCGTCGATCGACAGGAGACACATGTTGATAGATCAGAGGAGTAAGACAAACTCCCGAAGCCCCAAAAGCCAGAGAGCTGAAGTGCCGAAGCGCCGAAGAGCCGAAGTGACGAAGAGCCGAAGCGTCGAAGAGCCGAACCACTGAAGGGCCGAAGAGCCAAATATTCGAAGGTCTCTAGACCGTTAGATCTAGAGAGACACATGGCAATAGATCGCAAGCTTCGGGTAAATTACATTGGAGTTTCAGTTAAGAATTGAGACTCTCGAACCTCGAAGACCCAAAGTGAATCTAGACCGCCAGATCTAGAGGGACCCCTGGTGATGGATCGTGGACTCCGAAGAAATCTGTTCGAGAGTTTTCAGTTGATATTTGAGACTCCCAAAGTCTAGAGAGCCGGAGAGTCGAAGTAAATCTCAACCGTCCGATCATCCGAAGTAGATCTGAGTTGTCAGATCATCTGAAGTAAATCTCAAGTGTCGGATCGTCCGAAGTGAATCTGGACCATCTGATCCAGAAGTGACGTAACATAAATTTTTGGATTTTGGGTAAAGGCCCTAAGTAAGCCTCAACTGTCTGATTCGAGAGGACACTCGGTAGTAATCTGCATACGTCGAGGGGGAGTGAAAGTTCAGGACTGAGAAATCTGAAGTCTGAAGACGCGAAGGGATCATAGTCATTGATCCGAGAGGGACACACATTAGTGGGTTATCAATTCCAGAAAAAATCCATTAGGGAAAAATAAGAGTTGAGATTTGAGATTTCTGAAGTCCAGAAATCTGAAGCGACAAGAGCCGTCGATGTGAAGGTGGACATGCGGTGCCAGATCTAGAACTCCAAAAGAAAAGAGAGGAGGAAAAGGTTCGAAGACCCAGAAAAGATCTCGATCATTGATTGAGGAGGGAGCTGGAGAAATGTTGATCTGGTTGAGGAGGCCAAAGTCCCAAAGCGGGAGCATAACCGTCGATTGAGGAGGACACATGGCAGATGATCTGTGATTTTGGAGAAATCTCTCCGAAAGAAATAATAATTTGAGAACTGAAACTCTCGAAAGCTAGACTCGCAGAGGAAATCGTAGCTGCAAATCTATAGTGACAGGTGTCAGCAGATCTTCCACTCCAGAAGATTGACATACGAAAGAAAGGAAAGTTTGAGACTTGAGAATTCTGAAGTCTGGAATTCCGAAAAAAATCACAGCCATTGATTTGAAAGAGGTTAGATTTGATCCACAGATTTGAAAAGGATAGATATGAGCTGTAAGTTCAGAAGCACCATCAAGATCGTGAGATCGACAGTCCCGTAGCATTGCGGGGATTGGAGATGCGTGAACTTTAAAAATTTGAGGGCGTGTCGCAATGCAAACCACGGTTTCGAAGAAAGGACACATGGAGGCTCAAGGTGAATTGCAGGGCAAAAAGTAGTTTGGTTTCAAACCACCCTTGGTCGTGCCCGCAATCACGTGGTTACGTAAGGCCATCACCCAAGTTCATATCAAGGAAGGGGCTTATTAGAAAAGGAGCTAGCGCCCAGACTCTAAGATTTCGTAGGCACGAAGAGGAGGGTCGCAGGTACCTTTAGACCTGCACCAGGAAGTAGAAAGGGTCTACGTCTAATTATAGAACGAGACCATCAAGGTATTAGAGAGTCGTTTGGCTCCAGAATCAAAGATTCCTTGACCGGGAGGTCGGATTGGTTCCCCGACCATCCAAACTAGAAACCATGGATGGAGAATTTGTCCTTTAAGAAAAGCGAAAATTTTTATGCCCCGTCGTGGGTGTGTTAAAAATAACCTAATAGAAGGTGGCATCAAATACTTGGATCACATAATACATTATTAAAATGACCATCATCTAGCTTAATTGTTCCAGACCCTATAACACTAAGAGATCTATCATCACCAACAAATATTTGTTTGGTGTTACATTCATTAAGAGTAGAAAAGATGTCCCCCCTAAGGGTATAGATCAATTTGCGATAGTGTGCATTGTTAAGGAACTCCTTGCGAATTTGTTGGTTCAAACCTTGCCTAGCCCATGTAACATTCTTGGGGGGTGTGCAGTGCACCTGGAGGTTATAGTGGTAGCAGTTAGAATCAACCCCGTGTCATGCGAGTATGAGCTCGACCTAGTTGTCAATTCCACTAGCAAAAAAAAGAGTAGAAAATATGTTTTATCTTTAGCCATATGATAATAAGCTCCAAAATAAATATACCACTCATTATAATAACAAGTAGATGTTTCATTGAAGGAAAAACCAAAAATAGAAAGTGCCTGCCTATGACAAGAAGAATCAAGATTGATGTTGCTAGAAATACTTTCGGATCAAAACTGTGTGTGAAGTTTTGAAACGTCCAACGTTTCGAGTGGACACTCCACCCACCATCAAGGACATAAGATTTGTATTGTCCTTCTTCATTGATGTTCTTAAGGCTTCCATATTTTTGAAACATTTAGACTCCAAATGACCATCTTGCCCACAAAATTTACAATGTCTCTTAGTATTCGTAGCTTTTAATTTTGTTCATTTATCACCTTAGGGAGTAGGAGTTGGTTGAGATGGTTTAAGTGCCTTGTTTTGTTTGTTTTTGCAAGGATGTTTCTTCTTCAGATCCTTCTCTTTATCCTTCTATTAGCACTAGGAGTATTTCTTATACTGCTTTAAGAATAAGCCCAATACTCATCAGATTATAAATAATTTTAATAAGTTTGGTAGGTGAATAAAGCTCAACTGGATCAAGAGTAAGATATTCAGAATCTAATATCAACACCATAATCCCTCAGAAACCATACTCCGACAAAAAAGTCCTGAACAACCTATGATCAACATGCAAGTTTAATGAATAAATAGAAAGAAGAATAGGCAAATGCACAAGTCACATCAACATCAGGTTAATTTGACATATACACAACAATATTAATTATGATCCTCCCAATTAACAGATAATGAAGCTTTGATGAGAAATGTTTTACAAAAAAGAATATAGTAAATCATTCACTGTGCCATATTGCTCACAAATACCAAAGACAAATCATTCATCAATAGTACCTCATCAAAACAAGAAGAAAGAAATATGAAAATGCCAGTGAGAAAAGAAAACTGATATTCAATTATCTAAGAATATTTAATCCAGTCATACAGAGTCTTTGGCATACAACAATTTAAAACCACTATGACTCTCACAAATTACAACACTTTGTTTTCATCAAAATTACATCATATATAGGCTCTCGATGCTCACTAGTCTAAGAGGGTCGAATTATATGCAGTTACATTAGATTCCTTCCAGCTATGAATTAGTTACAAGAAGTTACAACAAAAACTGTTTCAGTTCCTATTTTTTAGGATCTTGTCTAATGCCATTAATATCTTCTAGAAACCATTAAGATGCTTGATCTTGGGATGAGACACCTGTCATCCATGCTCTCTTGAAGTCTTGGAGGATTTCCTTTGTGTTGTCACTTTGAAATGGAGGTAAACATTGCTGACTGTGCAGTTCCGCAACAAACTACTAGATTTCGCTAGAAAATTTCATGTAGATGATGTTTTTGAATTTTCTCCCAAAAACCTAATTGGGTTGGGCTGATTTTTTTTCAACAAGTTAACACCATTATGATGCTTCTCCACACCAAATTTGGAAAAAACCCATTTTGTATTTTAAAAGTTATGTTAAAAATAACATTCCACAACGTACCAATCTGCTGCGAAATCTCTGTATATGCCAGTTTTGCAGTGAATCAGGATTTTGCTACAAAATCTCTATAGATGCAGATTTTGAGCCTATCACACATTTTCTTCACTGTATTCAATGCTAGCAAGAGGCCCCTTCCCTTTTTAACTGCAATTTTTTTTTGAACACCAGTACTAACCTCTTTTTAGTAATTCATGATCAACATATATGCCAAGTGTTACTAATAAGACTCTTCATCATTATATCAATTACAAAATTGTGAAATTGAAAATTGCTCAGTAGAATGATACTTGGCAGTAGCTTGTGCCAAAACGTCCTTAATTTTGTCATTGACAATGTTGTTCCTGAGTTTATACCAAGGCTTGAAATATAAGTTCAGGCATCAAGAAATGAAGGAAAGGTTTTCAATGTTTGCCTTTCACCACATAAATAACAAGAGAAAGTTCTTTAAAATGAATTAATATTATAACAACTCAAAGGTTGTTTCTCGCACCTGAGTTAAAATCAAAATATAGAATGAATGGAAAGAAAAACATAAAGTTGCTAATCAAAGAAAGGCACCAAATGCTGAAGAATCTTACTTTGTAACAGAAGAAGAAAGTGATTGATGTAATCTTCAATGAAGTATAAAATATAGTATCTAATTAACGTGGAGGTCTTGTAATAACTAATAGTGAATACAGAGGAAAATCTGTTTGTTATTAGATTACTGAGTATAACATAACCACAATAGAGGCTGTACTAAATTGTGATTTTCATTCATCAAAGAAAATATATGAAAGTATGTTGGAATATGGAAAGACAAAGAACACATAACTCAGAATAGACGAGATGTAGAATCTATGGCCTGCATTTGTATTAATGCTCGGTAAAGATAGTCTTCTCCTTTACAATCGACAAAAAGCAGCCTTTGGTGCATTCTCAAAATATATATTTATACGAGATTTAGGCATTTGCAATTCTATCATTCTAAGAATTTGGGTTACATAATGAGAAGGTGAAACACTTCACTTTGTTATCCCTTGTCGTCTCTCATGCTGGCAAGACACTGGCCTTTCTTTGTCTCCTAGCTCCAACATTAGGCAATACATGAAACTATACTATTTGACTCCAGAAGTATTTCCTTTCCCCTGTTCAATACATTCAAGACACCTTTCTAGCAATTATGTTATCGACTTGGAAGAATATGTTTGGTCATTTGCTTCAGATATGTAACATTTCTTTTCCAGCTGTGGCAATGTTTCTCCTACTTGCCTATCTTCTATGATGATAGACAATAGTTGTAGATTTGGCTGTATTAACCATTTATCTACCTGAGCAATGTTAACATGTCTTACCTGAGATAGTTCAACTTGGTCTCTTTCCTCGTTTTCCTTAAAATCAAGCAAATGTTTGACTATATTTATTTTACCCAATGTTCCAGAGCTACTTTCCTTATCAAGATCTAACAAGTTTTTATTTATTAGACCAAATATTTCTTCACAAGATTCTCTCACCTCTTTATCCATTTTTCTATTTTCTACTATATTGTGTTCCCATGCCTTTAGTAGGATGTTACCTCTGGTTTGTTCTCGACTGGATAATCTGGAAGCGATGACCATTTCCTCTTTTGCCATTGATATAATAGCCTCCTGGAAAGTACTTTGAGTCACCTTAGCTTCTCTCTCTCTTAAGGTGATTTTGTCTCAGGCTTGATCTATCAACTGAAAATGATCCTGGATGATTTCTACTTTAGTAAGTAGACTCTGTTGAGCTGCTTCTATCTTCTTTCATATTTCTGTGGCTTGAGTTTGGAATACCTTTATATCTATGACCGCGCTTTCAGTAGAATTTAATTTAGATTGTTGTTATTTTATTAACTCCACTTGTTGATCTACCTGTGCTTGGCTCGTTTGAGCCGAATGATGCATTTGTTCGAGATCGGATTTGAGCTGTTCGATTTCCTGTTGGTCGGTTGCTTTGGTTTGTTCAAAGTCTTTGTATGCCTCATTCCTGGCATTGGTCTCTACAACTGCTATCTGAGTCTGTAATTTGCTAATCAACAGGTCCTTTTGTTTCAACCGTTCCTTCAAGGTTCCAACTGAATATTGGTTGGTCATTGCATAAGCCCCCAATGTTCCTGCTATCTCATTGGCGAATTCTTCCTCTTCTAAGTCTTCTCCATCCGTGAATATTTTGTACTTTTTAGTTGCCGCACCCGCCTTTTGGTATGTTTCTCGCTTCACCACAACCTTCCTTTTCTTGCTAAAAAAGAAATCACTAGGAGGCAATTCTTCTATAGAGATAGGTGTTAAATCCTCTCTAAATATTATCCCTGCATTGGGGTTCCCCTTTGTAGATTGTAAGGGTGTGACAGATGGAATGGGACTGCCGATTTCGTTGGATGCTTGTTTCATGATAGCATCTGTGACCGGTTCATTTGATGGAGACAAGGGTGTGTCTCCTACCACTTTTGAGGGTGTCTTTGTTTGATCCTTGACCCATTTAACTGGTGTATCTGTCTCTGGGAGTCTTTCCTCTTGGCTTGGGATCTCGGTTTCCTATTTCAAGGTCTTAGCTTCCTTTGTGTTCTCTTGAGTTTTTTGTTTGCCAGGATTCGTATTCATTGAACCTTGGGCTTCTATTTGTTGTGTACCTAGAGGTTTTAAGGTTTTGCCTTGCAAAACTTTTGGGAGACCACTTCTCCAGTGTTCCTGGAATTTGTAGAAATCGAACATCTCTTTGGGCATCAGAGCTCGAACCTAACTTAAGACTTCTGAGTAGGATCTCACTTCTCGGAACATTTCTTCATGGTGGGAATCTTCGTGCTCATATATTTTTAGACCACAACTTTCCATATGGTTACCCACGACCTTATGAGGATCATGTTTCTTAAATTCAATGTCTACTAGTTTCATTTCCTCCAAGGCCGTGGTCTCCACTTTGGCATGGCCGAAATCTAATAAAGAATATGTACCAATGTGTGTGAGAAAGGATGGCCATACCTTTTTCTGAATTCCTTTGAGTTCTTTTCTTATCCCATTGAGCACAGTTTGCCTGACAATTTCTCGACATACTAGCTTGTCGGGTAAGAATAGCAACAGGGCATATGGGGGAACAAATCAGCCAAAAACCCTAATATATGAGAACTTTTCTTCTATGTACCAGTCTGCCATGACTTTATCTAAAATCCTGGGAGGTGGATGGCCGAAGATAACAACATGCATTGGTACCATTACACAGTTGAAAATCTCATAGATGAAGTCTTTGGCTTTATCTTCCCAGAGTTTGGAGTGGTACACATGAATAGCCTCTGCATTATTTGGAGTCCATCTCAAGCTCATTAATGGAAAAGGTGTCATGAAGAAAACGACATCCATAATGTAAGCAGACATGAAAAATGAAGTTGGTTTCCCACTTGCCCTTTGTGCTTGATATTCTGTAACTTGGCTGGCCAGACTGTCTGACAACAATTTAGCCTAGTCAAAATAGTACCCCTCTGCTACTGTGTGGATAAGTGGTACCCATGGGAGAAAAAAATGCACAGTATTCTCTCTTCCATAAAGCCTGCATACCATCATCACTATATACATAAATTGTGGCTGTAACGAAGAGATTGTGTATATACCATGAGTGTCCGCTCTGAACTTTTCAGGCATGAGCACCAATCTTTGATCAAGTCAGATAAGATTTTTCCAAATTTATCGCATTCTTGCTTTTTGAAACCCTCTAAGAATTCGACATTGTAATTAAAATTGGGTGTGGGGGACAATTTGTATATTGCCTGCAGATGCTCCGACCTAAATGTCCCAACAACCACCTTCTGCGTGTTAAATATTTTCCTAGTCAGGATATCTACGTGGTCCAACGCCCATTTAACCATATCACAATAGGGGAAAATCCGTGGCCTTGTTGCTACCTTTGCATCTCCGACTGAGCGACCACTTTGTATTTGATATACAAGTCTTCTTTCTTGTTGTCGCTCGAGTCGTCTGGGCAGTTTATCAGCTCGTATTATAAGATGTTGAAAACCCGTGTCCATGTTTTGACTTTGTCGATGTTTCTAGGCGAGGTATCATAAATAATATTTGAACTTTGACCTGAACTTTCACCAACTGTTTTAGGCATTTTCCGTGGAGCCATGATATAAAATCTCAAGATTATATTTCATGTTACAAAGGATGAAAACACAAACAATGGTTATCTCGCTAAACTTGCTCTGTGAAACTAGAATGAAATTCAAATAATGACGGAAATTATTTCTCTTAGAGTACTCGAGTCTGTGTGGGTCCTTGCTGACACAACGTTTAATTCTTTTAATAGAAAGATTTGGAAATAAAGAAAGATCTTACTTTCAATCATTTCTCTAATTTGCTTATAAATGCCATAAATGTTTGATATTTCGTGACTTGGGATGATCGTAGAAACATTTAATTCTTTACCCATAAGCTTTACAAGTTAAAAGTTGTTTAAGATATTAATTAACCCCGTTTAATCCTTTAATTATTCGCAATTAGTTCTTAATTGTTTTTCGGCTTTTGTAGTCTCGGATGATTTTATTCTTAGTCTTGGGCCATGAACCCCAAATTTGTGATATTGCGATTTGGTTAATTAACTTTGATCAGACTTAAGTTTTTAATTGATCGTGATTAGTTTATAAATTTCGCGACCTTGAGTATCGGGGTTACAAAGGTGTCGTTCTAAGGTAAAATCGCCGAGTCGCGAAGTCACGATAACAATTAAGTAACGTTAATTATCATTAGTCTTGTAATTAACCAGGTTTATCTTAAGTCACTTTCGCAACTTCTCACATCGGACATTTGAAGGTCGCTCGAGGTGTGGCTCCTGAATCGCGAAAGAGCGATGCATTAAAACAGTGATAATCGTTGCTTAATGCTTCGATGATCATGATTGAACTTAACCCAACTTCGCTATTTCGCATGTCGGGACATTGATAGCTTTGATATGTACAACCGTTAGATCTGTGAAATCCCGAAATCCGAGATTTGAGGTTTATGGTTATCGTTTTTGTTATTTGAAAGAGTGGGAAGCTTCAACCTTTTGGTAACTGGAGTATTTGAAAAAATAAATGTGTTCCAACATAGGCTCCATCTAGGGATCTCGTCTCCCTGTGGGACGAGAAGAACAATAGACTACGTGCCTTTATTGGGTAAATGGAGTCATTACTTTA
>JASDQU010739402.1:317161-336305 GCA_032191745.1 Picea mariana | reverse complement strand
TGACCCCTCCTTCCTCTGTGGAGGCCATGGGGAGGCATATGGAGTCAAGGGGAATAATACCAAATATTTGAACAGGGTGACTGAGGGGTTTCAGATTTCATAAACTTGGTTGTTATAATGCAAACCCGACTCTTGAAAAATGTTCTCTGAGTTCACTTTATTTATTCTGTTTCCGTTTATTTTAATTTTATCCAGATGATCGCTTTTATGATTTATTTTGAAAAATCGTTCTTTTGATAATACATCTAGCGAGTATCTTTATACATATAAGACCATTGTTGCACAAGGTGATATTCTTTGGAAATCTAAATAATTTAGAGACTCATACCTTTGATTCGCCATTTCGCTCTCATCTAAGTAAATTATTTATTTATCACCTATTTTGGGATAACCAATATTTATGACATATGACCACTTGTTTGTCTCCTTCGTAATGTTTGAGCTATCGACAACAATCCTGCTTAAAAATAACATGAAGAGTGTCAGGGTTTTACGAGTCACAACGTTCAATGTGTAAATTATTTTACATTTACTTTTCTATGAAATCACTAACCTGTTTTATTTGCAGTGGAAGTAAGACTTACCTAAAAACTGTAAAAAACAGAAAACACAAACCGGTATTTGGAAATCGTTTATTGCATATAGTGCTTAAGATAACGCCCGTTGAGGATTTTACCATCCAATTTTTCTAGCAGAAATGAGTTCTTCCCTTCGGAGGTTGTAACTTTGAATGGTCCATACCAGATATGATCAAATTTGCCATGTTTGGCCGAGTCTTCTCTCCTAGCGTCCCATTTAAAAACTAAGTCACCAGGGAGGAATTCCCTATCTATAGTCTTATGATCAAACAAGGCTTTCATGTTGTCTTTATATTTCTGGAGTTTTTCATCCACTTCAGCCCTATTTTGTTGAACTTCGATCAGTTGATTTATTCTTCTTGTGACATGATTTGGTTCTTCCTTTTCATCTTGCCAAAGTTTCATTATAGGTAGAGCCAAATTTATGGGTAATACTACATTGGTGCTGTATACCATTTGAAATGGAGAAGTATTGATCAATTTCTTGGTGCCTATCTGATTTGCCCACAAGACATATTTCAAATGCACATGCCAGGCTTTCTTATTTTCATTCAAAACCTTTTTTATTATGGTGATTAAGCTTTTGTTTGATGATTCAGCTGACCCATTGCCTTGAGGATAGTACGATGTAGAATGACCCAGCACAATATTGTATTTTTGGCAAAATCTAAGCATTTCCATAGATTTGAATGCCTAGGCATTATCTGTAACTATCTTCTGGGGACAGCCGAATCTAGATAATATATTTTCCTCCAAGAAATTTACTACCACCGAATCTGTCGCTTTCCTGGTCGGGATAGATTCTACCCATTTGGTGAAATAATCTGTAGCGGCTAGGATCCATCTATGTTGCGCACTGGAGTGTGGATTGATTTCGCCTATAAAATCTAACCCCCATTGTTGAAAAGGGGCTTTCGTTTTAACCGGAACCAAAGGTAATGTCGGGAGTTTCTGCTTGCCTGAAAATAATTGGCAGGAGTTACAGGCTCTGACTTTGGCATTCGCATCTGTAAATAACTTAGGCAAATAATATCATGCTCTCAAGATTTTATAGGTTGTTTCTCTCCATGCATGATGTCCTTCGCACACTCCTTTGTGAAATTCATTTATAACTCTTTATGTTTCAGATTCTACTAAACAAACTAGTAGAAAACCTAGAGGGTCTTTCCAATACAACTAGCTTTCTGAGATACATTACTTTACCACATGCAATTTCAATGTCCTAGTCTTAGACGAAGACATATCGTTTGGGCATTTCAGAGTCATAATATAAGATACTATGTCTTTATACCAACCCAAAGATGCAAACTTCTCTTCGATTCTGGTTGTATCTATATGGTCATTGAATTCGTCTATGTCTAAATATCCTTCATGTTCTTGTAGGTTATTTATTCCAAGCGCTCTGAAATTTGATTCGGTTAGTAGCTTAGCCAAACCTTGTCCCTTTACGAGCTTTGTCGGTTTTACTTCTAGATCAAATTCTTGAATTTTAGCAAGCCACCGGCCCCTCTTCCCGTCACTATCAGGCTGAACCAATATATCCTTAACGAAACTGGTGGGTACATATGCAATGATCTTGGAATGCAGTACGTAGGTTCTGAAATCTTTTAGTGCTTTTACCATGGCATATGCCTGTTTTTCCATTATATCGTACCTCAACTCCGCATCTCTAAGGCTCTTACTGAAAAATGCTATTGGTTGCTCAAAACCCTCTTCGTTCTTCTGGAGGAGTACCACCGCAATTGTATGTTCGGATGCAAACAAAAAGATCAAAAATTCCTTTAGATAATCAGGGCTTGCCAGTACAGTTGCTTCACCTATAATTTTCTTGACGTGTGAAAATGATGCTTTTGCTTCGACCATCCATTTAGCTTCATTGTTCTTCTTGAGCATATCTGTAATCAATTTCACAATTTCAACAAAGTTCGGGATAAATCTCCACAAAGAAATTATTTTCCCTAAAAATGACTGGATTTATTTTACATTTCTAGGATTATTTATAGTGTCAATAGCTTCGACCCTTTTAGGATCAATTTTAATTCTGTCACGAGATATAATATGGCCCAAGAGTTTACCTTCTTGCATCGCAAAGTGAGATTTCTTGGGATTTAGAGACAAACCAAATTTGCGACATTTATCAAACGTTTGCTTGAGGTGGATTAGATGTTCTTCATCAAATTTGGAAAAAACGGTCAGATCATTGAGATAAATAACGACGAATTTATCTCTTTCATCGATGAAGGCGATATCCATAGCTCGCTGGAAAGTAGCACCTGCATTCATCAAACCAAAAGGAATTTTGTCATACATAAATGTACCCCATGGGGTGGTCAATGTTGTCTTTTCTTTATCATCTTCTTTAACAACAATCTGATTGTAACTGGAAAAACCGTCGATCATTGACATTCTATTTGCTCCAACCACTTTTTCTAGAACATGATCCATTTTGGGTAGCGGATAATTGTCTTTGAGAGATGTTTTATTTAAATTTATAAAATCTACACACAATCTGATTTCTTTGCTCTTCTTCTTAACTGGGACCAGATTAGCTACCCACTCAGAGTACCTGAGTGGTACAATTATTTTAGCATCCAAGAGATTTTTTACTTCTTTTTCGACCACGGGCAATAATATGGGATTGATTTGCCCGAGCTTCTGTCTGAAAGGTTTAACACCTAGATTTAAAGGGATCTTGTGTTCGATCAAAGTGGTGTCATAAGTTCTCATCTCGTCACAAGACCAATAAAACACGTCTTTATATTGATTGAGTAAATCTGCATACTTACCTTTCATCTCAAGAGGAAGATATTTTGATATTTTTACTATTCTAGGCTTTTCTTTGGTACCTATATCACAATCTTCAACTTCTTTTGGTTGAGGTTGTAGAGTAGATTTTAAGGGCATGTCATTTTGGTCGAATGGTCTTTCTAAGGGGATTATACCCTTAGGAATTTGGTTGTTTTTTAGTACTAACATGCGATGATTCATGATCTTTTCTTGGAACTCTTGAGGATCTTCCCCTTCTTGCATAATCCAAGTATGGTCATTCTGGTTTTCTTGGTCAATATGCATCTTGGCAAAGTCTTCCACCATTTCGAGGAAATTTCTGATCTATTAATCGTCTTCGAACACCTGCCAGTGTTGTATATTGTTTGGTATGGAAGGTCTGTGCCTCATCTCTATGTGATACTTAAGTTTAAAATCTGTAGGAGGTGCAAAAGTTGAGGCTGCTTTGGCTAATGAATCAACTTGTAGATTTTCTGTACAGGGAATGTAATGAACATTAACTGATGAGAAATTTTTTTCCATTAAATCCCAGGCGCAGTTTCTATAAGATCTCAATCTCGGGTGTTTGGCCTGGTACTACCGATTTACTTACTTTACAATTAATTCTGCGTCTCCATAGACTTCCAAATTCTTTATGTTCATCTTCCTGGTAGCTTCTAATCCCAAGACTAGGGCTTCATACTCGCATACATTGTTCGTGTAATCTATGTCCCATTGTAGTCTGTAAGAGAAAGGAATGATAAAATCATCTCCGGGTGCTATAAAAAGTACTCTTGTGCCTGCTCCTTCACATGATGAAGCACCATCAAAATACATTTTTCAAATTCCGGTACTATATACACTTTCATTTATTTTTTCTGTTTTATTTTTCTCTGTAAAATTTTCTTCTGTACATTCATCCACATCATCATCAATTTATAAAATACAATTTCCTAGATCCTGATCAGCGACATAAACAGGGTAATTACTAGGGTTGTGTGAATCACTTACTGTATATGCCAGCCATGTTTCCCTGTATAATCGAGTGAATTGTCCACCGAAGATGGGGATCATGGCGTAGGTCATGTCCAGCTGCAGGGATCCTCCGAGCTTAGTGCCCTAAGACCTAGATAATAGAAAACCATACTTCAGAAGTATATCAACAATAAATACATCCATCAAAACACTTTTTACTGGAATCTGTGCAAGATTTACTACTAAATCTTTGATCATACCCAGGCATTTAACTTTCCTCGAATCAAATGAATACAAGTCTCCATATGGCCTGGTAATTTCGAGATCATGTCTATCCATAATAGCCTTGGGCATCACGTTATGTGAGGCTCCAGAATCCAGCATGCAATTATGCAGCAGATGATCATGCACATTTAGCGTAATGTAGAAAGGAGCGACGTTATCTTTGGCACCTTTGAAATGTGGACCAAAAATTATATTAGGCTTATCATCTTCCAAATTTATAACGTCAACCCGACTTTCTACACCTGAAAAATTTATCATTTTGGCGATTTGCTTTCAGTAAACAGGGTTCTTTGCCAGTTCAATCAGAGGTATTGGTATCTTGATTTTGTTAATCTCGTTTTCTAGGATGAAACCTCCTATGTTCTTGTCAGTTTCTCTTATTTGGACTTCAGTCTCCTTTTTTTCTAATTTATTGGTTTGCATCGTTTTATTTTCAGTTGTTTTTGTTCCTGCCATTTGTGTTTCAGCTGTCTTAGTTTTGGCGCCTTGTGGGTCAACTCCTTTTATTTTTGTGTTCTGTGTTTCAGTTTCCTTTGGAGCTGGTTCATATACTTCGCTTCTCAGCGAGATTTTCTTTGGTTGGGTATTTGTTACGTTTTTAGTTTTAGACCTTAGATTATACTTGTTTTGGAGCTTGACCATTATAGTATCGACGATTCCTTGGCAAGCAGGATCCTCTGTATTATTTGTGTTGCTATCCTCATTAGACCGATGTTCTGTTTTTAAAGACCTCTCATAATCTTGTCTAGTTAAATGAGGTTGATGACAATCCTCACCGAGATTATTTATATCTTCTTCTAAATCCTCAAATTCTTGCATGTCATTTCCTCCTATAAAATTTTCGTTTTTCAAAGCAGTCTGAACTTTTTGATCTTCATTTTTAATTTTTCTTTGTTGTATTTGAGGATTGGGGTTCCTCCTGAATTCTCTCCTAACGAACTGATCTGCTTTAGATTGATCTAGTTCCATCTTTGAAATTTTATTTGACAGTTATTTAATTATCTTTGCCACATCATCCATCTTGTCACCTGTAGACCTCCCAAATTCGGAGGGTCCTGCTTGTTCCCTAAATCGCTTAATCTCTTTGTTTCTCGTTTCCACTTTTGTTTTTAATTTTTCTGAAGCCATCATATTTGACTCAATTTCTACGGCATCGTCTTGCATTTGGGTAAGTTCGGCCACTCTCCTTTCTCTCAATAATAGTGCGAAATCAAGTTCGAAATCTCCAACAAAAGTCACCTTTGCTGCAGACTGGGAAGGTTTAACTTCAATTGGGAACTTGTTATATAATTTATTAAATCTTTAGATGAATTCAATAACAGTTTTTGAATTTTTCTTCCTTAAAGCCCCAAACTCAGTTAAATAATATAAGTGATCTTTCCTTTCACCCCATTGTCTGAGAAAAGAGTTTTATAGTGCGTCGTAGGATAATATTGAACTTGCGGGAAAATTTCGAAACCAGGTTCTCACCTGTCCTTCAAAATTTTGAACAAACAACCATGAATACACATCTTCATGCTCGAGACCGAGAATATCTGCGAATTGATCAAAGAAATTTATATGTTCGGCTACGGTTAAGTCTCCTTCCCCTGTAAACTTAGGTAGGTTTTTCATGTAGTTTTCACGTAAATCATAAAGGGGTACTGGGAGGACCAAAGTTGCGTATCTGGCAGCTACTTTAGTGAAAATATTGGGGGGTGGGGGTGGGCCTTGACCGCTCCCTCCTCCTCCTCCGGCAATTGCCATAGATATTCTAGGAGAGGAAACTGGTACGTTATAAAGAGGGTTTTCAAATATGTATAGCGATCCTTTAGCTTCTTCGGGATGAAGAAAAAAAAATTCAAGAACTGTTTATCAGGAGACGAAAAAACTGAAAAAGGGGGAAACGAGATACGGGGACTCGGTTCCTTTGACTTGCAAGATATGTAAATGGGAGAACCTGCAGGAGTTGAATCCGAGTGTATGGTATACTCTTCTAGACTTTGTGAGGTTGGGAAATTTAGTTCGAGAGATGATGGGATATCAATCGAAACCGACTTTACTGTAGATGTCTTACCTTCACTTACACAGGAGGTAGTCGAATGAGCTTTGGCCTTAATTTCAGGTAGAACTAATTTAGGGTTTATGGTTTCAAGTGGAACACTAGCCTTAGAATGTGTGGATTTAGGTTGGTAATCTGCAGTAGCTTTCTTAAGGAATCCTCTTGGTTTCAGTATTTTTTCAGGGTCGAAAACAGGCGTGGTCTGCTTATCATCTGGGTTTTGTCTGGTGTTCCTTCAACTGAATGCCAACTTATTTAAATTGTGGAGTCGCCAAGTGAATAATAAAAACTCAGCCTTTATAATGTGTTCAGTATTTGTTTACTATCAAAGAAAGAAACTTGCAAATGTTGTTCTCCCAGGGAAAAATAAATTCATTTCTCCGTCCCCGGCAACGACGCCAAAAAGATGTTGTTCCTGAGTTTATACCAAGGCTTGAAATATAATGTCAGGCATCAGGAAATGAAGGAAAGGTTTTCAATGTTTTCCTTTAATGACATAAAAAACAAGAGAAAGTTCTTTAAAACGAATTAATATTATAACAGCCCAGAGGTTGTTTCTCGCACCTGAGTTAAAATCAAAATATAGAATGAATGTAAAGAAAAACATAAAGCTGCTAATCAAAGAAAGGCATCAAATGCTGAAGAATCTTACTTTGTAACAGAAGAAGAAAGTGATTGATGTAATCTTCAATGAAGTATAAAATATAGTATCTAATTAACATGCAGGTCTTGTATTAACTAATAGTGAATAGAGAGGAAAATCTATTTGTTATTAGATTACTGAGTATAACATAACCACAATAGAGGTTGTACTAAATTGTGATTTGCATTCATCAAATAAAATATATGAAAGTATGTTGGAATATGGAAAGACAAAGAACACATAACTCAAAATAGATGAGATGTAGAATCTCTGGCCTGCATTTGTATTAATTCTCGGTAAAGAGAGTCTTCTCCTTTACAATCGACAAAAATCAGCCTTTGGTGCATTCTCAAAATATATATTTATACGAGATTTAGGCATTTGCAATTCTATCATTCTAAGAATTTGGGTTACATAATTAGAAGGTGAAACACTTCACTTTGTTATCCCTTGTCGTCTCTCATGCTGGCAAGACGCTGGCCTTTCTTTGTCTCCTAGCTCCAACATTATGCAATACGTGCAACTGTATTATTTGACTCCAGAAGTATTTCCTTTCCCCTGTTCAATACATTCAAGACACCTTTCTACCAACTGTGCTATCTACTTGGAAGGCTTTGTTTGGTCATTTGCTTCAAATATGTAACATTTCTTTTCCATCTGTGGAAATATTTCTCCTACTTGTCTATCTTCTATGATGATAGACAATAGTTGTAGATTTGGATTTATTAACCATTTATCTACCTGAGCAATGTTAACATGTCTTACCTGAGATAGTTCAACTTGGTCTCTTTCCTCGTTTTCCTTAATATCAAGCATATGTTTAACTATATTTATTTTACCCAACGTTCCAGAGCTACTTTCCTTATCAAGATCTAACAAATTATTATTTATTAGAACAAATATTTCTTCACAATAATCTCTCACCTCTTTAGCCATTTTTCTGTTTTCTGCTATATTGTGTTGCTATGCCTTTAGCAAGATGTTACCTCTGTTTTTTTCTCGAATGGATAATATCAAAGCGATGACCATTTCCTCTTTCGTCGTTGATATAATAGCCTCCTAGAAAGTACTTCGAGCCACCTTAGCTTCTCTCTCTCTTAAGGTGATTTTGTCTAAGGCTTGATCTATCAACTGAAAAAGATCCTGGATGATTTCTACTTTAGTAAGTAGATTCTGTTGAGCTGCTTCTATCTTCTTTCGTATTTCCGTGGCTTGAGTTTGGAATACCTTTATATCTATGACCTGGCTTTCAGTAGAATTTAATTTAGATTGCATCTGTTTTATTAACTCCGCTTGTTGATCTACCTGTGCTTGGCTTGTTTGAGCCGACTGATGCATTTATTCGAGATCGGATTTGAGTTGTTTGATTTCCTGTTGGTTGACTGCTCTGGTTTGTTCAAAGTATTTGTATGCCTCATTACTGACATTCGTCTCTACAACTGCTATCTGAGTATGTAATTTTCTAATCAAAAGGTCCTTTTGTTTCAACCGTTCCTTCAAGGTTCCAACTGAATATTGGTTGGCCGTTGCATAAGCCGCCAATGTTCCTACTATCTCATCGGTGAATTCTTCCTCTTCTAAGGCTTCTCCATCCGCTAATATTCTGTACTTTTTAGCTGCTTCACCCACCTTTTGGTATGTTTCTTGCTTCACCATGGCCTTCCTTTTCTTGCTAAGAAAGAAATCTCTAGGAGGCAATTCTTCTATAGAGATAAGTGTTAAATCCTCTTTAAATATTATCCCTGCATTGGGGGTTCCCCTTTGTAGATTGTAAGGGTGTGATGGATGGAATGGGGCTGTTGATTTCTTTGGATGCTTGTTTCCTGATAGCATCTATGACTGGTTCATTTGATGGAGACAAGGGTGTGTCTCCTACCCATTTTGACGGGGTCTCTGTTTGATCCTTGATCTATTTAACTAGTGTATCTGTCTTTGGGAGTCTTTCCTCTTAGCTTGGGATGTCGGTTTATTGTTTCAAGGTCTCAGTTTCCTCTGTGTTCTCCTGAGTTTTGTTTTGCCAGGATTCATATCCGTTGAACCTTAGGCTTCTATTTGCTGTGTACCTCGAGGTTTTGAGGTTTTTCCCTGCAAAACTTTGGGGATACCACTTCTCTGGTGTTCCTGGAATTTGTAGAAATCGACCATCTCTCTAGGCAACAGAGCTTGAACCTGACTTAAGACTTCTGAGTAGGATCTCGCTCCTCGGAACATTTCTTCATGGGGGGAATCTTCGTGCTCATATCCTTTTAGACCACAACTTTCCATATGGTTACCCATGACCTTATGAGGATCATGTTTCTTAAATTCAATGTCTACTAGTTTTATTTCCTCCAAGGTCGTGGCCTCCACTTTGGCATGGCCGAAATCTAATAAATAATATGTACCAATGTGTATGGGAAAGGATGGCCATACCTTTTTCTGAACTCCTTTGATTTCTTTGCTTATCCCGCCAAGCACAGTTTGCCTGGTGATTTCTCGACATACTAGCTTGTCGGGTAAGAATAACGGCAGGGCATATGGGGAAACAGAGCAACCAAAAACCCTAATATACGAGAATTGTTCTTCTATGTACCAGTCTTCCACGCTGTTTAAGTTTGCGACGACTTTATCTGAAATCCTGGGAGGTGGATGGCCAAAGATAACGACATGCATTGGTACCATTACACAGTTGAAAATATCATAGACGAAGTCTTTGTCTTTATCTTCCCAGAGTTTGGAGTGGTACACATGAATAGGCTCTGCGTTATTTGGAGTCCAACTCCAGCTCATTAATGGAAAAAGTGTCATGAAGCAAACGACATCCATAATGTAAGCAGACATGAAAAATGAAGTTGCTTTCCCACTCACCCTTTGTGCTTGATATTCTGTAACTTGGCTGGCCAGACTGTCTGACAATAATTTAGCCCAGTCGAAAGAGTACCCCTCTGCTACTGTGTGGATAAGTGGTACCCATGGGAGTAAAAAATGCACAGTATTCTCTCTTCCATAAAGCCTGCATACCATCATCGCTATATACATAAATTGTGGCTGTAATGAAGAGATTGCGTATATACCATGAGTGTCTGCTCTGAAATTTTCAGGTGTGAGCACCAAGCTTTGATCAGGTCGGATAATCTTTTTCCAAATTTATCGCATTCTTTCTTTTTGAAACCCTCTAAGAATTCAGCATTGTAATTAAAATTGGGTGTGGGGGGCAATTTGTACATTGCCTGCAGATGCTCCGGCCTAAATGTCCCAACAAACATCTTCTGCGCGTTAAATATTGTCCTAGTCAGGATATCTACGTGGTCCAACGCCCATTTAACCATATCACAATAGGGGAAAAGCTGCGGCCTTGTTGCTACCTTTTGCATCTCCGTTTGAGCGACCACTTTGTATTTGATATACAAGTCTTCTTTCTTGTTGTCGCTCGAGTCATCTGGGCAGTTTATCAGCTCGTATTGCAAGATGTTGAAAACCCATGTCCATGTTTTGACTGTGTCAATGTTTCTAGGCGAGGCATCAGAAATAATATCCGAACTTTGACCTGAACTTTCACCAGCTGTTTTAGGCGTTTTCCGTGTAGCCATGATATAAAATCTCGAGATTATATTTCCTGTTACAGAGGATGAAAATACAAACAATGGCTATCTCGCCAAACTGGCTTTGTGAAACTAGAATGAAATTCAAATAATGACGGAAAATATTTCGCTTAGAGTACTCGAGTCTGTGTGGGTCCTTGCTGACACAACGTTTAATTCTTTTAATAGAAAGATTTGGAAATAAAGCAAGATCTTACTTTCAATCATTTCCCTAATTCGCTTATAAATGCCATAAATGTTTGATATTTCGTGACTTGGGATGATCGTAGAAACATTTAATTCTTTACCCGTAAGCTTTACAGGTTAAAAGTTGTTTAAGATATTAATTAACCCGCTTTAATCATTTAATTAATCACAATTAGTTCTTAATCCTTTTTCGACATTCGTAGTCTCGGACGATTTTATTCTTAGTCTTGGGCCATTTTCCAAATTTGCGATATTGCAATTTGGTTAATTAACTTTGATCAGACTTAAGTTTTTAATTGATCGTGATTAGTTTATAAATTTCGCGACCTTGAGTATCGGGGTTACAAAGGTGTCATTCTAAGGTAAAACCATCGAGTCGCGAAGTCGCGATAACAATTAACTAACATTAATTATCATTAGTCTTGTAATTAACCAGGTTTATCTTAAGTCGCTTTCACAACTTCGCACATCAAACATTCAACGGTCGCTAGAGGTGTGACTCCGGAATCGCGAAAGCGTGATGCATTAAAATAGTGATAATCACTGCTTAATGTCGATGATCATGATTAAACTTAACCCAACTTCGGTATTTCGCATGTCGGGACATTGAGAGCTTTGATATGTACAACCGTTAGATCTGCGAAATCCTGAAATCCGAGATTTGAGGTTTATGGTTATCGTTTTTTTTATTTGAAAGAGTGGCTAGCTTCAACCTTTTGGTAGCTGGAGTATTTGAAAAAATAAATGTGTTCCAACATGAAACATTTTTGTTGATGTTGGCTGCCTGGTGCTGCAAAAAACAAAGTTTTTAGAACTTTCGCTGCAAAAGTGCATGACGCTGCAAAATGAGCAAATTTGATAATACAAATTTATGTGCTAACATAGGCTCCATGGGGGATGGCATGCTCCCTATGAGTTTCCAAGAAATTCTGTAGACCTGATGCCTTTTTCCATTGGGATTATGGAGTCTTTCACCTCGTTCCAAACCTGTGCAACCGTCTTGAGAGCATCTCTGCTCCTTATTGAAAACTAAAACATGGTCATACTAAAGAGCATACTGCAAAGAAACTCAAGTAAAAACCACATGTTCATGGTGTGAGCTTATTTATATACATAAGCATACTCTAATCAACTATCCAATTTGCTCAAGTGAAAGCAAATTTCCATAACAACCATGAAAGTAGCTTTATGACTGATATAATCTCATCTTTGCAACTGATTAATAAATAACAACAAAGATATATCAACAGCCATAGAAAGTTCTTTGGAAAATCATATTCATCTTGATAAGCAGGTGGTATGATAAAGTATAAAATCTTCAAAGAATTTGAAAAATAAGACTCCATCACAACTGCTATCAGGTCTTCAAAACCAAGATAAAAAACCTGTTGATCCAAAAAGAGATGACTGCCACTGCATGAATTATCTTTTGCTAAGAAAAAGGTGACCTCTTTGTTCCTTCAACAACAACTCTTGGGAATAATTCATTTCATGACAATAAGAAGCAACAAAATTTCTTTGATCATGCAATAAAAATCCCTGACCAAAGTGACCCAAATCTGATTTATGTTTATATCCTTCTTCCTGCTCATGTGCATGCAGATCTTCAACATAATCTTGATCTCAAAGTCTATTACAAGCTCGAAAGTTCTCCTCAATTTCTTCAACATCCACAAACAATTGTGATAATGATGAAGATCTCCTTTCTCTCAGAAAAAGGACAAGATCAGGGTGTTGAGCTTCTAAATAATACATCATGGAAAAAGTTTCAGAAGGTTGGATCTCCAAAGGCATACTGCAAATAAAACTATAAAAACTCCTGTTGAATGTAGTTAGAACTTCATCTTTCTCTCTCATTAAAGCATAAAACTCAGTTAAGTACTGATCAAAGGATTTGTTCTCTCCCCAGTATCTTGAAAATGCACTATATAACTCAACCCATGAACCAATAGAACCAACCTCCAGATTTTTAAACCACAAGGAAACATCCCTAACCAAATCTTTTAAAAATAACCTCATGGCAACATCCCCATGCATGATTTCCAAATTGTCAATGAAATTTTGAAAATCTCTCAAATGGTTCTCGGCTGTGATATGATATTCCCCAATAAAAGAGGCAGATATTCTAAAAACTTGGGAGGGTAAGGATGAAGAGTAGATGTCCACTTTAAGGGTTTAAAAATTTTCTCTCTAATTCTAGACTGAACATTAGTGGCATGAGCACCAGGTACAACAGACTGATTGCAAGATATAACAGAGTTTGCAGGAGACAAATAAACTTTATAATCCACATGGTTATAGGGATGATAAGTTTCAAGAGGTATTTGGATATAGACATCATTCTCACATGGTTTGGACAAAGGAAAATGATCAAAATCAATGATGCAAGAAGAGGATAAATCTTCTTCTTTCAAGGGGGGATATACAACAATGGGCTGATGGTCATTCAAATAGACAAAGAAGAGGATGATTCTTCTGATATGTGAAGGAAAATACAAGAAAGAACTGATGAAAAATAAAATAAGTTCCTGAAAGAAACTTATGACTTGATACCTGGAATTCCTGTGTCTTCCTTTCATCTTTTTATGTCTGAGCTCGTTCTTCAGTGGAGTCTTGTGACTGATTTGAATCACCAACAAGTTCTTCAAGTGTGTGGAGTTGACATGGTGAAAAATTGTTGTCTATTTTGTCACCAACACTTTTTAACCATCAAGTGTTGGTCTTATTCTTTGTCGTACAACCCAGGGAATATATCTTCGAGTCTCTGTTCCCCAACAACGACGACATAAATGTTAGCACCAGGAGTTGTTCTTAGATTTATTTAATAACAAGCCCAATACCCATAAGAATATAAATAGTTTGAATAAGTTTGGTAGGTGAATAAATCTCAATTGGATCAAGAGTAAGATATTTAGAATCTAATATCAACACCATAATCCCTCAGAAACCATACTCCGACAGAAAAGGATTGAAAAACGTCTGATCAACATGTGAGTTTAATGAATATATAAAAAGAAGAATATGCAAATGCACAAGTCACATATACATCAGGTTAATTTGACATATACAAAACAATATTAATCAGGATCCTCCCAATTAACAAATAATGGAGCTTTGATGAGAAATGTTTTACAAAAATGAATACAACAAATCATTCACTGTGCCATCTTGCTCACAAATACCAAAGACAAATCATTCATCAATAGTACCTCATCGAAACAATAAGAAATAAATATGAATATTCCAGTGAGAAAAGAAAATTGATCTTCAATTATCCAATAATCTTTAATCCATTCGTACAGAGTCTTTGAGATACAAAAATTTAAAACCACTCTGAACTCTCACAAATTCCAACACTTCTTTTTCATCAAAATTACATCATATATAGGATCTCCATGATCACTAGTTTAAGAGGGTCGAATTAGATGCAGTTACATTGGATTCCTTCAAGATAGGAATTAGTTACAAGAAGTTACAACAAAAATTGTTTCAGTTCCTGTTTTTTTATGATTTTGTCTAATGCCATTAATATCTTCTAGAAACCATTAAGCTACTTGATCTTGGGATGAGACACCTATTATCCATTCTCTCCTGAAGTCTTGGAGGATTTCCTTTGTGATGCCACTTCGAAATGGAGGTAAACATTGTTGATTGTGCAGTTCTGCAACAAACTGCTAGATTTCGCTGCAAAATTTCTTGTAGATGATGTTTTTGACTTTTCTCCCAAATGACGAACCAGGTTGGGTTGATTTTTTTTTTCCAACAAGTTAATGACATTATGATGCTTCTCCAAACCAAATGTGGGCAAAACCCAGTTCGTATTTTAAAATTTATGATAAAAATAACATTACGCGGCCTACTAATCTACTGCGAAATCTTTGTATATGCTAGTTTCGCAACGAATCAGGATTTCGTTGCGAAATCTCTATAGATGCAGATTTTGAGCCTATCACACATTTTTTTTCACTGTATTCAATGCTAGCAAGAGGTTCCTTCCCCTTTTAACTATACAAATATTTTGAACACCAATACTAACCTCTTTTTAGTAATTCATGATCAACACATATGCCAAGTGTTACTAATAAGACTCTTCATCATTATATCAGTTACAAAATTGTGAAATTGAAAATTGATCAGTGGAATGCTAGTTGGCAACAACTTGTGCCAACACGTCCAAATTCCTTTAATTTTTTCATTGACAACACTGGTGTTGATGTTGGTTGCCCGACACTGCAAAAAACAAAGTTTTCAGAACTTTCGCTGCAAAAGTGCATGACATTGCAAAATGAACAAATTTGATAATACAAATTTATGTGCTAACACCTTCTATTGTGCCATCAAGGCTTTGTTTGATATACCTATAATGCTTATCACTCCAAGATGAAAGAGCTTATCTTGCTTTCTAATCAAATAATTGGAAAAATCTTTAGAAGGGATTTTGAATGTAGCCCCTTGACTAATAAGATCTTCTCTAATGGAGTGAAAAGTAGATACAAAAATAGAATAGTCAATGCCAATCTTAGCAATAATAACATATATAAGTTGGTTATCTATCTTGATTAGCTTACATTTTGAAAATAAAATTCTAGGTGTTTTGAACTTATATAGAAAATTTTCAATGCAAGAGAATTCATTGAGATTTAAAGTAATCAATTGGTTTTCAAGTCGGTGGGATCGAAACTCATTGTGTTTACCAAATATTGTTTTCGATTTTTCCCATGATACATCTAGGATATCAATTCTTTGAAGATGAAACTAAATATCACTGGAGATGGAAATTCTCATTATCCACATGCTTTGCCATTTTAATTATCCCATTTGGCTTTCAGTATTGCATTAAAAGGGGCAATTTATGTTCCTAAGGAAACTTAGTAAAGTCCACTAGTTCATAGTATTCCTCCATATAATATTTTTATGAGAAGTAGTTCAAACTCATAAGTAGGGGATCACTTGGACTAGCCATATTACAATATGTAGGATAGATGACTTCAAAAGTAAAAACTAATTATTCAAGGTAGAAAGCTCTAAAAAAATGGCACTAAAGACAGAGTCCAAATGTTAAAGTTATGCCCATTTGAAGAAATGCATAAAAAGGAACCAAGGTGCCACATGGAAACTGGAAGTTGATCAATGGGGAAATAAGTGCACATTGAGATTGTTGAGCAAAATATTTCCCTTCCTTCTCTATCATTCCATATAAGCTCACTTTTACACATAAATTATTTTTATAATGTAGTGATCCACTTTTACAATAAAGTTACTTTATACATTAATAGGGGCAATAGGTGCATAATGAGATTGTTGAGTAAAATATTTCCCTTCCTTATCTATCTTTCCCTATAAGCTGAGTTTTACAGATAAATTATTTTTATAATGTAGTGATCCACTTTTACAATAAAGTTACTTTATACATTAAAGTTTTATGTAACAAATAACTTTAAAAAACAAGTGTTGCATGGAAATGTAGTCCTTGCCAAGTAATGAACTAAGCTTCCATATTGGACACGTCCACTCATTCATTTCCTTTATTAGAGGGTCTGTGGCCACAAAACTATGTCATTTATAAAGTCACATATGGGTTGGTTTTATTATCATGTCACCCAAAATTTAAAAGCAAGAGAGTGAAAATCCTTGTAAGTGGTAGTTGTTATTATAATGTGCAGGAGATATATGTTTTAGTCAACCAGTGTATACACCCAACATGAAATCTTTAGTCCACCATTTTTTCATACATATACCTACATTCTTTGCTTTTATTTATTTGAAGGAGTAGTGAAAGAACAATGTTTTCTAGGTGTATAAGGTTGCGATTAACGTTAATCAAAGAATATGAGTATGGTACGACTATCATGTTATAATTCCATGATTGTTGCCGACCTAATTATTGTCTAAAATTCTCCTTTTCTACATCATTTCCCATTAGATATTTGTACAAGAAACAAGGGAATTTTTATGCGTTGAATGGGTGTTGAAACCCTGTAAGCATTCGTGTGGTTGACAAATTGACATAGAAAGATTGGAGATCTGAGTGTAAATTGAGAGATGGTGAAAAAATCAAATCAAATTAAAAACTAGATTGAGTAGCAGATGAGTTGAATTTAGGATGTTTTGTTGTACTAGAATTTTGGATATCTGACTATCCAGATTCAGAATCTGTTAAAAGTCTGTTGAAAAAGGATTTTCGGATGCATGTGACCTGGATGGAAGGTTCCTATGTTCGCGGTTCCACTTAAAGTATGAAACATCGAGATTATCCGGATCCAGGTTCTAGTGTTAAAGTGATTAAAGGTAGAGTTGGATGTCTGACCTCCCAGATGAGTGGTTCCACTCTTCATATTTCGGTATTTGATAAAGCTAATGAGGATTGGGTATGAGTTAAAGGCTATCAAGAATTGAGCCTCTAGATGTAAGGCAAGGTTCCAAGCCATATTGGTTCTCGTGTGATAAAGACAAATGGAATCCACTAGTTGGATCGTAGACCCCACAATTCAGTCAACATTATAGCTCAATGAAATAATGAAGGTTAAGTTATAGAAAGGCATGCCATTGTGAAGTGGATCATGTGACATGGAATCTGGATCCAGTCTTAATGATTATGTGGAGTTGTTGAAATATTTGGATATTCAGATCTATGGATCATCCAGATTTGAGATTCTAAATAAAATGTCATCTAGATTATTTCCATGTTCGACGGATTCCAACATCCAGATTTTTCATTTTCGGATCTTCCACATCCATATTCGAGACTTTCAAGAAAGGTACGTATCCATAGGTTTCCTCTAGCATGACATCCTGGATTTCAGGGTTCCACATTTGAGTTCCACTCTATAAACATTGGATTGGTTGAACTAGAGGCCAATCAAAGTTTTATATAAAGATTGGAACAATTTAGAATTTCAGCTTGCCAAGGTTTGAAGGTATCGAGATTTGTTAAGGTTAAGAGATCACTACCACTCATCAAAACGTGCTCAACAAAATTTTATGTTGGAATCTGACAGCCTATCACAAATTATCAACATCTAAAATGTAAGGGGTGAAAGCTGCAGATGTCGTAGACTAGCTTTTATTTAAATGGAAGTACCGGGCACAAAAACTGAACCTAATCGCGCATCATTAATTTCGGATTAAAGAACCTCTTAAATTCTTGTCATCACCTTTACAATAAGAGGTTCAATTCATCTACCAATGGCTATACACAAAAACAATTTAAACTTTTTTCAAAAATATAAAAATTCAATAAAACAATGTTAAACATTGGAAAACACCATAAATTTGTGGTCAACATGTTAACTAATATGTATTCAACGGGTAAACTCATCACTATAGTTGCGTCCACTTGGCAGGGACTAATAACATTAAAGTTATTTTAATGAATCATTCACTTTTATAATTTAAGTGAAATGTACTTTATAATAAAGTTGTGTTATAGATTAAAGTTATATGAACTTTATAATAACGATATTATAACTTAAAGTTGTATAAACATTAAAAAAAATAACTTAATGAAAATAAACATTGAAGATCTCTAATTTAATAAAGTATTTTTTCACAAGTGAATGAATGTAATATATATATTAAATGTTAGAAAGGAGAAGAGTTTACTTTTACTCATCACCTTGTGGATATTCACTTAGACTAGCCATATTATGATATGTAGGTAAGATAACTTCAAAAGTAGACATCGACTATTCAGATATAAAACTCTAAAAAAATAGGTAGTTTAAAAGAATGGCACTAAAGACACGGTCCAAATGTTAAAGTTATGCACTTTTAAAGAAATGCATAAAAATGAACCAAGGTACCACATGACAAGTGGAGGTTGATCAATGGGGCAATAGGTGTACAATGAAATTGTTGAGTAAAATATTTCCCTTCCTTCTCTATCTTTCCCTATAAGTTCACTTTTACACATAAATTATTGTACTGCCTCCCAGGCAGTATACATAGTGATGAGTTGGGGTTGACTTTTCTATTAATTTGGTCTGACTTTAAAATTTTTGTAAAAATCTTAATGTATAACATAAGAAACTAAAATTCTTATTTTTTAATATGTAAAAAAATTGAATTTTCTTACCTTTCATTGGCTGAT
>JASDQU010739402.1:306128-316831 GCA_032191745.1 Picea mariana | reverse complement strand
TGTTGAATATGTTACAGTCTTTCCTCTGAAATTATTTTAATAATTTTAAGACCTGTAGCCTTCTGTTCCTTAATATTCTTCTTTGTTAGAAAACCCTTGTCACCCTTCCTTATTGTAATGGAAATATAAGGTTCTTTTTAGATTAAATTCTTATATTCCTCTGTGTGATGTTATGATGTTTACAATTTCATAAATTATCACTGAACCAGGAAACGGCCTTACTTGTGTTATTATTTTATGTTCCAAGTTTTAAAGTCGTTCATTTAATTCTTGATCCAAATGTCTGAAGTAACAAACTTATCAAAAACTCTTTAATAAAAAATATAAAAATCAAATACCCATGACAGTACCAAACGGAAGACAACCAAACGTAGAACCCGGTTTGCAAGACCAAACTAGCATTGCGTTGAATTTGTTTAACACTATATTACAAACTGCAACAAACCGAACCGAGTTAGAAAGGTCGTGGGCAGCAATAGAACGTGACATAACTATCCAAGATCAAAGGGAAGAAAGACAGAGACAATTGAGAAATCAACTCTGATTTGATTTTCTTTGTTTCTTATTTCAAAAGACTTATTTTTCTTATGGATGCCTAGACGGTGTATTTTATAGCCTTAAAACACAAACTCTGGAACAACACTCTAATCAACTATCCAATTTTCTCAAGTGAAAGCAAATTTCCATAACAACCATGAAAGTAGCTTTATGACTTATATAATCTCATCTCTGCAACTAATTAATAAATAACAACAAAGATATATCAGCAACCATAGAAAGTTCTTTGGAAAATCATATTCATATTGATAAATAGGTGGTATGATAAAGTCTGAAATCTTCAAAGAATTTGAAAAATAAGACTCCATCACAACTGCTATCGGGTCTTCAAAACCAAGATCAAAAACCTGCTAATCCAAAAAGAGATGATATCCACTGCATGAATTATCTTTTGCTGAGAAAAAGGTGACCTCCTTGTTCCTTCAACAACAACTCTTGGGAATAATTCATTTCATGACAATAAGAAGCAACAAAATTTCTTTGATCATGCAATAAAAATCCCTGACGAAAGTGACCCAAATCTGATTTATGTTTATATCCTTCTTCCTGCTCATGTGCATGCAGATCTTCAACATAATCTTGATCTCGAAGTCTATTACAAGCTTGAAAGTTCTCCTCAATTTCTTCAACATCCAGAAACAACTGTGCTAATGATGAAGATCTCCTTTCTCTCAAAAAAAGGACAAGATCAGGGTGTTGATATTCTAAATAGTACATCATGGAAAAAGTTTCAGAAGGTCGGATCTCCAAAGGCATACTACAAATAAAACTGTAAAAACTCTTGTTGAATGTAGTTAGAACTTCATCCTTCTCTCTCATTAAAGCATAAAACTCAGTTAAGTACCGATCAAAGGATTTGTTCTCTCCTCAGTATCTTGAAAATGCACTATATAACTCAACCCATGAACTAATAGAACCAACCTCCAGATTTTTAAACCACAAAGCAACATCCCTAACCAAATATTTTAAAAATAACCTCATGACAACATCCCCATGCATGATTTCCAAATTGTCAATGAAATTTTGAAAAGCTCTCAAATGCTTCTCAGTTGTGATATGATATTCCCCAATAAAAGAGGCAGATATTCTAAAAACTTGGGAGGGTAAGGATGAAGAGTAGATGATAGCTTTAAGGGTTTAAAAATTTTCTCTCTAATTCTAGACTGAACATTAGTGGGATGAACACTAGGTACAACAGACTGATTGCAAGATATAATAGAGTTTGCAGGAGACAAATAAAATTTATAATCCACATGGCTATAGGGATGATAAGTTTCAAGAGGTACTTGGATATAGACATCATTCTCACATGGTTTGGACAAAGGAAAATGATCAAAATCAATGATGCAAGAAGAGGATAAATCTTCTTCTTTCAAGGAGGGATATACAACAATGGGTTGATGGTAATCCCAATAGACAAAGAAGAGGATGATTCTTCTAATACGTGAAGGAAAATACAAGAAAGAGCTGATGAAAAATAAAATAAGTTCCTGAAAGAAACTTATGACTTGATACCTGGAATTCTTGTGTCTTCCTTTCACCTTTTTATGTATGAGCTCGTTCTTCAGTGGAGTCTTGTGACTGATTTGAATCACCAACAAGTTCTTCAAGTGTGTGGAGTTTCCATGGTGAATAATTGTTGTCTATTTTGTCACCAACACTTGTTAACCATCAAGTGTTGGTATTATTCTTTGTCGTACAACCTAGGGAATATATCTTCGAGTCTCTATTCCCCAACAACGACACTAGAAATGTTAGCACCAGGAGTTGTTCTAAGATTTCTTTAAGAACAAGCCCAATACCCATAAGAATATAAATAGTTTGAATAAGTTTGGTAGGTGAATAAATCTCAACTAGATCAAGAGTAAGATATTTAGAATCTAATATCAACACCATAATCCCTCAGAAACCATACTCCGACAGAAAAGGATTGAAAAACCTCTGGTCAACATGTGAGTTTAAAGAATATATAAAAAGAAGAATAGGCAAATGCACAAGTCACATATACATCAGGTTAATTTGACATATACAAAACAATATTAATCAGGATCCTCCCAATTAACAAATAATGGAGCTTTGATGAGAAATGTTTTACAAAAATGAATACAATAAATCATCAATCTTGCTCACTGTGCCATCTTGCTCACAAATACCAAAGACAAATCATTCATCAATAGTACCTCATCGAAACAATAAGAAATAAATATGAATATTCCAGTGAGAAAAGAAAATTGATCTTCAATTATCCAAGAATCTTTAATCCATTCATACTAAGTCTTTGAGATACAACAATTTAAAACCACTCTGAACTCTCACAAATTCCAACACTTTTTTTTCATCAAAATTACATCATATATAGGATCTCCATTCTCACTAGTTTAAGAGGGTCAAATTAGATGCAGTTACATTGGATTCCTTCAACCTAGGAATTAGTTACAAGAAGTTACAACAAAAATTGTTTCAGTTCCTATTTTTTTTATGATTTTGTCTAATGCCATTAATATCTTCTAGAAACCATTAAGGTGCTTGATCTTGGGATGAGACACCTGTTCTCCATTCTCTCCTGAAGTCTTGGAGGATTTCCTTAGCAATGTCACTTCGAAATGGAGGTAAACATTGCTGATTGTGCAGTTCTGCAATGAACTGTTAGATTTTGCTGCAAAATTTCCTGTAGATGATGTTTTTGACTTTTCTCCCAAATGACGAACTAGGTTGGGTTGATTTTTTTTTCCCCAGCAAGTTAACGACATTATGATGCTTCTCCAAACCAAATGTGGGCAAAACCCAGTTCGTATTTTAAAATTTATGATAAAAATAGCATTATGCGGCCTACTAATCTGCTGCGAAATCTTTGTATATGCCAGTTTCACAACGAATCAAGATTTCGCTGCGAAATCTCTGTAGATGCAGATTTTGAGCCTGTCACACATTTTTTTTCACTATATTCAATGCTAGCAAGAGGTCCCTTCCCTTTTTAACTGCAAAAATGTTTTGAACACCAATACTAACCTCTTTTTAGTAATTCATGATCAACATATATGTCAAGTGTTACTAATAGGACTCTTCATCATTATATCAGTTACAAAATTGTGAAATTGAAAATTGATCAGTAGAATGCTAGTTGGCAACAACTTGTGCCAACACGTCCAAATTACTTTAATTTTTTCATTGACAACACTGGTGTTGATGTTGGCTGCCCAACACTGCAAAAAACAAAGTTTTAGAACTTTCGTTGCAAAAGTGCATGACGTTGCGAAATGAACAAATTTGATAATACAAATTTATGTGCTAACACCTTATATTGTGCCATTAAGGCTTTGTTTGATATACCTATAATGCTTATCACTCCAAGATGAAAGATCTTATCTTGCTCTCTAATCAAATAATTGGAAAAATCTTTAGAAGGGATTTTGAATGTAGCCCCTTGACTAATAAGATCTTCTCTAATGGAGTGAAAAGTAGATACAAAAATAGAATAGTCAATGCCAATCTTAGCAATAATAACATATATAAGTTGGTTATCTATCTGGATTATCTTACATTTTGAAGATAAAATTCTAAGTGTTTTGAACTTATATAGAAAATTTTCAATGCAAGAGAATTCATTGAGATTTAAAGTAATCAATTGGTTTTCAAGTCGATGGGATCGAAACTCATTGTGTTTACCAAATATGGTTTTTGAATTTTCCCATGATACATCTGGGATCTCAATTCTTTGAAGATGAAACTAAATATCATTGGAGATGGAAATTCTCATTATCCACATGCTTTGCCATTTTAATTATCTCATTTGGCTTTCAATATTGCATTAAAAGGGGCAATTTATGTTCCTAAGGTAACTCAGTAAAGTCCACTACTTCATAGTATTCCTCCATATAATATTTTTATGAGAAGTAGTTCAAACTCATAAGTAGGGGATCACTTGGACTAGCCATATTACAATATGTAGGAAAGATGACTTCAAAAGTAGAAACTAATTATTCAAGATAGAAAGCTCTAAAAAAATTAGGTAGTTTAAAAAAATGGCACTAAAGACAGAGTCCAAATGTTAAAGTTATGCCCATTTGAAGAAATGCATAAAAAGGAACCAAGGTGCCACATGGAAACTGGAAGTTGATCAATGAGGAAATAGGTGCACATTGAGATTGTTGAGCAAAATATTTCCCTTCCTTCTCTACCATTCCATATAAGCTCACTTTTACACATAAATTATTTTTATAATGTAGTGATCCACTTTTACAATAAAGTTACTTTATACATTAATAGGGGCAATAGGTGCACAATGAGATTGTTGAGTAAAATATTTCCCTTCCTTATCTATCTTTCCCTATAAGCTCAGTTTTACAGATAAATTATTTTTATAATGTAGTGATCCACTTTTACAATAAAGTTACTTTATACATTAAAGTTTTATGTAACAAATAACTTTAAAAAACAAGTGTTGCATGGAAATGTAGTCCTTGCCAAGTAATGAACTAAGCTTCCATATTGGACATGTCCACTCATTCATTTCCTTTATTAGAGGGTTTGTGGCCACAAAACTATGTCATTTATAAAGTCACATATGGGTTGGTTTTATTATCATGTCACCCAAAATTTAAAAGCAAGAGAGTGAAAATCCTTGTAAGTGGTAGTTGTTATTATAATGCATAGGAGATATATGTTTCAGTCAACCAGTGTATACAGCCTACATGAAATCTTTAGTCCACCATTTTTTCATACATATACCTACATTCCTTGCTTTTATTTATTTGAAGGAGTAGTGAAAGCACAATGTTTGCTAAGTGTATAAGGTTGCAATTAACATTAATCAAAGAATATGAGTATGGTATGACTATCATGTTATAATTCCATGACTGTTGCCAACCTAATTATTGTCTAAAATTCTCCTTTTCTACATCACTTCCCATTAGATATTTGTACAGGAAACAAGGGAATTTTTATGCGTTGAATGGGTGTTGAAACCCTGTAAGCATTCGTGCGGTTGACAAATTGACATAGAAAGATTGGAGATCTAAGTGTAAATTGAGAGATGGTGAAAAGATCAAATCAAATTAAAAACTAGATTGAGTAGCAGATGAGTTGAATTTAGGTGGTTTCGTTGTACCAGAATTTTGGATATCTAACTATCCAGATTTAGAATCTGTTAAAAGTCCATTGAAAAAGGATTTTTGGATGCCTGCGACCTGGATGAAAGGTTCCTATGTTCGAGGTTCCACTTAAAGTATGAAACATCGAGATTATCCAGATCTAGGTTCTAGTGTTAAAGTGATTAAAGGTAGAGCTGGATGTTCAACCTCCTAGATGAGTGGTTCCACTCTTCATATTTTGGTATTTGATAAAGCTAATGAGGATTGGGTATGAGTTAAAGGTTATCGAGAATTGAGCCTCTAGACATAAGGCAAGGTTCCAAGCCATATTGGTTCTCGTGTGATAAAGACAAATGGAATCCACTAGTTGGATCGTAGACCCCACAATTCAGTCAACATTATAGCTCAATGGAATAATGAAGGTTAACTTATAGAAAGGCATGCCATTGTGAAGTGGATCATGTGACATGGAATCTGGATCCAATCTTAATGATTAAGTGGAGTTGTTGAAATATTTGGATATTCGAATCTATGGATCATCCGGATTCGAGATTCTAAAGAAAATGTCATCTAGACTATTTCCATGTCCGACGGATTCCAACATCCGGATTTTTCATTTTTGGATCTTCCACATCTAGATCCGAGACTTTCAAGAAAGGTATGTATCCATAGGTTTCCTCTAGCATGACATCCTGGATTTCGGGGTTCCACATTTGAGTTCCACTCTATAAACGTTGGATTGGTCAAACTAGAGGCTGATCAAAGTTTTATATAAAGATTGGAACAATTTAGAATTTCAGCTTGCCAAGGTTTGAATGTATCGAGATTTGTTAAGGTTAAGAGATCACTGCCACTCATCAAAATGTGCTCAACAAAATTTTATGTTGGAATTTGATAGCCTATCACAAATTATCAACATCTAAAATGTAAGGAGTGAAAGTTGCAGATGTCGTAGACTAGCTTTTATTTAAATGGATGTACTGGGCACAAAAACTGAACCTAATCGCGTATCATTAATTTCGGATTAAAGAATCTCTTAAATTCTTGTCATCACCTTTACAATAAGAGGTTCAATTCATCTACCAATGGCTATACACAAAAACGATTTAAACTTTTTTCAAAAATATAAAAACTCAATAAAACAATGTTAAACATTGGAAAACACCATAAATTTGTGGTCAACATGTAACTAATATGTAGTCAACGGGTAAACTCATCACTATAGTTGCGTCCACTTGGCAGGGACTAATAACATTAAAGTTATTTTAATGAATCATTCACTTTTATAATTTAAGTGAAATGTACTTTATAATAAAGTTGTGTTATAGATTAAAGTTATATGAACTTTATAATAACGATATTATAACTTAAAGTTGTATAAACATTAAAAAAAAATAACTTAATGAAAATAAACATTGAAGATCTCTAATTTAATAAAGTATTTGTTCACAAGTGAATGAATGTAAAATATATATCAAATGTTAGAAAGGAGAAGAGTTTACTTTTACTCATCACCTTGTGCATATTCACTTAGACTAGCCATATTATGATATGTAGGTAAGATGACTTCAAAAGTAGAAACCGACTATTCAGATATAAAACTCTAAAAAAAATAGGTAGTTTAGAAAAATGGCGCTAAAAACATGGTCCAAATGTTAAAGTTATGCACTTTTGAAGAAATGCATAAAAATGAACCAAGGTGCCACATGACAAGTGGAGGTTGATCAATGGGGCAATAGGTGTACAATGAAATTGTTTAGTAAAATATTTCCCTTTCTTCTTTATCTTTCCCTATAAGTTCACTTTTACACATAAAATATTTTTATAATGTAGTGATCCACTTTAACAATAAATTTATTTTATACATTAAAGTTCACTTTTACATATAAATTATTTTTATAATGTAGTGATCCACTTTAACAATAAATTTATTTTATACATTAATATTGCATGTAAACAATAACTTTAAAAAATAACATTAACGTTATTTTAATGAGTGATTCACTTTTATAATTTAAGTGAAATGCACTTTATAATAAAGTTGTGTTATAAATTAAAGTTATATGAACTTTATAATAAATATATTATAATTTAAAATTCTTAAACATTTCAAAAAATTAACTTAATGAACAAGAAATATTAAAATTATTTTAATGAGTGATTGACTTTTATAATTGAAGTGAAATGCACTTTATAATAAAATTGTGTCATGGATTAAAGTTATATGAACTTTATAATAAAGATATTATAACTTAAAGTTGTGTAAACATTTCAAAATATTAACTAATGAAAAGAAAACATTAAAGTTATTTTAATGAGTGATTCACTTTTATAATTTAAGTGAAATGCACTTTATAATAAAACTATGTTATAGATTAAAGTTATATAAACTTTATAATAAATATATTATAACTTAAGTTGTATAAACATTTAAAAAAATAAACTAATGAAAATAAACATTGAAGATCTCTAATTTAATAAAGTAACTATTAATCAAGTGAATGAATGTAAAGTATATATCAAATGTTAGAAAGGAAAAGGGTTTACTTTTACTCTTTATCTCGAAGTGCATGCTTATCCCAAAAACTCTTGTTTTTATTTGCAATTTTTATTTAACATAGCCACACACAAAAACAAATAATTTTTTCGAGGAATAATTTCAAAACTTAATAAGCATGTGATTAGATCTTGGTTACTCTACTCGGAAAATGAAAGTTTCCTCTCCGTCTTTAATTTGTTGAGATCATAGAAAGTAAGACAAAGACCATATGCAAAAAATAAAACACTTTCCACTATGTTTATGATTTGTTGAGACCACACAAGACATGCAACAAAGAGCACATGAAGACTGGAAAAGGAGCAAACTAGAAATATAAACAAAAAACCAAAATGAAAAAAATAAAAAATAAAAACCAAAATGGAACTATATACTTTCGAATATGATAAAAATGACTATATCTTGGGCAAATGAAAACATTTTTGAATGAAATGAAAAAGGTTTCCAACTGAAAACATTTTTGAATGAAATGAAAAAGGTTTCCAACTGAAAACAACGCTCCAGACGCACTAGAACAATTATCTCAACCCATAAAACATAGTCCACAAGCCTTTTGATTCAAGCTGCAAATGAAGTTCAAGATCCCAATCAATAATGGGAGCATGTCTTCATAGGGGCTCTAATATCATGTTTGATAAACATGCTATATCCACACAAGTCAAACACCTTAAGAAAACCTCACACAAACAAATGCAAACCACTTGAGGCAATATATTAATGCAAAAGGAAAATAGTTTGCATATGAGTTTCTCACAATTGATCATCAACAAATGACCCTCCATGCTCTTTAAATAAAGATCATGGACCAATTGGGTGGTAAGTCACATATCAATATAGTTGTTACATCGAGAAGAATATGAACCATCAAATCACTTTATGTCTAAAACATAATTATGAATGTTGAATTAGACAGTGACAATCCCATGCATGACCATATGAGGGTCATAAACGTGTAAACATTAACCATAAGAGCCATAGATGAGACCCTTCACAATATTGATGGATAGAAGAATGTTTCCAAGGAACCTTCAAGTAACAATCTCCATTCATGCCACCAAAGAGGCAATAGTCGACAAAAACGATAATCCTAATCAACAACTTGTCTTAAGGGATTGAATAACGATGAGTGCAACAAAAATCGTAGTGTGGACCTTCATTATGAAATGTTTTCGGAGTAAGAAGCCATAATTATCAACAAGGAGACCCTATGARTTAAGATCTATGAATGTTATATATAAGAAACTCTGATCTCTTAAACTCGAGTCAATTTGCTTTGGTGTTTATTTCCAATTTATATGTAGGAAAGTAGAGATTATCATTTTTTGTGTTTATGTCAAATAAAGAGAATCTCGAAAATTTTGCTTGGTCCATTACTTGYATGTATCTAAGAAGACAACAATGAAAGATCTAGATGATAGAGTTATTTATTTATTTATTTCAATCTCATAATGAATTTTGAAAACTACTTTTCCACTGGTTCCCAACTACTCTAATGGARCAAGCACGCCCTTCTTCAATTTGAGACAATATACTAATAGTATAGTTAACTTACAATATTTAAATAAAAATTGTTTGGAAAAAGTATTCTAAGTGGAATCAATCTATCRTGTCAAAGTCGTCTAGTACTTACACCTAACTCCAATTAGGTGTATGCAATTATATGCAAGTATATACAATAAATAAAACAAATATCATTAAAACCTTCAATCCTTGTAAAGATGATCACAACAATTCTTTTTCACCAACCAACAAACCATCTTAATTTCATATATATAGAGTTTGGATATGCCCACATGATCTATAAATAGTTTTCATATATCCTTCTTAACATAAAATGTAAAACATTATATAATCATATCTAATTAAAAACTTTATAAAATTTATAAAATTTATATAATCATATATGATTAATAACTTTATATATATATATATATATATATATAAAAGCAAGTCTTTACCAGTTATGCCTCTTAACGTTATTTGGCTATTCATAGATCACGTGGGCCAATGCAAAGGAGGGTATTTGTCCTTATAAGTGTAGCTTGTATTACGTGGAGTTAGATGGTCTATACCATTCTTTATTCCTTGCAAGCACGGAATAGTTATGCATTGAGTTGTTTGGGTGGACCATAGAACTCGCAAATTGTCAAAGAAATAATATCATGCAAACTCACTATCTATCTTGGTAAAGAATGGTGGGAAATTTTGTCCATAAGTCATATATATATATATTTATTTATTTATTTATTTCGCTATCTATCTTGGTAAAGAATGGTGGGAAATTTTGTCCATAAGTCTTATATATAATGTTAAAGAAGGGTAATACATATGTAAGTAGATGAGGAGATGTGGATAAAGTTTAATTTAAGATTTTTAGTGAAAGGTTATTTAATTGACATTTGATTTATAAAGAAAATATACGAAAGAGGAAGTGATTTAAAAGAATAAAGTATTACGTTATTTTTATTTTTAATGGTGAGAAGTTAATCTCATCTTAA
>JASDQU010739402.1:277746-293412 GCA_032191745.1 Picea mariana | reverse complement strand
GGTATCTGTATCAGAGACGAGTTCAGCTTCACAATGATAAACGTTTCAAAAAAAATCCTTTCGCGTTTATGACAATATTTTTGAAATCTTTTCATCTATTATGAATTAAATGCAAAGATATTCCCAATAAATGTTTTTATTGCTCGTACTTGAGATTTTTTAATATTTTTGAATGTATAATAGACACCTGTCTCATATATGTCCTTTATTTATTTATTTATTTTTTAAAATATTTTCATCGGAGTTTCGGGACTTTTGATGACACGAAAACGAGACGTCGTAAAACCCCGATCGCCGAGAATGCGATATATTAATTCAGTTAATCGTTTCATTATTTTAATAAATCCGGATTATCTTTTCAAAGTTTTATTAATTAAGAGCTTTCGGAAATCGGGAAATCGGGGATCGGGAGATCGGGATTTCTGATGACGTGAAATTTTCCTTCGCGGAATCGCGAATGGCGATTTCCCGATATAATTAACTACTCTTAATCATGTTTAGCGATAATTAGCTTATAATCAGACTCTCATTAAGGATTGATTTAGATCGGGGATCGGGAAATCGGAAAAAATGATGTTAAGTTTACTTGTTCATTTGAACAGCGAAACGCGATTTCCCGATATGATTAACTTAACGGTTAAGACTGGTTTTTTAAATGAGATTTAAGAAAATAATGGATTAATAGAAGATTAGCGTATCGGTAAATCGGAGGTCGGGAGATCGGGATTTAATGTGTACTGAAATTTGTTATTATCAAACCGCGAACTCCGATATCCCGATATGATTTTAGAGAAAACTTCGAATTTTATCATTGTGATTCATTAGAATATTATTTGAGAAAGTATTGGAACATTCATTGATTAATTTTCAATCGTTCTTTTTCCAAGAATAAGCCTCAAGTGTATTTCAAATTCATTAGATCTGAAAATTTTAAATAGTGCAAAGACTCCAAGATACCAAAAAATTTGTCCAAAAAACAAAATTTAAGTTTTGTTTCAACATAGAGTATGCTTATGTATATAAATAATCTCACACCATGAACATGTGGTTCTTACTTGAGTTTCTTTGCAGTATGATCTTTAGTATGACCATGTTTTAGTTTTCAATAAGGAGCAAAGATGCTCTCAGGACGGTTTCACAGGTTTGGAACGAGGTGAAAGACTCCATAATCCCAATGGAAAAAGGCATCAGGTCTACAGAATTTCTTGGCAACTCATAGGGAGCATGCCATCCCCCATGAAGCCTATGTTAGCACATAAATTTGTATTATCAAATTTGCTCATTTCCCAGCGTCATGCACTTTTGCAACGAAAGTTCTGAAAACTTTGTTTTTTGCAGCACCGGGCAGCCAACATCAACAACAGTGTTGTCTATTGGAACACATTTATTTTTTCAAATACTCCAGTTACCAAAAGGTTGAAGCCGACCACTCTTTCAAATAACAAAAACGATAACCATAAACCTCAAATCTTCGATTTCAGGATTTCGCAGATCTAACGGTTGTACATATCAAAGCTCTTAATTTCCCGACATGCGAAATACCGAAGTTGGGTTAAGTTTAGTCATGATCATCGAATCATTAAGCAACAATTATCACTATTTTAATGCATCACGCTTTTGAGATTCGGGAGTCACACCTCGAGCGACCTTCAAATGTCCGATGTGCGAAGTTGCGAAAGCGACTTAAGATAAACTTGGTTAATTACAAGACTAATGATAATTAACGTTAGTTAATTGTTATCGCAACTTCGCGACTCGGTGGTTTTACCTTAGAACGACACCTTTGTAACCCCGATACTTGAGGTCGCAAAATTTATAAACTAATCACGATCAATTAAAAACTTAAGTCTGATCAAAGTTAATTAACCAAATCGAAATATCACAAATTTGGGGTTCATGGCCCAAGACTAAGAATAAAATCGTCCAAGACTACGAATGCCGAAAAAGAATTAAGAACTAATTGTGATTAATTAAAGGATTAAAGCGGGTTAATTAATATCTTAAACAACTTTTAACCTGTAAAGCTTATGGGTAAAGAATTAAATGTTTCTACAATCATCCCAAGTCACGAAATTTCAAACATTTATGGCATTTATAAGTGAATTAGGGAAATGATTGAAAGTAAGATCTTGCTTTATTTCGAAATATTTTTATTAAAAGAATTAAACGTTGTGTCAACAAGGACCCGCACAGACTCGAGTACTCTAAGAGAAAGAATTTTCGTCATTATTTGAATTTCATTCTAGTTTCACAAATCCAGTTTAGTGAGATAACCATTGTTTGTATTTTCATCCTCTGTAACGGGAAATATAATATCGATATTTTATATCATGGCTCCACGGAAAACGCCCAAAACAGTTGGTGAAAGTTTAGGTCAGAGTTTGGATATTATTTATGATACCTCACCTAGAAACATTGACACGGTCAAAACATGGACACAGGTTTTCAACATCTTGAAATACGAGCTGATCAACTGCCCAGGCGACTCAAGCAACAACGAGAAACAAGACTTGTATATCAAATACAAAGTGGTCGCTCAGTCGGAGATGAAAAAGGTAGCAACAAGGCCGCGGCTTTTCCCCTATTGTGATATGGTTAAATGGGCGTTGGACCACGTAGATATCCCGACTAGGACAATATTTAATACGCAAAAGGTGGTTGTTGGGACATTTAGGTTGGATCATCTGCAGGCGATGTACAAATTGTCCCCCACACCCAATTTTACTTACAATGTTGAATTCTTAGAGCGTTTCAAAAAGAAAGAATGCGAGCAATTTGGAAAAATCTTATTCGACTTGATCAAAGATTAGTGCTCACGCCCTAAAAAGTTCAGAGTGGACACTCATGGTATATATGCAATCTCTTCATTACATCCACAATTTATGTATATAGCGATGATGGTATGCAAGCTTTATGGAAGAGAGAATACTATGCATTTTTTTCTCCCATGGGTACCACTTATCCACACAGTAGCAGAGGGGTACTCTTTTGACTAGACTAAATTGTTGTCAGACAGTCTGGCTAGCCAAGTTATAGAATATCAAGCACAAAGGGCGAGTGGGAAAGCAGCTTCAATTTTCATGTCTTCTTACAATACGGATGTAGTTTGCTTCATGACACCTTTTCCATTAATGAGCTGGAGCTGGACTCCAAATAACGCAGAGCCTATTCATGTGTACCACTCCAAATTCTGGGAAGATAAAGCCAAAGACTTCATCTATGAGATTTTCAACTGTGTAATGGTACCAATGCATGTCATTATCTTCAACCATCCACCTCCTAAGATTTCAGATAAAGTCATGGAAAACTTAAACAGCATGGCAGACTAGTACATAGAAGAACAATTCCCGTATATTAGGGTTTTTGGTTGCTCTGTTTCCCCATATTCCCTGCCATTATTCTTACCCGACAAGCTAGTATGTCGAGAAATCGCCAGGAAAACTGTGCTCGGCAGGATAAGCAAAGAAATCAAAGGAGTTCAGAAAAAGGTATGGCCATCCTTTCCCATACACATTGGTACATATTATTTATTAGATTTCGGCCATGCCAAATTGGAGGCCACGGCCTTGGAGGAAATGAAACTAGTAGACATTGAATTTAAGAAACATGATCCTCATAAGGTCGTGGGTAACCATATGGAATGTTGTGGTCTAAAAATATATGAGCATGAAGATTCCCCCCATGAAGAAGTGTTCCAAGGAGAGAGATCCTACTCAGAAGTCTTAAGTCGGGTTCGAGCTCTATTGCCTAGAGAGATGGTTGATTTCTACAAATTCCAAGAACATCGGAGAAGTGGTCTCCCCAAAATTTTGCAGGGAAAAACCTCAAAACCTTGAGGTACACAGCAAATAGAAGCCCAAAGTTCAATGGATATGAATCCTGGCAAAACAAAACTCAAGAGAACACAAAGGAAACTGAGACCTCAAAACAGGAAACCGAGATCCCAAGCCAAGAGGAAACACTCCCAAAGACAGATACACCAGTTAAATAGGTCAAGGATCAAACAGGGACCCCCTCAAAAGGGGTAGGAGACACACCCTTGTCTCCATCAAATGAACCAGTCATAGATGCTATCATGAAATAAGCATCCAAATAAATTGACAGTCCCATTCCATATGTCACACCCTTACAATATACAAAGGGGAACCCCAATGTAGGGATAATATTTAGAGAGGATTTAACACTTATCTCTATAGAAGAATTGTCTCCTGGCAATTTCTTTCTTAGCAAGAAAAGGAAGGCCATGGTGAAGCGAGAAACATACCAAAAGGCGGGTGAAGCAGATAAAAAGTACAGAATATTAATGGATGGAGAAGCCTTAGAAGAGGAATAATTCACCGATGAGATAGCAGGAACATTGGGGGCTTATGCAACGGCCAACCAATATTCAGTTGGAACCTTGAAGGAACAATTGAAACAAAAGGACCTTTTGATTAGAAAATTACAGACTCGGATAGCAGTTGTAGAGACAAATGCCAGGAATGAGGCATACAAAGACTTTGAACAAACCAGAGCAGTTGACCAATAGGAAATCGAACAACTCAAATCCGATCTCGAATAAATGCATCAATCGGCTCAAACGAGCCAAGCACAGGTAGATCAACAAGAGGAGTTAATAAAATAGCTGCAATCTAAATTAAATTATACTGAAAACCAGGTCATAGATATAAAGGTATTCCAAACTCAAGCCATGGAAATGCGAAAGAAGATAGAAGCAGCTCAACAGAATCTACTTACTAAAGTAGAAATCATCCAGGATATTTTCCAGTTGATAGATCAAGCCTTAGACAATATCACCTTAAGAGAGAGAGAAGCTAAGATGGCTCGAAGTACTTTCCAGGAGGCTATTATATCAATGGAGAAAGAGGAAATGGTCATCGCTTCAAGATTATCCATTCAAGAAAAAAACAGAGGTAACATCTTGCTAAAGGCATGGCAACACAATATACAAGAAAATAGAAAAATGGCTAAAGAGGTGAGAGATTCTTATGAAGAAATATTTGGTCTAATAAATAATAATTTGTTAGATCTTGATAAGGAAATTAGCTCTGGAACGTTGGGTAAAATAAATATAGTTAAACATCTACTTGATATTGAGGAAAACGAGGAAAGAGACCAAGTTGAACTATCTCAGGTAAGAGATGTTAACATTGCTCGGGTAGATAAATGGTTAATAAAGCCAAATCTACAACTATTGTCTATCGTCATAGAAGATAGACAAGTAGGAGAAATATTGCCACAGCTGGAAAAGAAATGTTACATATTTGAAGCAAATGACCAAACAAAGCCTTCCAAGTCGATAGCACAGTTGGTAGAAAGGTGTCTTGAATGTATTGAACAGGGGAAAGGAAATATTTCTAGAGTCAAATAATACAGTTGCACGTATTGCATAATGTTGGAGCTAGGAGACAAAGAAAGGCCAGCGTCTTGCCAACATGAGAGACGACAAGGGATAACAAAGTGAAGCATTTCACCTTCTCATTATGTAACCCAAATTCTTAGAATGATAGAATTGCAAATGCCTAAATCTCGTATAAATATATATTTTGAGAATGCACCAAAGGCTGCTTTTTGCTGATTGTAAAGGAGAAGACTCTCTTTACCGAGAATTAATACAAATGCATGCCATAGATTCTACATCTCGTCTATTCTGAGTTATGTGTTCTTTGTCTTTCCATATTCCAACATACTTTCATATATTTTCTTTGATGAATGCAAATCACAATTTAGTACAACCTCTACTCTGGTTATGTTATACTCAGTAATCTAATAACAAACAAATTTTCATATGTATTCACTATTAGTTAATACAAGACCTGCATGTTAATTAGATACTATATTTTATACTTCATTGAAGATTACATCAATCACTTTATTCTTCTGTTACAAAGTAAGATTCTTCAGCATTTGATGCCTTGCTTTGATTAGCAACTTTATGTTTTTCTTTCCATTCATTCTATATTTTGATTTTAACTTAGGTGCGAGAAACAACCTCTGAGTTGTTATAATATTAATTTGTTTTAAAGAACTTTCTCTTGTTATTTATGTTGTGAAAGGAAAACATTGAAAACCTTTCCTCCATTTCCTAATGCCTGAAATTATATGTCAAGCCTTGGTATAAACTCAGGAACAACATCTTTTTGGCACCGTTGCCAGGGACGGAGAAACGAAGTTATTTTTCCCTGGGAGAACGACATTTGCAAGTTTCTTTCTTTGATAGTGAACAAAGACTGAACACATTATAAAGGATAAGTTTTTATTATTCACTTGGCGACTCCACAATTTAAATAAGCTGGCATCTGGTCGAAGGAACACCAGACAAAACCCAGATGATAAGCAGACCATGCCAGTTTCCAACCCTGAAAAAATATTGAAACCAAGAGGATTCCTTAAGAAAGCTACTGTAGATTACCAACCTAAATCCACACAATCTAAGGCTAGTGTTCCACTTGAAACCATAAACCCTAAATTAGTTCTAACTGAAATTAAGGCTAAAGCTCATTCGACTACCTCTTGTGTAAGTGAAGGTAAGACATGTACAATAAAGTCGGTTTCGATTGATATCCCATCAACTCTCAAACTAAATTTCCCAACCTCACAAAGTCTAGAAGAGTATACCATACACTCGGATTCAAATCCTGCAGGTTCTCCCACTTACATATGTTGCAAGTCAGAGGAACCGAGTCCCCGTATCTCATTTCCCCCATTTTTAGTTTTTTCGTCTCCTGATAAACAGTTCTCAAATAGTTTTTTCTTCATCCCGAAGAAGCTAAAGGATCACTATACATCTTTGAAAACCCTCTTTATAACATACCAATTTCCTCTCCTAAAATATCTATGGCAGCTGTCGGAGGAGGAGGAGGGGGCGGTCAAGGCCCACCGCCACCCCCTAGGATTTTCGTTAAAGTAGCTTCCAGATACGCTCCTTTGGTCCTCCCAGTACCCCTTTATGATTTACCTAAAAACTACATGAAAAACCTACCTAAGTTTACAGGGGAAGGAGACTTAACCGCAGCCGAACATATAAATTTATTTGATCAATTCACAGATATTCTTAGTCTCGAGCATGAAGATGTGTATTCACAGTTGGTTGTTCAAAATTTCGAAGGATAGGTGAGAACCTGGTTTCGAAATTTGCCCGCAAGTTCAATATTATTCTACGACGCACTAGAAAACTCTTTTCTCAGACAATGGGGTGAAAGGAAAGATCACTTATATTATTTAACTGAGTTTGGGGCTTTAAGGAAGAAAAATTCAGAAACTGTTATTGATTTCATCCAAAGATTTAATAAATTATATAACAAGTTCCCAATCAAAGTTAAACCTTCCCAGCCTGCAGCAAAGGTGACTTTTGTCAGAGATTTCGAACCCGATTGCGCACTATTATTGAGAGAAAGGAGAGCGGTCGAACTTACCCGAATGCAAGATGATGTCGTAGAAATTGATTCAAATATGATGGCTTCTGGAAAATTAAAAACAAAAGTGGAAACGGGAAACAAATAAATTAAACGATTTAGGGAACAAGCAGGACCCTTCGAATCTGGGAGGTCTACTGATGACAAGATGGATGATATGGCAAAGATAATTAAATAACTGTCAAATAAAATTTCAAAGATGGAACTAGATCAATCTAAAGTAGATAAGTTCGTTAGGAGAGAATTCAAGAGGAACCCTAATCCTCAAATACAACAAAGACAAATTAAAAATGAAGATCAAAAAGTTCAGACTGCTTTGAAAAATGAAAATTTTATAGGAGGAAATGACATGCAAGAATTTGAGGATTTAGAAGAAGATATAAATAATCTCGGTGAGGATTGTCATCAACCTCATTTAACTAGACAAGATTATGAGAGGTCTTTAAAAATAGAACATCGATCTAATGAGGATAGCAACACAAATAATACAGAGGATCCTGTGTGCCAAGGAATCGTCAATACTATAATGGTCGAGCTCCAAAACAAGTATAATCTAAGGTCTAAAACTAAAAACATAACAAATACCCAACCAAAGAAAATCTCGCCGAGAAGCAAAGTATATGAACCAGCTCCAAAGGAAACTGAAACACAGAACACAAAATAAAAGGAGTTGACCCACAAGGTACCAAAACTAAGACATCTGAAACACAGATAGCAGGAACAAAAACAATTGAAAATAAAACGATGCAAACCAATAAATTAGAAAAAAAGGAGACTGAAGTCCAAATAAGAGAAACTGACAAGAACATAGGAGGTTTCATCCTAGAAAACGAGATTAACAAAATCAAGATACCAATACCTCTGGTTGAACTGGCAAAGAACCCTGTTTACCGAAAGCAAATCACCAAAATGATAAATTTTTCAGATGTAGAAAGTCAGGCTGATGTTATAAATTTGGAAGATGATAAGCCTAATATAATTTTTGGTCCACATTTCGAAGGTGCCAGAGATAACGTTGCTCCTTTCTACATTACACTAAATGTGCATGATCGTCTGCTACATAATTGCATGTTGGATTCTGGAGCCTCACATAACGTGATGCCCAAGGCTATTATGGATAGACTTGGTCTCGAAATTACCAGTCCATATGGATACTTGTATTCATTTGATTCGAGGAAAGTTAAATGCTTGGGTATGATCAAATATTTAGTAGTAAATCTTGCATAGATTCCAGTAAAAAGTGTTTTGATGGATGTATTTATTGTTGATATACCTCTGAAGTATGGTTTGCTATTATCCAGGTCTTGGGGCGCTAAGCTCGGAGGATCCCTGCAGCTGGACATGACCTATGCCATGATCCCCATCTTTGGTGGACAGTTCACTCGATTATACAGGGAAACACGACTGGCATATATAGTAAGCGATCCACACAACCATAGTAATTACCTTGTTTATGTCACTGATCAGGATCTAGGAAATTGTATTTTATCAATTGATGATGATGTGGATGAATGTACAGAAGAAAATTGTACAGAGAAAAATAAAACAGAAAAAATAAATGAAAGTGTATATAGTACCGGAATTTGAAAAATGTATTTCGATGGTGCTTCATCATGTGAAAGAGCAGGCACAAGAGTACTTTTTGTAGCACCTGGAGATGATTTTATTATTCCTTTCTCTTACAGACTACAGTGGGACATAGATTACATGAACAATGTATGCGAGTATGAAGCCCTGGTCTTGGGATTAGAAGTTGCCAGGAAGATAAACATAAAGAACTTGGAAGTCTATGGAGACGCGGAATTAATTGTAAAGCAAGTAAATCGGCAGTACCATGCCAAACACCCGAGATTGAGATCTTATAGAAACTGCACCTGGGATTTAATGGAAAAAAAAATTTCATCAGTTAATGTTCATTACATTCCCCGTACAGAAAATCTGCAAGTTGATTCATTAGCCAAAGCAGCCTCAACTTTTGCACCTCCTACAGATTTTAAATTTAAGTATCACATAGAGATGAGACACAGACCTTCCATACCAAACAATATACAACACTGGCAGGTGTTCAAAGATGATTAACAGATCAAAAAGTTTCTTGAAATGGTGAAAGACTTTGCCGAGACACATATTGACCAAGAAAACCAGAACGACCATACTTGGATTATGCAAGAAGGGGAAGATCCTCAAGAGTTCCAAGAAAATATTGCGAATCATCACATGTTAGTACTAAAAAACAACCAAATTCCTAAGGTTCTAATCCCCTTAGAAAGATTATTCGACCAAAATGACATGCCCATAAAATCTACTCTACAACCTCAACCAGAAGAAGTCGAAGATTGCGATATAGGTACCAAAGAAAAGCCTAGAATAGTAAAAATATCAAAATATCTTCCTCCTGAGATGAAAGGTAAGTATGTAGATTTACTTAAGAAATATAAAGACGTTTTTGCTTGGTCTTATGATGAGCTGATAACTTATGACACTACTGTGATCGAACACAAGATCCCTTTAAATCTAGTTTTTAAACCTTTCAGACAGAAGCTCAGGCAAATCAATCCCATATTATTTCCCGTGGTCGAAAAAGAAGTATAAAAGCTCCTGGATGCTAAAATAATTGTACCACTCAGGTACTCTGAGTGGGTAGATAATCTGGTCCCGATTAAGAAGAAGAGCAGAGAAATCAGACAATGTGTAGATTTTAGAAATTTAAATAAATCATCTCTCAAAGATAATTATCAGCTACCCAAAATGGATCATGTTCTAGAAAAAGTGGTCGAAGCAAATAGAATGTCAATGATCGACGGTTTTTTCGGTTACAATCATATTGTTGTTAACAAAGACGATAAAGAAAAGACAACATTCACCACCCCATGGGGTACATTTATGTATGACAAAATTCCTTTTGGTTTGATGAAAGCAGGTGCTACTTTCCAGTGAGCTATGGATATCAGCTTCATCGGTGAAAGAGATAAATTCGTCGTTATTTATCTCGATGATCTGACCGTTTTTTTCAAATCTGATGTAGAACATCTAATCCACCTCAAGCAAACGTTTGATAAATGCCGCAAATTTGGTTTGTCTCTAAATCCCAAGAAATTTCACTTTGAGATGCAAGAAGATAAACTCTTGGGCCATATTGTATCTCGTGACGGAATTAAAATCGATCCTAAAAGGGTCAAAGATATTGACACTATAAATATTCCTAGAAATGTAAAATAAATCCAGTCATTTTTAGGGAAAATAATTTTTTTGTGGAGATTTATCCTGAACTTTGATGAAATTGTGAAATTGATTACAGATATGCTCAAGAATAACAACGAAGTTAAATGGATGGTCGAAGCAAAAGCATCATTTGCACACATCAATAAAATTATAGGTGAAGCACCTGTACTGGTAATCCATGATTATCTAAAGGAATTTTTTATCTTTTTGTTTGCATCTGAACATACAATTGCGGCGGTACTCCTCCAAAAGAACGAAGAGGGTTTTGAGCAACCAATATCATTTTTCAGTAAGAGCCTTAGAGACGCAGTGTTGAGGTACGACATAATGGAAAAACAAGCATATGCCATGGTGAAAGCACTAAAAGATTTCAGAACCTACGTACTGCATTCCAAGATCATTGCATATGTACCCACCAGTTTCGTTAAGGATATATTGGTTCAGCCTGATAGTGATGGGAAGAGGGACCGGTGGCTTGCTAAAATTCAATAATTTGATCTAGAGGTAAAAATGACAAAGCTCATAAAGGGACAGGGTTTGGCTAAGCTACTAGCCGAATCAAATTTCAAAGCGCTTGGAATAAATAACCTACAAGAACATGAAGGATATTTAGACATAGACGAATTCGACGACCATATAGCTACAACCAGAATCGAAGAGAAGTTTGCATCTTCAGGTTGGTATAAAGGCATAGTATCTTATATTCTGACTCTGAAATGCCCAAACGATATGTCTTTGTCTAAGACTAGGACATTGAAATTTCATGTGGTAAAGTATTGTATCTCAGAAATCCAGTTGTATTGGAAAGACCCTCTAGGTTTTCTATTAGTTTGTTTAGTAGAATCTGAAACAGAAAGAGTTATAAATGAATTTCACGAAGGAGTGTGTGGAGGACATCATGCGTGGAGAGAAACAACCTATAAAATCCTAAGAGCAGGATATTATTTGCCTAAGTTATTCACAGATGTGAATGCCAAAGTCAAAGCCTGTAACTCCTGCCAATTATTTTCAGGCAAGCAAAAACTCTCAGCGTTACCTTTGGTGCCGGTTAAAATGGAAGCCCCTTTTCAACAATGGGGGTTATATTTTATAGGCGAAATCAATCCACACTCCAACGCACAACATAGATGGATCCTGGCCGCTACAGATTATTTCACCAAATGGGTAGAATCTATCCCAACCAGGAAAGCGACAGATGGTAATAAATTTCTTGGAGGAAAACAAATTATCTAGATTCGGTTGTCCCCAGAAGATAGTTACAAATAATTCCCAGGCATTCCAATCTATGGCAATGGTTAGCTTTTGCCAAAAATACAATATTGTGTTGGGTCATTCTACAACATACTATCCTCAAGGCAATGGGTCAGCTAAATCATCAAACAAAAGCTTAATCACCATAATAAAAAAGGTTTTGAAAGAAAATAAGAAATCCTAGAATGTGCATTTGAAATATGCCTTGTGGGCAAATTAGATAGGCACCAAGAAATTGATCGGTACTTCTCCATTTCAAATGGTATACGGCACCGATGTAGTATTACCCATAAATTTGGCTCTACCTGTAATGAAACTTTGGCAAGATGAAAAGGAAGAACCAAATCATGTCACAAGAAGAATAAATCAACTGATCGAAGTTCAGCAAAATAGGGCTGAAGTGGATGAAAAACTTTAGAAATATCAAGACAACATGAAAGCCCTATTTGATCATAAGACTAAAGATAGGGAATTCCTCCCTGGTGACTTAGTTTTTAAATGGGACACTAGGAGAGAAGACTCGGCCAAACATGGCAAATTTGATCATATCTAGTATGGACCATTCAAACTTACAACCTCCGAAGGGAAGAACTCATTTCTGCTAGAAAATTTGGATGGTAAAATCCTCAACGCCCCTATCAACGGGCGTTATCTTAAGCACTATATGCAATAAACGATTTCCAAAATCCCATTGTATATACCGGTTTGTGTTTTCTGATTTTTACAGTTTTTAGGTAAGTCTTACTTCTGCCACAAATAAAACAGGTTAGTGATTTCATAGAAAAGTAAATGTAAAATAATTTACACATTGAACGTTGTGACTCATAAAACCCTGACATTCTTCATGTTGTTTTTAAGTAGGATTTTTGTCGATAGCTCAAACATTACGAAGGAGACAAACAAGTGGTTGTATGTCAGAAATATTGTTTATCCCAAAATAGGTGATAAATAAATAATTTACTTAGATGAGAGCGAAATGGTGAATCAAAGGTATGAGTCTCTAAATTATTTAGATTTCCAAAGAATATCACATTGTGCAACAACAGTCTTATATGTATAAAGATACTCGCTAGATGTATTATCAAAAGAACGATTTTTCAAAATAAATTATAAAAGCGATCATCTGGATAAAATTAAAATAAACGGAAACAAAATAAATAAAGTGAACTCAGAGAACATTTTTCAAGAGTTGGGTTTGTGTTATAAAAACCAACTTTATGAAATTCAAAACCCCTCAGTCACCCTGTTCAAACCTTTGGTATTATTCCCCTTGACTCCAGATGCCTCCCCATGGCCTCCACAGAGGAAGGAGGGGTCACACTTTACCTCTGAAAGCTAACAAACGAATTTTTAGCAAAAGGGCAAGTCCTCATGGCTCCTCGGGCTCCTACTGAACAAAAGTATGTATAGTCTAATCCTAACTCTCTTAGTTCTTTTAACAGGTTTCAAATGATTAGTCTTGCTCAGAAGAAGGCCCCTGAAAAAAAAAAAAAAATCCCCCATAAGTTTTCCTACAGACTGAGATGTTTTGAAGGTCAAAAGAAGACTTGTCCAAAGTAATCAAAGTGAGTTAGCATACCTCTTTTGCCAAAATTATTAACAGATATCACCCTTAGTATACTTGATACAAATTGATTGCCCCCACTTCATTTTTTAAAAAGAAAGTATAAGACAGATGGTGAAAGGAAATTCACAAATGATTGCCCCCATCTAGTCCAAAAAAGAGATGATGAAAGGAAATTCATTAAATGATTTCCCTCATCTCGGCATTTAAATGCAAAGTTACAAACTGAAGTGGTGAAAGGAAATTCAATAAAGGGAATCGGATAACTTCACTGGGGTACTGAACAGGCTCGCTGGCAGTGAAGCAATGTCTAAGATATCTGTAAGGCTATTATACATGAATTATATTGTACTCTGGTAACCAGTTTTCTTTTTGACTAGATCTACATCCCAAGTTCACCCGGGACTCCCTGATTAAAAAACATCGAAATTACTTTGACTTGATGCAAGAAATATCGACAGAACCTGTTAGAATTCCTAAGGTTGTTTTGATTATCTTAAGCAGCCTCGAAATCAGTTTCAAGGAAGAGGAAGTCATAGAAGGACCTAAAATTGAGATTAGTAAACGATTAGTTTCGAAAGCTTTCAGAGACAATGATGAAACCTCAGATTCTCTCTGTACCCTCTTTTTGAAAACGTTTCACAAAAATAAAGTAATGACTTCATTTACCCAATAAAGGTACATGGCCTATTGTTCTTCTCGTTCCGCAAGGAGACGAGATCCCTAGATGGAGCCTATGTTGGAACACATTTATTTTTTCAAATACTCCAGTTACCAAAAGGTTGAAGCCGCCCAATCTTTCAAATAACAAAAACGATAACCATAAACCTCAAATCTTGGATTTTGGGATTTCACAGATCTAACGGTTGTACATATCAAAGCTCTCAATGTCCCGACATGCGAAATAGCGAGGTTGGGTTAAGTTCAATCATGATCATCGAAGCATTAAGCAATGATTATCACTATTTTTATGCATCGCTCTTTCGCGATTCGGGAGTCATGCCTCGAGCGACCTTTGAATGTCCAATGTGCGAAGTTGTGAAAGTGACTTAAGATAAACCTGGTTAATTACAAGACTAATGATAATTAACGTTAATTAATTGTTATCACGACTAGACGGTTTTACCTTAGAACGACACCTTTGTAACCCCAATACTCGAGGTCGCAAAATTTATAAACTAATCACGATAAATTAAAAACTTAAGTCTGATCAAAGTTAATTAACCAAATTGCAATATCGCAAATTTGGGGTTCATGGCCCAAGACTAAGAATAAAATCGTTCGAGACTACAAAATCTGAAAAAGGATTAAGAACTAATTGCGAATAATTAAAGGATTAAACCGGGTTAATTAATATCTTAAACAACTTTTAACCTGTAAAGCTTACGAGTAAAGAATTAAATGTTTCTACGATCATCCCAAGTCACGAAATATCAAACATTTATGGCATTTATAAGCGAATTAGGGAAATGATTGAAAGTAAGATCTTTCTTTATTTCCAAATCTTTCTATTAAAAGAATTAAACGTTGTGTCAGTAAGGACCTGCACAGACTCGAGTACTCTAAGAGAAATAATTTTCGTCATTATTTGAATTTCATTCTAGTTTCACAGAGCCAGTTTAGCGAGATAACCATTGTTTGTATTTTCATCCTCTGTAATAGGAAATATAATCTCGAGATTTTATATCATGGCTCCACAGAAAACGCCTAAAACAACGGGTGAAAGTTCAGGTCAGAGTTCAGATATTATTTCTGATACCTCGCCTAGAAACATGGACACAGGTTTTCAACATCTTGCAATACGAGCCGATAAACTGCCCAGATGACTCGAGCGACAATAAGAAAGAAGACTTGTATATCAAATACAAAGTGGTCACTCAGTTGGAGATGCAAAAGGTAGCAACAAGGACGCGGCTTTTCCCCTATTGTGATATGGTTAAATGGGCGTTGGACCACGTAGATATCCCGACTAGGACAATATTTAATGTGCAGAAGGTGGTTGTTGGGACATTTAGGCCAGAGCAGCTGTAGGCAATCTACAAATTGTCCCCCACACCCAATTTTAATTACAATGCTGAATTCTTAGAGGGTTTCAAAAAGAAAGAATATGAACAATTTGGAAAAAGCTTATCCGACTTGATCAAAGATTGGTGCTCACGCCCTGAATAGTCCAGAGTAGACACTCATGGTATATACGCAATCTCTTCATTACAA
>JASDQU010739402.1:266968-277696 GCA_032191745.1 Picea mariana | reverse complement strand
ATTTTTGGCAATTTACTATTTTTAGCAGTTTTTACTTCCGGGGCCATTTTGAGGGCCTAAATGAAGGTTTTTAGGTATCAAGCACCTCAATAATAGTTGAAGGCATATTGAGCCCCAAAATTAATCTCCTCGGCGATACCTTTCCAATGGGCTATCACATGCCTAAAATGGAGATCGTATGCAAAAGTTACGACCCCGGGAAGTTGATGTACTAGCTTACCCAAACGGGGCCCACATGACTTTTGGCATTTCATCTCCTAGGGTTAGGTTTTTGGATGTCTAGGTTTTTTGGCATTCTTTCTTATTGTAAAAATGTCTTCAGATCCTCATTGTAACCCTCTTCTTGCGAATGCGCACTGCCGTCACATCTCTTCTCAGAGATAAGCCGCCACCATTCCAGTAAGCTTGTTTCCGCTGCATTTTACAGTTTCAGCTTATTTCGTTATTGAATAGAAAACCAATTTTACTGTATCTCTGTTATTTTTTGTTAAGCACCTGTTAATAATCTGTAATCATTTCATTCTGCTCGTAAAATCTGGATCATCAAATGCCAAAACCATTCCAATTTAGACTCAAAACCCTAGGTCGCCCCATCACATCATCAAGTAGGATGCATGAAATCCAATTGTGCAAGAGAGTGAGCACTCTAGGAAAGTGGTTGTCTATTGCATCAAACATCATTGTAGGAGAATAATTGACACTTAAAGAGTTATGGTGATCCTCTACAAGAGCCACATCCCATCATATAATATCAATTCCATGACCAAGACTCCATACAAATATGCAAATACCACGATGCCAAGGTTGATCATGTGAGGCAAATGTATAAGTATCCTCAAATAAGCTATTCCATGAGTAGGCATGAAAATATATAATGGGCATCAATATATGGGACATTCACCAATATCAAAGGAACAAAGAGCATGCCATGAGAATCAAGTGCCATCATGAAGAGAAAAATAGGCACCAAGATAATCCACCACATAAACCATTAAACCAATGTGTAGCATCCCATGCAACACCATGATGAAGTGATATGATCCATGCACTATGTCAAACAAAAAAAATGGAAGGTGTATATCTCAAGTCCATTAGCATCCCAACATGTCACCCCTGAAAATCCTATCATGTGATGAAAATCATAAGTTTACTTCTCATAGAATATGAGAGGTAATACTGACTCCAACTTGGGGCATGTGCTCTTTGGAAAAGAGTGCATAAGAACCCCAAAATATTTGATTTTCCCTATTGAGAACATTCTCCAAGCAAATGAAATAAAATCACATGGAGAGATGGATCTACATCACATCCCTAAACATCACATGCAAATGTCCATAAAGTTTATCATATGAAAATTGGTTTTACAAGGAAGGCAACATGAAATGAAATATAATGCTCATGTTAGAGAAATTATTCTTCCTAACCTACTCTAAGCATGAAAATGAAAATGTTATGTATAATTATACTACCAATGGAGCCATGTGTTCATCATATCAATTCCAAAACCTCTTCCCTTGTGTTTGGTCCTTAACCAAAACAAGGATATATTCATCACCAAGTAAACATGAGCTAGAAAATACATTATGTGATCGCTACAATATGCAATTACATCATAGGAATGGTAGTTGATACAAAAAATTGAAAAATAGTGGCATAACATAGCAATGTTAATTCAATTTCCTATTGAAGATGGATGATATTAAGTTTGGAAAATGCATGTGGCAGCCCCTCATCAACCTGCAAAAAGTCAGTTATATGTCTCTTAAAAAAAAAAAATGCATGTGCAACATCATTCGCACCTTAAGCAAGTAAGGTGTGGGCAGCTCCAATAATGATCCTCCTTAAAACAATTATGAAACTGAAGTATGAATGTAGAGTTCATGATTAAAAAGAAATTTATGTTTGCAACCCAGGGCTTGCTTCCCCCCTTGGGATAGTTGGAAATTGCTACCAAAAATATGAAATTGAAAAACCTATTGCCCCAAATAATTTCCAACACCAATCATCGATTTTCCAGCCATATTTTCATATGAAAATATATAAAAATATGAAAATAACAAGGGATGGAAATTTTCTACATTTTTTACAATAAAAATCTAAAAACATTCTAAATTATTAATGGTGGAAAATGACTAAAAATATCCTAAATATTGGTTGTCATAAACATGACCAGAGTATTGAAATAAACCTATAATGAACTTGGAAATGTCTTTTGAATTTGACACCTATTTGTCCACAACAAAAAGATGGAAAAATTATGCACTTTCATGACAAAAAATGTAACGCACCCAATCCCTTAAAATCCTTCTAAGGGATGGGGTACTAAAATTTTTTCTTTTCTCAGATATCTCAATACCTCTTCCCGATCATATCATCCTCTTTTTCTCATCGATATCTTTCCAACGACTATAATCATTCTCAATTCTGAGCTCGGGATCAAAAGTTATAGCATCTCAAAGTTCCCAGGCATTCATTGGTCAACCGCCAGCTCATTACCGCAAGGTCTCCACGTGGTCGCTTCTTACTCATGCCAGCTGGAGTCACAGTGGCACATTATATTCATGGAATAATCCTTTGGCCCACTTCTTATTATCTTTGGGATTTCTTATCTCGTGGTTCACTCTCACTATCTCAAGACTTCTGACGGCGATGCACCAAAGTGCACCTTCCCTAAATCCTACGGCTCACAACCCTTCATCTCAACGGTTCAAATCACTTTGACGATGTCATTTTACATGGAGGTTAATGCCAAACTCCCAAAGTTTACACGATGTGCAGATGTAACACAAGAGGTCTACGGTGGATATTCCACCTCTTCCCTCCGTCGATCAACAATCGTCAAGATCCCCGACTCCCAGAGTCGTCGTTAATTACTTCATCGTCATCGACATTTCTTGGTTGAACGTAACCATTCCGGACTCCCACACTTCTGACGATGACATGTCTATATATAATGGTCTATATCTCCTTGTCAAATCTCTGATGGGATCAACGATTATCCTCGTATGTCCTCTCCAGACCCGCGTCAACCAATTAACAACTAACACCTGTCATCCAAAGGACACTTTGGCTTCCTTTTTGGCATGTCACATATTTCATGACATCATATTCCTCACTCCTCTTTTGAATACATCTCATTGAATATCAACGGAGTAAATCCCCTCGTCCAACATCAGATCGAAGTATCTCGTCGCGTCTCACCACTCACCAATCAACGATCTGGATCTTCTCTTCGGAGTCCTACCCTGAGCTCTTCGGAGTTGTACTATAAAATATTTAGAGTCCACTCTGAAAAGGTTGATTCCTGAAATTATTCCACCTTACATGTGGCACAATCTCTGCTAGACATGTGGAATCATCGCCACCTGACACGTGTCATTCATTTTTCCCACAAAAGGTTCATCTGTAGGTGTCAAATCACTATGCCATGCGGCACCTTTTATGCTCGACACATGGCTTCCTCCATGTCATACTCTTGAGTCATTAACTAAGGATCAATGATCCCGATCATACACTGAGTCCTTTTGATCTTAGCATATCAACGACCCAAACCTCTTCTCGGAGCTTCTCAAATCTCGACAGATCAATGGTCGGGATTGCATCTCAGAGCTCCTTTTCTCTAGACAAAAAAATGGTCTAGATATTCCCTCGAAGTTTCTCCTATTGGAGAACCTTATAGAGCCTGTGACAGATCAATGATTGTCATTTTGTTACAACCCTCTCCAATTAAAAACTCAGATCTTCCCTCAGAGTGCCTCCCGTAGGAGCCTGGCCACCTTAGATCCAACTGCCAAGGTTGCTCTCCGACTGAATTAATGACCCTGATTTATTCTCGGTCCTTTCCACCAATCACGGGATGACACATGTTATCATTGTCAACATGACATCGCCTCATCTCTTAGCCTTATTTAGCGACTTTAACAACAATCTATGATGGAAATTCTTTTTAGGTTGTTCATCGATGTATGGCCCATATTTTTCCTCAGAGTCCTTCCATCAGAGTGTCTTTGCTCTAGGTATACATGGCTACCCCGACCGTCATTCTCCAATGATACTCGCAATAAGAGATCCAACTATCCAGATTTCCTCGAGGCCCCTCTCCAATGAGATCAATGGCCCTCATTATTTCGAATCCTCCCCATAGGAGTGTTAAAATTTCTCTTAAGCAGTTAAGTGTATTCAGTATTATTTAACTTTAAGTCATTAAAACAATAATTTCATGCATAAGGATCACTGAAATAAATACATCCACAATATACAAAATATTTATCCTAGGAAACCCTTGTCGGGGAGAAAACCCAGCAAAGCTTCTTCAAGATAGATTTGTCAACAAGAACAATGTCTCTCAAGAGAGATCTCACCAAACAGAAGATAAACCACAAACTCTAACCAGAATAGGGTAGTGCACCACTAAACCAAGATAGTCCTCCAACAGATAACCAAAACCCTTCACCAGAACACCCTTCCTTTGTAGCTATGTCTCCTCCCCAAACTTTCACACTTTTACTTGTGTGAGAGAGATTGTTGCGTGTGTTCTCCAAGTGAGGAACTTTTCCTCTTATAAATACAAGTTGAGCCACCTAGAAATAGGTTAGGGTCAACTTGTACTCACCAGCTCACACATAATATGGCATCTAGTTCATAAAGAACTAGTAACTCGCCAGCTCACACAGAATCTAACATCTAGTTCATAAAGAATTAGTAACTCGTTAACTCACATAGAATATGACATCTTGTTCATAAAGAACTAGTAACCTCTAGTTGGCACACCATGCAACTGGTCCACAATGACCATGCATCTAATCACAAGGATTAGACAATTTAGTACACACACACTACCCATCTATCCCAAGTCTAGGAAACACCTCCAACCACACAAGTTGGTCCACTAGCTTGAAAATATAGGTAACTAGCTAGCCCTTAAGGCTTGGCATCTGTTGACCATGTGAGAGGTCATGCTGACTTGTGCCAAAGTCAGTAATGTGCCCATGAATGACTACCCAGTGCCACATTCTTATGTTTTTGCCCTGGAATCTCATCAGTAACTCATCACTCCCTCTTACTAGGGAAGTCCTTCTAGAACACACCAAACTTGTCTCAGAAGTACACAAACTTCACTCTCGACAGAGGCTTGGTCAACATGTCTATTATCTTCTCATCTATAGTGACATAATGGAGATTCACTTCTCACTTATGTACCATATCTCTGATGTAATGGTACCTGATATCGATATGCTTGGACTTGTCATGAAACATTGGGTTATATGAAAACCTCACACAACTCTGGTTGTCACACCAGATACAAGTCTCCTCTAACTCGAGATCAAACAATCCTGTAAGAAGCTTCTAAAGCCACACTGCTTCGTTGCTAGCTGAACATGCTACTATGTTCTCTGCCTCAGCTATACTGAGCGCCACGCTCTTCTACTTTCTGCTAAACCATGAGATCATAGCTGATCCCAAACTGAAGGAACATCCAAATGTACTCTTCTAATCTGCAACACTATCGACCCAATCTGAATCAGTAAAACCTTGTAGGCTTATCTCACGATCTGAAGCATCTCTGAGTCCATAATCAATTGTACCTTTCAGGTACCTGATCACATGTTTTTTTGCGACCAAGTGAACACTTCCTAGCTCCATCATATACTGATTGAATTTGTTCACCGCAAAACATATATATGGCCTCATGTTCATTAAGTACATCAACGAACCAATCATATGTCTATACATGGTGGAATCCACTGTCTCTAAAGATGTATCACTCAATAACTTCATATTTGTCCCCATCAGTGTAGGAATTTCCTTACAATCCATCATTCATAATATCTTCAGAATCTCCACAGCATATTTTCCTTGGTTAAGGAAAATCTCACTCGGTCTCTACCAAACCTCTAGACCTAAGAAGTAATGCATCATACCCATGTCTTTCATCTCGAACTCTATAGCAAGATTCCTCTTACTATTAGTGATGAGCTTCTCGTCACCTGTTAGAAATAGGTCATCCACATACAACAGTAATATCACTGGTCCACCATCCACAACCTTGAAGTATAGGTTGAAATCTGCTTTAATATTGGTAAAGCCCAAGCTCATCAAGAAACTGTTAATTCTACCATACCATGCCTTGGGTGCTTACAAGGATTTCTTCAATCTTCACACATGTGTTTGACTATCACGTGTTTCGAAACCTTGTGGTTGATCCACATACACTTCCTTTTCTATTACACCATTTAGAAAAGTTTCCTTTGCGTCCATCTGTTGTACCTTCCACTTCATGACTGCAGTTATCGCAAGTATATCTCTAATTGTAGTGTATCTCGCCACATGAGAAAATGTCTCCTTAAGGTCTATTCCTTCTTTCTGGGAGAAACCACGTGCCACGAACCTTGCCTTGTACTTCTTGATAGTTCCATCTGTTGAATTCTTTGTCTTGTAAATCCACTTGGAACTTACCACTTTCTTCTCTTTCAGTCTCAGAACCACATCCCAAACATCGTTTTTTACAATGGACTAGTAATCTTCAACCATGGCATCCTTCCATTCTTTCTTTTCTGCAGCCTCTTCATAAATGGTAGGCTATGCATCAATAATGTCACTTAACAATGCCATGTAACTAGAATATGGTCATGGTCTCTTGCTTTCTCTGAAGGATCCATCTGGAGCACCATACTTCTCTACATCCTGAATAATTTATTGATCCCAAGTTGGTCTTCTCTTCTTAGTATTCATCTCTCGAGATGAATCAGCAGGTCTTTGTGGTTCTTCCATATCATGATCGTCTAGTACAACATCATCTCCTGCATCTATATCTGTAACTCTGGGAGCTTCAGGCTCCTCATCATGAATCTCATCTGAATGATTTTGTCTTGATCTACTAAAATTTGTATCCTCATCGAAGATGACATCTCTACTAGCCTCAATCTGACGATGACCAGGGATGTGAACTTTGTATGCCTTCGATGTCTCACTATATCCAACAAATATACCCTTCTTGCATGAAGGGTCCAACTTCGATCTCTTGTCCTTGAGGACATGTACATACACTAGACATCCAAATATCCTCAGGTGGTTGACCTTTGGCTTTTCACTTGTAAACATTTCCTCTGGTGTCTTGTTCCCAAGTACACGGTGGGAAATTTTTCTCTGTACATATTGTTGGAACACATATATATTTTTTTAAATGCTCCAGTTACCAAAAGGTTGAAGCCACCCATTCTTTCAAATAAAAAAAACGATAACCATAAACCTCAAATTTTGGATTTCGGGATTCCATAGATCTAACGGTTATACATATCAAAGCTCCCAATGTCCGGACATGCGAAATAGCGAAGTCAGGTTAAGTTTAATCATGATCATTGAAAAATTGAGCAATGATTATCACTATTTTAATACATCGCACTTTCGTGATTCGGGAGTCACACCTCGAGTGACCTTCGAGTGTCCAATGTGCAAAGTCGCAAAAGCGACTTAAGATAAACCTAGTTAATTACAAGACTAACGATAATTAACGTTAGTTAATTATCGCGACTTCACGACTCGGAGGTTTTTACCTTAGAACGACACCTTTGTAATCCCGATACCCAAGGTCATGATATTTATAAACTAATCATGATCAATTAAGAACTTAAGTCTGATCAAAGTTAATTAACCAAATCACAATATCGCAAATTTGGGGTTCATGGCCCAAGACTAAGAATAACATCGTTCGAGACTACGAACGTCGAAAAAGGATTAAGAACTAATTGTCATTAAGTAAAGGATTAAAATAGATTAATTAATATCTTAAACAACTTTAAACCTGTGGAGCTTATGGGTAAAGAATTAAATGTTTCTACGATCATCCCAAGTCACGAATTATCAAACATTTATGGCATTTATAAGCGAATTAGGGAAATGATTGAAAGTAAGATATAGGGAAATGATTGAAAGTAAGATCTTGCTTCATTTCAAAATATTTCTATTAAAATAATTAAACGTTGTGTCAGCAAGGACCCGCACAGACTCAAGTACTCTAAGAGAAATAATTTCCGTCATTATTTGAATTTCATTCTAGTTTCATAAAGCGAGTTTAGCAAGATAACCATTGTTTCTATTTGCATTCTCTGTGATAAGAACTATAATCTCGAGATTTTATATCATGACTCCACGGAAAATGCCCAAAACAACTGGTGAAATTTCAAGTCAGAGTTCGGATATTATTTCTGATACCTCACCTAGAAACATCGACACAATCAAAACATGGACACAAGTTTTCAACATCTTTCACTACGAGCTGATAAACTGCCCAGACGACCCAAGTGACAACGAGAAAGATGACTTGTATATCAAATACAAAGTGGTCGCTCAGTTGGAATTGCAAAAGGTAGCAACAAGGCTATGGCTTTTCCCCTATTGTGATATGGTTAAATGGGCATTGGACCACATAGATGTCCCAACTAGGACAATATTTAACATGCAAAAGGTGGTTGTTGGGACATTTAGGCCTGGACATCTGCAGGCGATGTCCAAATTGTCCCCCACACCCAATTTTACTTACAATGTTGAATTCTTAGAGGGTTTCAAAAAGAAATAATGCGAGCAATTTGGAAAAAGCTTATCCGACCTGATCAAATATTGGTGCTCACGCCCTGAAACATTTAGAGTAGACACTCATAGTATATACAAAATCCATTCGTTACAGACACAATTTATGTATGTAGCGATGATGGTATGCAGGCTTTATGGGAGAGAGAATACTACACATTTTTTGCTCCCATGGGTACTACTTATCCACACAGTAGCAGAGGGGTACTCTTTCAACTGGGCTAAATTGTTGTCAGACAGTCTGGCCAACCAAGTTACAAAATATCAATCACAAAGGGCGAGCAGGAAAGCAACTTCATTTTTCATGTCTGCGTACATTATGGATGTTGTTTTCTTCATTAACCCTTTTCCATTAATGAGATGGAGATGGACTCCAAATAACGCAGAGCCTATTCATGTTTACCACTCCAAACTCTGGGAATATAAGGCAAAGGACTTCGTCTATGAGATTTTCAACTGTGTAATGGTACCAATGCATGTCATTATCTACGACCATCCACCTCCCAGAATCTCAGATAAATTCATGACAAACTTAAACAGCGTGGAAGACTGGTACCTGGAAGAACAGTTATCGTATATTAGGGTTTTTGGTTGCTTTGTTCCCCCTTATGACCTACCACTATTCTTACCAAACAATCTAGTATGTCGAGAAATCGCCAGGCAAACTGTGCTCGGCGGGATAAGAAAATAACTCAAAGGAGTTCAGAAAAAGGTATGGTAGTCTTTTCCCATACGCATTGGTACATATTATTTATTAGATTTCGGCCATGCCAAAGCTGAGGCCATGGTCTTAGAGGAAATGAAACTAGTAGACATTGAATTTAAGAAACACGATCCTCATAGGGTCATGGGTAACCATATGGAAAGTTGTAGTCTAAAAAGATATGAGCACGAAGATTCCCCCCATGACGAAATGTTCCTAGGAGCGAGATCCTACTCAGAAGTCTTAAGTCAAGTTCGAGCTCTATTGCCCAAAGTGATGGCCGATTTCTACAAATTCCAGAAACACCGAAGAAGTGGCCTTCCCAAATTTTTGCAAGTCAAGAACTCAAAACCTCCAAGTACACAGCAAATAGAAGCCCAAGGTTCAACGGATACAAATCCTGGAAAACAAAAAAATCAGGAGAACATAGAGGAAACTGAGACCTCGAAACAGGAAACCGAGATCCCAAACCGAGAGGAAAAACTCCCGGAGACAGATACATCAGTTAAACAGGTCAAGGATCAAACAGAGACCCCTTCAAAGGGGGTAGGAGACACACCCTTTTCTCCATCAAATGAAACGACCACAGATGCTATCATGAAACACACATCCAAAGAAATCGGCAGTCCCATTCCATCCATCATGCCCTCACAATTTACAAAGGGGAGTCCCAATGCAGAGATAATCATTAAGGAGGATTTAACACCTATCTCTGTAGAATAATTACCTCCTAGCGATTTCTTTTTTTAGCAATAAAAGGAAGGTCGTGGTGAAGCAATAAACATACCAAAAGGTAGGTGTAGCAGCTAAGAAATACAGAATACTAATGGATGAAGAAGCCTTAGAAGAGGAAGAATTCACCGATGAGATAGCAGGAACATTGGGGGATTATGCAACGACCAACCAATATTTAATTGGAACCTTGAAGGAATGGATCAAACAAAAAGAATTGTTAATCAGCAAATGACAGACTCAGATGGAAACTGTAGAAGCGAATTCTAGGAATGAGGCATGTTAAAACCTTGAACAAGTCTGAGCAGCTGATCAACAGAAAATCAAACAACTCAAATATAATCTTGAGAAAATACAATATTTGGCTCAGACAAGTCAAGCACAGGTAAGTCAACAGGAGGAGTTAATAAAACAACTACAATCTAAATTAAATTCCACTGAAAGACGGGTCATAGATGTAGTGGCATTTCAAACTCAAGCCACAAAAATACAAAAGAAGATAGAAGCATCTCAACAGAGTCTACTTGCTGTTTTCAAGCTTCTGTGGTGAGGAGTTTCACATATGTTATTCGGAAAATCCACAGTAGGTATCATTTCGTCGTCGACGTTTCGAATCCGAAACAGGATTCATCATCAGGACTAATCGTCGAGTTTGAGCTAGCTGATCCTCATCAATTAATACTATTTGCAGGACAATAAAAATTATT
>JASDQU010739402.1:217598-238291 GCA_032191745.1 Picea mariana | reverse complement strand
ATAGTAATGGGGTTATTAGTGGTTTATTTTAATAACATTGGATAACATATGTGTATTTAATATTGAGGACTACCTATTTAGTTAATTTATTTAAGCCCTTGGTTTACGTTATAAATAGTTAATAGAATTGATAGTGTTATAAGTTAGTGGTAATAATATCTAGTAAGGTTATTAGAGTCTACTTACTAAATTAGAAATCATCGAGGATCATTTTCAGTTGATATATCAATCCTTAGACAGAATCACCTTAAGAGAGAGAGAAGCTAAGGTGGCTCGAAGTACTTTCCAGGAGGTTATCATATCAACGGTGAAAGAGGAAATGGTCATCGCTTCTAGATTATCCATTTGAGAACAAACCAGAGGTAACATCATGTTAAAAGCATGGGAGCATAATCTATCAGAGAACAGAAAAATGGCTAAAGAGGTGAGAGACTCTGGTGAAGAAACATTTGGCCTAATAAATAAAAATTTGTTGGATCTCAATAAGGAGAATATCTATAGAACTTTGGGTAAAATTAACATAGTTAAACATCTGCTAGATATCAAGGAAAATGTGGAAAGAGATCAAGCTAAACTATCTTAGATAAAATAGGTCGATATTGCCCAGATAGATAAATGGTTGATAAAACCAAACCTACAGTTATTGTCTATCATTATAGAAGACATACAAATAGGAGCAAGATTGCCACAGTTGGAAAGGAAGTGCTACACTTTTGAAGCAAATGACCAAACTGAACTTCACAAGTTGATAGCCCAGTTGGTAGAAAAGTGTGTCAATTGTATTGAACAGGGGAAAGGGAAGACTTCTGGAGGCCAGTAATATAGTTTCTTATTTCATCCTATTTTGGAGCTAGATGACAAAGAAAGGAAAATGCCCCGCCAACATGAAGGAAGACAAAGGACAACTAAGTGAAGTGTTTCATCTTTTCATTTGTAACCAAAAATTTTAGAATGATAGAATTCGAAACATTTTAATCTAGTATAAATATACATTTTGAGAAAGAAACAAATGCTTCTTTTTGTCGATTGTAAAGGAGAAGACTCTCTTCACTGAGAATTAATACAAATGCAGGCCAGAGATTCTACATCTCGTCTATTCTGAGTTATGTGTTCTTTGTCTTTTCATATTTCAACATACTTTCATATATTTTCTTTGATGAATGCAAATCACAATTTAGTACAACCTCTACCGTGGTTATCTCATATCCAGTAATTTATTAACAAACATATTTTCCTTTGTATTCACTATTAGTTAATACAAGACCTACATGTTAATTAGATACTATATTTTACACTTCATTGAAGATTACATCAATCACTTTCTTCTTTTGTTACAAAGTAATATTCTTCATCTTTAATGCCTTGCTTTGATTAGCAGCTTTATGTTTTTCTTTCCATTCATTCTATATTTTTTTATTTTAACTCAAGTACGAGAAACAACCTCTGAACTGTTATAATATTAATTTGTTTTAAAGAACTTTTCTCAGCTATTTATGTGGTGAAAGGAAAACATTGAAACCTTTTCCTAATTTCCTGATGCCTGACATTATACTTATAGCCTTAGTATAAACTCAGGAACAACATATTTTTGGCGTCATTGTCGGGGATGGAGAAACGAAGTTATTTTTCCCTAGGAGAACAACATTTGCAAGTTTCTTTCATTGATAGTGAATAGAGACTAAACACATTATAAAGACTAATTTTTATTATTCACTTAGCGACTCCACAAATTTAAATAAGCTGGCATCCGGTCGAAGGAACACCAGAAAAAACCCAGATGATAAGAAAACCTCGCCTGTTTCCAACCCTGAAAAAATACTAAAACCAAGAGGATTCCTTAAGAAAGCTACCACGGTTTATCAACCTAAATCCACACAGTCTAAGGATAAGGTTCTGCTTGAAACCATAAACCCTAAATTAGTCATACCTGAAATTAAGACTAAAGCTCATTCAACTACCTCTGGTGTAAGTGAAGGTAAGACATCTACATCCAAAGTATGTTTCGATTGATATCTCGTCAGCTCTCAAACTAAATTTCCCAAACTCACAAAGTCTAGAAGAGTATACCGTACACTCAGATTCAACTCCTGCAGGTTCTCCCATTTACATATCTTTCAAGTCAGAGGAACTCAGTTTTTCGTCTCCTGATAAACAGTTCTCGAAATATTTTTTGCTTCATCCCGAAGAAGCTAAAGGATCGCTATACATCTTTGAAAACCCTTTTTATAACATACCAGTTCCCTCTCCTATAATATCTATGGCAGTTGTTGGAGGAGGAGGAGGGGGTGGTCAAGGCCCAGCCTTACCCTCTAGGATTCTCGCTAAAGTAGCTACCATATACACTCCTTTGGTCCTCCCAGTATCCCTTCATGATTTACCTGAAAACTACATGAAAAACCTACCTAAGTTTACAGGGGAAGGAGACTTAATCGCAGCCGAACATATAAATTTCTTTGATCAATTCACATATATTCTCAGTCTCGAGCATGAAGACGTATATTCATGGTTGTTTGTTCAAAATTTCGAAGGACAGGTGAGAACCTCGTTTCGAAGTTTTCCCGCATGTTCGATATTATCCTACGACGCACTAGAAAACTCTTTTCTCATACAATGGAGTGAAAGGAAAGATCACATATATTATTTAACCGAGTTTGGGGCTTTAAGGAAGAAAAATTCAGAAACTGTTGTTGAATTCATTCAAAGGTTTAGTAAATTATATAACAAGATACCAATCAAAGTTAAACCTTCCCATCCTGCAGCAAAGGTAACTTTTGCAGGATCTTTCGAACCCAATTTTGCACTATTATTGAGAGAAAGGAGAGTGGCCTAACTTACCCAAATGCAAGACGACACCGTAGAAATTGAGTCAAATATGATGGCTTCTAGAAAATTAAAAACAAATATGGAAATGGGAAACAAAGATATTAAATGATTTAGGGAACAAGAAGGACCCTCCGGATCTGGGAGGTCTATAGATGACAAGATGGATTATATTGCAAAGATAATTAAAGAACTGTCAAATAAAATTTCAAATATGGAACTAGAGAAATCTAAAGCGGATCAATTTGTTAGGAGAGAATTCAGGAGGAACCCCAATCCTCAAATACAACAAAGACAAATTAAAAATGAAGATAAAAAGTTTAGACTCCTTTGAAAAATGAAAATTTTATAGGAGGAAATGACATGCAAGAATTTGAGGATTTAGAATAAGAAGATATGAATAATCTCGGTGAGGATTGTTATCAACCTCATTTAACTAGACAAGATTATGAGAGGTCTTTAAAAACAGAACATCGGTTTAACAAGGATAGCAACACAAATAATACAAAGGAGCTTGCTTTCCAAGGAATCATCGATACTATAATGGACAAACTCCAAAACAAGTATAATCTAAGGTCTAAAACTAAAAACATGACAACTACCCAACCAAAGAAAATCCCACCGAGAGGCGAAGTTTATGAACTAGCTCCAAAGGAAACTGAAACACAAAACACCAAGATAAAAGGAGTTGACCCACAAGGTGCCAAAACTAAGACAGCCAAAACACAGACGGTAGGAACAAAAACAACTGAAAATAAAGAAATACAAACAAATAAAGTAGAAAAGAAGGAGATCAAAGTACCAATCAAAGAAACTGAAAAAACTATAGGAGGTTTCAGCCTAGAAAATGAGATTAACAAAATCAAAATACCGATACCTCTGGTTGAACTTGAAAAGAATCCTGTTTACCGAAAACCAATCACCAAAATGATAAAATTTTCAGATATGGGAAGTCAAGATGACGTTATAAAGTTGGAAGATGATAAGCCTAATATAATTTTTGGTCCGCATTTTGAAGGGGCCAGAGATATCGTTGCTCCTTTCTACATTACACTAAATGTGCATGATCGTCTACTTCATAACTGCATGCTGGATTCTGGAGCCTCACATAACGTGATTCCCAAGGCTATTATGGATAGACTTGGCCTCGAAATTACCAGGCCATATGGAGACCTGTATTCATTTGATTCAAGAAAAGTTAAATGTATGGGCATGATCAAAGATTTAGTGGTAAATCTTGCACAGATCCCATTAAAAAGTGTTCTGATGGATGTGGTTATTGTTGATATACCTCCGAAGTATGGTATGCTATTATCCAGGTATTGGGGTGCTAATCTTGGAGGATCCCTTCGGCTGGACATGACGTACGCCATGATTCCCATTTTTGGAGGACAATTCACCCGATTATACTGGGAAACATGGTTGGTATATACGGTAAGTGATCCACATAATCCTAACAATTACCCTATTTATTTCGTTGATCAGGATCTTGGAAATTGTATTTTATCAATCGATGATGATGTGGATGAATGTATAGAAGAAAATTGTATAGAGAAAAATAAATGAAAGTGTATATAGTACCGGAATTTGGAAAATGTATTTCGATGTTGCTTCGTCATGTGAAGGAGCAGGCACAAGAGTACTTTTTGTAGCACCCGGAGATGAGTTTATCATTCCTTTATCCTACAGAATACAGTGGGACATAGACTACACGAATAATGTATGCGAGTACGAAGCCCTGGTCTTGGGGTTAGAAGCTACCAGAAAGTTAAACATAAAAAACTTGGAAGTCTATGGAGATGCGGAATTAATTGTGAAACAAGTAAATCAACAGTACCAGGCCAAACACCCGAGATTGAGATCTTATAGAAACTGTGCCTGGGATTTAATGGAAAAAAAAAATCTCATTAATTAATGTCCATCAAATTCCCCGTACAGAAAATATGCAAGTTGATTCATTAGCCAAAGCAACCTCAACTTTCGCACCTCCTATAGCTTTTAAACTCAAGTATCACATAGATATGAGGCACAGAACCTCCATACCAAACAATATACAACACTGGTAGGTGTTCAAAGATGATGAACATATCAGAAAGTTCCTCGAAATGGTGGAAGACTTTGTTGAGATGCATATTGACCAAGAAAACCAGAACGACCATACTTGGATTATGCAAGAAGGGGAAGATCCTCAAGAGTTACAAGAAAAGATATTGAGTCATCGCATGTTAGTACTAAAAAACAACCAAATACCTAAAGGAATAATCCCCTTAGAAAGACTATTTGACCAAAACAACATGCCCTTAAAATCTTCTCTACAAAATCAACCAGAAGAAGTCAAAGATTGTGATATAGGTACCAAAGAAAAGCCTAGAATAGTAAAAATATCAAAATATCTTCCTCCTGAGATGAAAGGTAAATATGCAGATTTACTCGAGCATTATAAAGATGTGTTTGCATGGTCTTACGACGAGCTGATAACCTATGACACCACTCTGATCTAACACAATATTACTTTAAAGCCAGGTGTTAAACCTTTCAGACATAAGCTCAGGAAAATCAATCCCATATTATTGCATGTGGTCGAAAAAGAAGTAAAAAATCTCTTAGACGCTAAAATAATTTTACCACTCAGGTACTCTAAGTGGGTAGCTAATTCAGTCCCGGTTAGGAAGAAGAGCGGAGAAATTAGATTGTGTGTAGATTTTAGAAATTTAAATAAATCATCTCTCAAAGACAATTATCCGCTACCCAAAATGGACCATGTTCTAGAAAAAGTGGTCGAAGAAAATAGAATGTCAATGATCAACTTTTTTTCTGGTTATAATCATATTACTGTAAACGAAGACGATAAATAAAAGAAAGCATTCACCACCCCATGTGGTACATTTATGTATGACAAAATTCCTTTTGGTTTGATGAATGCAGGTGCTACTTTCCAGCGAACTATGGATATCGCCTTCATCGGCGAAAGAGATAAATTCGTCGTTATTTATCTCAATGATCTGACCGTTTTTTCCAAATCTGATGAAGAACATCTAATCCACCTCAAGCAAACGTTCGAGAAATGCCACAAATTTCGTTTGTCTCTAAATCCCAAGAAATATCACTTTGTGATGCAAGAAGGTAAACTCTTGGGCCATATCGTATCTCAGGACAGAATTAAAATCGATCCTAAAAGGGTCAAAGCTATTGACACTATAAATATTCCTAGAAATGTAAAAGAAATCTAGTCATTTGGGAAAATAATTTTTTTGAGAAGATTTATCCCGAACTTTGCTGAAATTGTGAAATTGATGACAGATATGCTCAAGAAGAACAGCGAAGTTAAATGGACAGTCGAAGAAAAAGCATCATTTGCACACATCAAGAAAATTATAGGTAAAGAAACTGTACTGGCAAGCCCTGATTATCTAAAGGAATTTTTTATCTTTTCATTTGCATCTGAACATACAATTGCCGCGGTACTCCTCTAGAAGAACGAAGAGGGTTTTGAGAAACCGATAGTGTTTTTTAGTAAGAGCCTTAGAGACGCAAAATTTATGTATGACATAATGGAAAAACAGGCATATGCCATGGTGAAAGCACTAAAAGATTTCAGAACCTATGTACTGCATTCCAAGATCATTACATATGTACCCACCAATTCCGTTAAGGATATATTGGTTCAGCCTGATAGTGATGGGAAGAGGGGTCAGTGGCTTGCTAAAATTCAAGAATTCGATCTAGAGGTAAAACCGACAAAGCTCGTAAAGGGACAGGGTTTCGCTAAGCTACTAGGCGAATCAAATTTCAGAGCGCTTGGAATAAATAACTTACAAGAGCATGAAGAATATTTAGACATAGACAAATTCGATGACCAGATAGCCACAGCCAGAATTGAAGAGAAGTTTGCATCTTCAGGTTGGTATAAAGACATAGTATCTTATCTTCTGACTCTAAAATTCCCAAATGATATGTTACCATCTAAAACTAGGACATTGAAATTGCATGAGGTAAAGTATTGTATCTCAAAAAGCCAATTGTATTGGAAAGACCCTCTAGGTTTTCTACTAGTTTGTTTAGTAGAATCTGAAATAGAAAGAGTTATAAATGAATTTCACGGAGGAGTGTGTGGAGGACATCATGCGTGGAGAGAAACAACCTATAAAATCCTGAGAGCGGGATATTATTGGCCTAATTTATTAACAGATGTGAATGCCAAAGTCAGAGCCTGTAACTTCTGCCAATTATTTTTAGGCAAGCAGAAACTCCCGGCGTTACCTTTGGTCCCGGTTAAAACAAAAGCCCATTTTCAACAATGGGGGTTAGATTTTATAGGAGAAATCAATCCACACTCCAACGCACAACATAGATGGATCCTGACCACTACGGACTATTTCACCAAATGGGTAGAAGCTATCCCGACCAGGAAAGCGACAGATTCGGTGGTAATAAATTTCTTGGAGGAAAATATATTATCTAGATTTGGCCGTCCCTGGAAGATAGTTACAGATAATTCCTTGGCATTCAAATATATGGCAATGGTCAGCTTTTGCCAAAAATACAATATTGTGCTAGGTCATTCTACAACCTACTATCCTCAAGGAAATGGGTTAGCCGAATCATCAAACAAAAGCTTAGTAACCATAATAAAAAAGGTTTTGAACAAAAATAAGAAAGCCTAGCATGTGCATTTGAAATATGCCTTGTGGGCAAATCAGATAGGCACCAAGAAATCAATCGATACTTCTCCATTTCAAATGTTATATGGGACTGATGTGGTATTACCCATTAATTTGTCTCTACCTATAATGAAACTTTGGCAAGATGAAAAAGAAGAACCAAATCATGTCACAAGAAGAATAAATCAATTGATCGAAGTTCAGAAAAATAGGGCTAAAGTGGACGAAAAACTTCAGAAATATCAAGATAACATGAATGCACTATTTGATCATAAGGCTAAAGATAGGGAATTACTCCCTAGTGACCTAGTTTTGAAATGGGACGCTAGGAGAGAAGACTCGGCCAAACATGGAAAATTTGATCATATCTGGTATGGACCATTCAAAGTGGCAGCCTCCGAAGGGAAGAACTCATTTCTGCTAGAAAATTTGGACGGTAAAATCCTCAATGCCCCTATCAACGGGCGTTATCTTAAGCACTATATGCAATAAACGATTTCCAAAATCCCATTGTATATATCAATTTGTGTTTTATGTTTTTTATAGTTTTAGGTAAGTCTTACTTCCACCGCAAATAAAACAGGTTAGTGATTTTAAATAATTTACCCATCGAACGCTCTGACTCGTAAAACCCTGACACTCTTCATTTTTTTTTTATGCAGGATTTTTGTCGATATCTCAAATATTACGAAGGATACAAACAAGTGGTCGTATATCATAAATATTGGCTATCCCGAAACAGGTGATAAATAAATAATTTACTTAGATGAGAGTGAAATGGAGAATCAAAGGTATGATTCATTGAATTATTTAGATTTCCAAAGAATATCACCTGGCACAACAATAGTCTTATATGTATAAAGATACTCGCTAGATGTATTATCAAAGGAATGAATTGTCAAAGTAAATCACAAAAGATATCATCTGGATTAAATTAAAATAAACAGAAAAAGAACAAATAAAGTGAACACAGAGAACATTTTTCAAGAGTCGGGTTTACGTTATAAGAACCACGTTTATGAAATCTGAAACTCCTCTGTCACCCTACTCAAATCTTTTTTATTATTCCCCTTGACTCCAGATTCCTCCCCATGGCCTCCACAGAAGAAGGAGGGGTCACACTTTACCTCTGAAAGCTGACAAACGAATCTTTAGAAAAAGGGAAAGTCCTCTTGGCTCCTCGGGCTCCTACTGAACAAAAGTATGTATAGCCTAATCCTAACTCTCTTAGTTCTTTAACAGGTCTTAAATGATTAATCTTGCTCAGAAGAAGCCCCTAGAAATAAATAAAAAATCCCCCATAAGTTTCCTGCAGACTAAGATGTTTTGAAGGTCAAAAGAAGACTTGCCCAGAGTAATCAAAGTGATTTAACAGACCTATGTGGCCAAAATTATTAACAGATACTGCCCCTAGTATTCTTTATACAAATTTATTGCCCCCACTTCATGTTCTAAAAAGAAAGTATAAGACAGATGGTGAAAGGAAATTCACAAATGATTGCCCCCATCTAGTCCAAAAAAGAGATGATGAAAGGAAATTCATTAAATGATTGCCCTCATCTCGACATTTAAATGCAAAGTACAAACTGAAGTGGTGAAAGGAAATTCAATAAGGGAAACAGATAACTTCACTGGGGTACTAAACAGGCTCACTGGCAGTGAAGAAATGTCTAAGATATCTGTAAGGTTGTTATACATGAATTATATTGTACTCTGGTAACCAATTTTCTTTTGACTAGATCTACATCCCAAGTTCGCGCAGGGCTCCCTGATTAAAAAACACAGAAATTACTTTGGCTTGATGCAAGAAATATCGACAGAACCTGTTAGAAATCATAAGGTTGTTTTGATTATCTTAAGCAAATCCGAAGTCAGTTTTAAGGAAGAGGAAGTCAACAAAGGACCTAAAATTGAGATTAGTGAACGATTAAGTTTCAAAATCTTTCAGAGATAAAGAAGAAACCTCAGATTCTCTTTGTACCCTCTTTCTAAAAACGTTTCACAAAAACAAAGTAATGACCCCATTTACCCAATAAAGGCACGTGGTCTACTGTTCTTCTCGTCCCACAAGGAGACGAGATCCCTAGATGGAGCCTATGTTGGAACACATATATATTTTTTTAAATGCTCTAGTTACCAAAAGGTTGAAGCCACACATACTTTCAAATAACAAAAACAATAACCATAAACCTCAAATTTCATATTTCGGGATTTCGCAGATCTAACGGTTATACATATCAAAGTTCCCAATGTCCTGACATGTGAAATAGCGAAGTCAGGTTAAGTTTAATCATGATCATAGAAACATTGAGCAGCGATTATCACTATTTTAATACATCGCGCTTTCGCGATTCGGGAGTCACGCCTCGAGCGACCTTTGAGTGTTCGATGTACAAAGTCATGAAAGCAACTTAAGATAAACCTGGTTAATTACAAGACTAATGATAATTAATGTTAGTTAATTATCGCGACTTCGCGACTCATTGGTTTTTACCTTAGAACGACACCTTTGTAATCCTGATACCCGAGGTCACGAGATTTATAAACTAATCATGATCAATTAAGAACTTAAGTCTGATCAAAGTTAATTAACCAAATCACAAATTTGGGGTGCATGGCCCAAGACTAAGAATAAAATCGTCCGAGACTACGAATGTTGAAAAAGGATTAAGAACTAATTGCAATTAATTAAAGGATTAAACCGTATTAACTAATATCTTAAACAACTTTAAACCTATAGAGCTTATGGGTAAAGAACTAAATGTTTCTACGATCATCCCAAGTCATGAAAGATCAAACATTTATGGCATTTATAAGTGAATTAGGGAAATGATTGAAAGTAATATATTGCTTCATTTCAAAATATTTCTATTAAAAGAATTAAACGTTGTGTCAACAAGGACCCACACAAACTCGAGTACTCTAAGAGAAATAATTTCCGTCATTATTTGAATTTCATTCTAGTTTCACAAAGTGAGTTTAGTGAGATAACCATTGTTTTTATTTGCATCCTCTATTACAGGAACTATAATCTCGAGATTTTATATCATGGCTCCACGGAAAACGCCCAAAACAGCTGGTAAAAGTTCAGGTCAGAGTTCGGATATTATTTATGATACCTCACCTAGAAACATCGACACAGTCAAAAAATGGACACATGTTTTCAACATCTTTCAATACGAGCTGATAAACAGCCCAGACGACTCAAGCGACAACGAGAAAGATGACTTGTATATAAAATACAAAGTGGTCGAAATTGAAAAATGTAGCAACAAGGTCGCAGCTTTTCCCCTATTGTGATATGGTTAAATGGGCGTTGGACCACATAGATGTCCTGACTAGGACAATATTTAACGTATAGAAGGTGGTTGTTGAGACATTTAGGCCGGAACATTTGCAAGTGATGTACAAATTGTCCCCCACACCCAATTTTACTTACAATGTTGAATTCTTAGAGGGTTTCAAAAAGAAAGAATGCGAGCAATTTGGAAAAAGCTTATCCGACATGATCAAAGATTGGTGCTCACACCCTGAAAAGTTCAGAGCAGACACTCATGGTATATACGTAATCCCTTCGTTACAGCCACAATTTATGTATGTAGCGGTGATAGTATGCAGGATTTATGGGAGAGAGAATACTTCACATTTGTTGCTCCCATGGGTACCGCTTATCCACACAGTAGCAAAGGGGTACTCTTTTGATTGGTCTAAATTGTTGTCAGACAGTTTGGCCAGCCAAGTTACAAAATATCAAGCACAAAGGGCGAGCGGGAAATCAGCTTCGTTTTTCATGTCTGCGTACATTATGGATGTTGTTTTCTTCATGATACATTTTCCATTAATGAGATGGAGATGGACTCCAAATAATGCAGAGCCTATTCATGTGTACCACTCCAAACTTTGGGAAGATAAGGCCAAGGACTTCGTCTATGATATTTTCAATTGTGTAATGGTACCAATGCATGTCATTATCTATGACCATCCACCTCTCAGGATCTCGGATAAAGTCATGACAAACTTAAACAGTGTGGCATACTGGTACCTGGAAGAACAGTTCTCATATATTAGGGTTTTTCATTGCTCTTTTCCCCCTTATTCCCTACCGCTATTATTACCAAACATGCTAGTATGTCGAGAAATCGCTAGGCAAACTGTGCTCGATGGGATAAGCAAAGAACTCAAAGGAGTTCAGAAAAAGGTATGGTCATCTTTTCCCATACACATTGGTACATATTCTTTATTAGATTTCGGCCATGCCAAAGCAGAGGCCACGGTCTTAGAGGAAATGAAACTAGTAGACATTGAATTTAAGAAACACGATCCTCATATGCTTGTGGGTAACCATATGGCAAGTTGTGGTCTAAAAAGATATGAGCACAAAGATTCCCCACATGAATAAATGTTTCGAGGAGCGAGATCCTACTCAGAAGTCTTAAGTCGAGTTCAAGCTCTACTGCCCGGAGAGATGGCCAATTTCTACAAATTCCAGGAACACCGAAGAAGTGGCCTTCCCAAATGTTTTCAAAGAAAGAACTCAAAACCTCCAAGTACACAACAAATAGAAGCCCAAGGTTCAACGGATACAAATCCTAGAAAACAAAAAATTCAAGAAAACACAGAGGAAACTGAGACCTCAAAACAGGAAACCGAGATCCCAAGCCAAGAGGAAAAACTCCCAGAGACAGATACACCAGTTAAATAGGTCAAGGATCAAACAGAGACCCCTTCAAAGGGGGTAGGAGACACACCCTTGTCTCCATCAAATGAAATGACCACAGATGCTATCATGAAACAAGCATCCAAAGAAATTGACAATCCCATTCCATCTGTCACACCCTTACAATTTACAAAAGGGAGTCCCAGTGCAGAGATAATATTTAAAGAGGATTTAACACCTATCTCTATAGAAGAATTACCTCCTAGCGATTTCATTTTTAGCAAGAAAAGGAAGGTCGTGGTGAAGTGAGAAACATACCAAAAGGCAGGTGCAACAACGAAGAAATACAGAATACTAACGGATGGATAAGCCTTAGAAGAGGAAGAATTCGTCGATGATATAGCAGGAACATTGGGGGCTTATGCAATGGCCAACCAATATTCAGTTGGAACCTTGAAGGAATGGCTCAAACAAAAAGACTTTCTAATCAACAAATTACAGACTCAGATGGAAACTATAGAAGCGAATGCTATGAATGAGGCATGTAAAAACCTTGAACAAGTCAGAGCAGCTGATCAATAGAAAATTGAACAGCTCAAATATAATCTTGAGAAAATACAACAGTCGGCTTAGACAAGTCAAGCACAAGTAAGTCAACGGGAGGAGTTAATAAAACAACTGCAATCTAAATTAAATTCTACTAAAAGACAGGTCATAGATGTAGCGGCATTTCAAACTCAAGCCACAGAAATACAAAAGAAGATAGAAGCAAATCAACAAAGTCTACTTAGTAAAGTAGAAATCATCCAGGATCATTTTCAGTTGATAGATCAAGCCTTAGACAAAATCACCTTAACAGAGAGAAAAGATAAGGTGGATCGAAGTACTTTCTAGGAGGCAATCATATCAACGGCGAAAGAGGAAATGGTCATTTCTTCCATATTATTCATTCGTGAACAAACCAGAGGTAACATCCTATTAAAAGCATGGGAGCATAATCTATCAGAGAACAGAAAAATGGCTAAAGAGGTGAGAGACTCTTGTGAAGAAACAGTTGGCCTAATAAATAAAAATGTGTTGGATCTCGATAAGGATAATAGCTCTGGAACTTTGGGTAAAATTAACATAGTTAAACATCTACTATATATCAAGGAAAATATGGAAAGAGATCAAGCTAAACTATCTCAGATAAAACAGGTCCTTATTGCCGAGATAGATAAATGGTTGATAAAACCAAACCTACAGTTATTGTCTATCATTATAGAAGACAAGCAAATAGGAGAAAGATTGCCACATTTGGAAAGGAAGTGCTACACTTTCGAAGCAAATGACCAAACTAAACTTCCCATGTGTCCATTGTATTGAACAGGGGAAAGGGAAGACTTATGGAGGCCAATAATACATTTGCTTATTTCATCCTATTTTGGAGCTAGAGGACAAAGAAAGGAAAATGCCCTTCCAGCATGAAGGAAGACAAAGGACAACTAAGTGAAGCGTTTCATCTTTTCATTTGTAACCGAAACTTTTAGAATGATAGAATTTGAAACGTTTTAATCTAGTATAAATATACATTTCGAGAAAGAAACAAACGTTGCTTTTTGTCGATTGTAAAGGAGAATACTCTTTTCACTGAGAATTAATACAAATGCAGGCCAGAGATTCTACATCTTGTCTATTCTGAGTTATGTGTTCTTTGTCTTTTCATATTTCAACATACTTTCATATATTTTCTTTGATGAATGCAAATCACAGTTTAGTGCAACCTCTACTGTGGTTATGTCATATCCAGTAATCTATTAACAAACAGATTTTCCTCTGTATTCACTATTAGTTAATACAAGACCTACATGTTAATTAGATACTATATTTTATACTTCATTGAATATTACACCAATCACTTTCTTCTTTTGTTTTTTTTTTAACGAGAACGGTTATGTTTCATTAGGCGGCGTTCTCGTAATCCAGAACCAGAAAGTTACATATCTGAAGAAGGTTGGTGACCTCTAACAGTGCTGCCAACCTTCTTGTAAATGTCCTGGGAAGTCCATCCCATCTGCTTCTGGAGCTAATTCGAAAAAATGGCAAAAATTGCTTACATGAATAAATTCTCACAAACTGTGAGCACAAAAGGAGACAGARGCAATACATCAACCGGAGGGGGGTGGAATTTTCCTCTTAAAGAAGGGATCCAGCTTTTTCTGAGAACCTGAAAAGATGTTGGAGGCCGCCTCCTTTTCTCTGCGCGCTTTGTTGGACTTYCGTCCTCGGGTAAGAGGWGGAGACGGGACTGAGTTATCTTCASATTCAGAAGTTTCCACAGATTTGCTAGAAGGGACTGAAACAGTCAAACCTGCCGAGTCAGAGGGAACTGGACCTGGAGCCCGTAGTTTACTCGCTGCTGCTGGACCTGGGGGGGTGATGCTCGGAAGGCTTTCGTCTGCCGGAGGATCTTCCTTCTCTTCTGTTGCTTCTAGAACTGGGCCTTCATCTTCCTTCAGTGCCTCAAAGCTGTTTTTATTTTCTAGTGTTGCCTCTGCTGATGCCTTGCTTGGATTAGTAGCTTTATGTTTTTCTTTCCATTCATTCTATATTTTTTATTTTAACTCGGGTATGAGAAATAACCTCTGAGTTGTTATAATATTAATTTGTTTTAAAGAAACTTTCTCAGCTATTTATGTGGTGAAAGGAAAACATTGAAACCTTTTCCTCATTTCCTGATGCCTGACATTATACTTATAGTCTTAGTATAAACTCAGGAACAACACATATACTGCAGTTTGGGCTGCTTCTGCCCACATATGCATTGGTAAATATTAATCATGAATCATGGATTTTACTACTTCCATTATTGTATGGTTCTTTCTTTCTACCACACCATTCTGTTGAGGATTGTAGGGAGTAGAGAGCTCCCTCTTAATCCCAACTTCCTTGAAGAATGCCTTGAATTCATATGATGTGAATTCTCCTCCATTATCTTACCTTAATATCTTTATCTCCTTCTCAGATAGGTTTTCATCAAGTACCTTGAATTCTTTAAACTTGTTGAATACTTCACTTTTAGTTTTCAAAAAATAAATCCAAGTTTTACGTGAGAAATCGTCAATAAATGAAACATAGTATACATACCCGCTAAGTGAAGTGACTGACATCGGTCTGCACACGTCTGAATGTATAATGTCCAAGGATCCTTTGGCTTTGCTATCACTGCTTGGAAATGGTTTCTTCACATTCTTTCCTTGTGTGCATCCCTTTCATATGCCTTCATGATCCACTTGGATTTCTAGAAAACCTATCACCATCTTTCTCACGATCGATAGGGATTTGTAATGTATATGAGGAAATATTATATGCCATAGTTCACTTGGAGTGATTATAGTGTGTACTAATTCTGAAACTGAATGTCCCTTTAACTTGTATCGGCCTCCTTCTTGAAAACCAATCACTGCAACATCATCAATAGATTTTCCTTTTGGCCACTTTAGAACTTCACCATCTATGAAAGAAACTCAGAATCCTTTCTCATCCAAGGTTGAAATAGAAAGGAGATTCTTCTTCAAACCAGAAACATATAAAACATCTTTCATATTCATAGGTTTTCCATAATCTAATTTGTAGGATGCTTCTCCTACTCCTTTAATGGGATACTAATAGTCATCACCGAGACTCGCCTTATGAGGTGAATCCTTCTGAACTAATTCTGAGAAGGAATCCTTGTAACATGTCATGTGCTTAGAAGCACCACTATCAATAAGCCATGTGTCACTTGCATGACTGACGGTACCTATAAGAGATGATATCAATACATACTCTTTGCTCGAGTCTTCTTCTTTGGTTCTCTCTAGATCAAGTTCATCATCTTCTGTAGCATGAGCATGATGTCTTTTATACTTTCCTTTTCTAATCTGACCTTTGGAGTTGGGACAATTTATTGCAATGTGTCCCATCTTACAGATTTAGCATTTGTAATTTGAGAAATCCTTCTTAAACTTTTGAGTCTTTTGTAATCCATGAGGTTTCTTGTGTGAGTGAACTTCCTTCCTGCACTTTCCTTTTCTTGCATGAACTACTAGGGCTTGATTTTATTCATCACCCAGCTTCTCTTCTCTTGCTGCCAATCTAGCTTCTTCGTGAGTGCAATCCTCCCATAGTATGTTAAACCTTGTTATCCTTCTTCTTGAACATATTCCCTAAATGAATGATTCCCAATATTTGGGGAGACCATTCAATGTATTCATTATTAATTCAGCGTCTTCGATTGTGTCTCCAATGGCTTCAAGTTGTTCTTTTATTTGAGACACCCTTGTGAAGTAGGATTGGATAGTTTATTAATTTTGTGTCTTAACATTCTTGAGTTGTGTCCTCAAGGTCATCTTCTAGTTGATATTCTTTCCTTCATACAATCGGGGTAAGTGATCAAACATTTGTTTGGGAGTTTGTCAATGATAAGACATGAGGGATCAAATGATCCTTGATAGAATCGACAATAATTCTCTTTGCCTTAACTAGGTTCTTTTTGTGTATTGCCTTGCCTTCATCTTCGTCAAGTTCTGGAACTTCTTCTTTGACAAAATATTCTAGATCATTCTCTTCTAGAATGAGCATCACTCTATATTTCCATGCTCGAAAGTTATCAACACCCTCAAGCTTCTCATCAAGCTCGGTACTGGGTGTCACCTTGTCCTTGAACGATAATACAGAAAAAATGAAAGCTTTTCAAAGAAATATTTTGAACTTACCAGAGAGTTTTCTAGGCCAAGATGAACTACTTCAACTTCAATCTGCAGCTGCCAAGACGTCTTGAGCTAGGGTTTATGAGGAAACCCTAAATTTTCAAAATGTGAATTTTTGAGTTTTGCCCATAGGGAAAGGTGTGCCATCCTTAGGCAAGATCCTTGGTGGTTTTACTTTGAACAACATCCTCCAGAAAGTGGGAGAAATCACTTTCTAGGGTTTTGTGCAATTGTTGGCAATTGTAGCAGTTGCAACACCAGTTGCATATTTCAAAAATTCATCAAACTGAGAATCTAAACCCAAGGAAAGATGTGCTAGGGTTAGAAGTGTCTTCCTATGGTATTAAATTCCCCAATGAGTTCCTTCTAGATTGTGAAAATGGATTATTTCAGGCCCGCTCTGATATGATGTTAAAATTTCTCTTAAGCAGTTAAGTGTATTCAATATTCTTTAACTTTAAGCTATTAAAACAATAACTGCATGCATAAGAATCATTGAAAGAAAGACATCCACAATATACACAAGATTTATCCTGGGAAACCCTCATGGGGGAGAAAACCCAACAAAGCTTCTTCAATATAGATTTGTCAATAAGAAAAATGTCTCTCTCAAGAGAGATCTCACCAAATAGAAGATAAGCCAAAAACCATAACCAGATAGGGTAGCGCACCACTAGACCAAGTTAGTCCTCCAACAAATAACCAAAACCCTTCACCATAACACCCTTCCTCTATAGTTGTGTCTCCTCCTCAGACTTGCACACGTTTACTTGTGTGAGAGAGCTTGTTGTGTGTGTTCTCCAAGTGAGGCGCTTAGCCTGTTATAAATACAAGTTGAGCCACCCAGAAATAGGCTAGGGCTGACTTGTACACTTTTCCCTTTATATTTTACAATTGACTTTTTCCAAGGCACAATAGGGTCAACTTTACAAATATAACATAATATTACTCTTTAGGGTTTTGTCTTGGTCTAATAAAATATTGATACAACAAGAATATCCTCTGAAGCTACTCAAACTTCAACACAGAGTCCTATTGCAAGCTTGTATTCGGACACTCTGACGCTTATGCCCTCCGACGTAGGGATAGGATTTTCTTGCTATGTCGATCCAATGGCTGCGATTCCTCCTCATTTAAACACAACGTTCTCCTTTGAAGGACAATCTCAAGTAAGACTTATCTACTCGGGAAATTCCTCTAAGTGTTATCTAAAGCTTACTAGGCCTTCTTGACTCTTACCCACACCCCAAGAATTCGTCATGGGGATCTCTTTTCATCGCTTGGGTGAATATTTTCCTCTAGAAGGCCTTTCAATTCATTACAAGAGACTTAATATATGGCTTAGGTTTCTTTGACCCATATAGGGGATTTTTGGGGATTTATTAACACGTTTCGCAATAAGAACAAGCATGTGGTTTCCCTTTGAATGAGGATTCAATCCTCCACAACTAATTCACACCGCAAAGAGGAAGAATATAGGGTCTATAGACATGTATTGGAATTTCCTCATGTCGTGGTTACAAATAAGGTAAATTTCTTTAAGGAATTCCTACAGTCATTCATCTCAACCCCTTTGTTGGCTCTTACTCGAACCAATATAATTCTTCTAACTATACAAGAATTCCAAAATTTTATCGATTTCATGACTCATTATACTTGAAGATAACACAAAGATTCATCTCAATCATACAGACGAGTTTATTCATGGAAACATCCACAAGTGTTAATGTTTAAGCCATTATTATAGTTCTTTGCATTTCAATAGATAACAATAGCATAACACAAGATCACTGAGAAATACACAATCACAAGAGACACGACATTTATCGTGGGAAACCCTCTAGGGGAAGAAAACCCAGCAAAACTTCCTTATTATAGATAGCCAATACAATGCCAAGAGATAAATCAAGATAATACAGAAGATCCTCTCCCAAATATGCGCCACTCTCTCTCTCTCTCTTCTCCAACTGCAATTCTGAAACTTGTCTCTCAATGAGCAAGTGAGGTGTGTGTCTAAGTGAGGTGCAAGCCTCCTTATTTATACAAATCTGGCACGTGTGAAGTGTCTCTTCACTGGCAGGGCCGACTTCTCAACTGGGTGGCTATAACCACCTTTATTATATTCTGGGGCCTCTTAAATATATTCTGGGACCGACTTCTTCTTTTGCCTATTACAATTACATTATGACCAATCTGCAAAAGGGGATTTGGTCCTTTTACAATAGCCTACATGATCAATCAACAATGGGGATTGATCCAATGAATAATATATCAAATAAGAATAAGAATACACTTTGCAGTTACATTATTTCAACACTCCCCCTTAACAAGAATGGTATTCTTCAACAGCATCACGCGAGAGAGAGGACAAAAACATCAAGTGGGTGAGAGGACAGCATCATCAATATCATCTTGGAACACTAACTGACGTAGCTATAAATCATCAGAATTTTTCTTCATCGGCAGCATCGTCATTCTCAAAGGAATGCAATCATCATCTACATCAATATGTATTAGTATAAAACTAATACATCATCATCATTATAGCACGAGGCTGGCTCATCATAATACAGGACTAGATTTACGTCATAGATGTCAAGCTGGAAGCACAGTGCTCGTCTTGATTTACGTCACAACAGTCAAGCTGGAAGAAAGAAACTCATCCTGCTTTACGTCATAGCAATCAAGCTTGAAGCAGGATACTAGACTGGCTTTACATCACAGATGTCAAGCCAGAAGCACAGTTCTAGTCTCATCTCATAGTCTTTCTTTACATCACAACAGTCAAGATGGAAGCAAGAAACTCGTCCTGCTTTACATAACAACAATAAAGTTGGAAGCAGGATACTAGATTGGCTTTACATCACAGCTGTCAAGCCAGAAGCTCAATGCTAGTCTCATCTCATCGTCTTGCTTTACATCACAACCATTAGGTTGGAAGCAAGATACTAGACTGGCTTTACGTCACAACTGTCAAGCCGAAAGAACAGTACTAGTCTCATCACATCTTCTTTCTTTACATCACAACCATCAGGTTGGAAGCAAGATACTAGACTGGCTTTATGTCACAGTTGTCAAGCCGGAAGCACAGTACTAGTCTCATCACATCTTCTTTCTTGACATCACAGCCCTGAAGCTGGAAGAAAGAGATGTCTCATCATAGCAACTACTCCCCCTCGAGGAAAGTCCTTTCAAACTATACCAATCTTATCTCGAAAGTGATCAAACTTTACACGAGATAGAGCCTTAGTCAACACATCAACAACCTATTCATCCGTGCTAACGTACTGGAGCTTTAAGGCTCCTCTCTGCACCATGTCACAGATGTAATGATATCAGATCTCTATGTGCTTCGACCTATCATGGAATACAGGATTCGTTGTCATCTTTATGCATCTCTGGTTGTCACATAGGATCATGGTTGCTTCCATCTCTAGGTCAAATAGACCGATCATCAACTTTCAAAGCCATATAGCTTTGCAGCTGGAATAACATGCAACAATGTATTCTGCTTCCGTTGTGCTGAGAGCAATGTTGGATTGCTTTCTACTCTGCAACGAGATCATGGCTGATCCCAAACTGAAACAACATTTTGAAGTGATTTTCTTGTCAGAAACACTTCCTGCCCAATCTGTATCAGTATATCCACTCAATGTGAAATCATGATCTTCGTCATAGTTGAGACCACAATCTATTGTACCCTTAAGGTACCTCATCACATGTTTTGCAGCCACTAGTTGAACATGTATGGGTTCTACCAGAAACTGACTCAAGGTGTTCACAACAAAACAAATGTCTGGTCTGGTGTTCGTCAGGTACATCAGT
>JASDQU010739402.1:193432-207539 GCA_032191745.1 Picea mariana | reverse complement strand
AAAATTCCATGATGGAATTTTGCAACCGCAACATACCCCAAAAAACGTCGTTTAGGGCCTCAAAACGGCTCCAGAAGTTCAGGACCCGAAAAACTGCTAAAAATAGTAAATTGCCAAAATGTCAGAAAACTGTTTTGAGCCAGTTGGAAAAGGTGGGTGGCCACCGATATCCATCTGGATCAGTTCGGGTATTACCCATGGGTCAGAAGATGTGTGAGTTTTGCAAATGGAGTTGAAATCATGTTGATCGAGACAACCAAAGGAGGTGGAACATTGGGAGGTGGGATTGGGAATGTGCCCATCAGATTCAAATCTTAAAGTAGGCCCACACCGACGTTCTCATACCCAGGCGGTGTCTTTGTGAAAAAAGGTACGTTGCTAGTACGGGTGTCAGAGTTGAAAAAGGCTAGCTGGTCGACAGTAATGACCTTTCCCTGATGTGGAATATGTATAACATAGAAAAGGGTAGACACAACGGCACGCATCGCATCAATCCAGCTATGACTAAGTAAGAGGTTATAATCGAGAGGTGAATCAAAGACCTCAACTTCAACATTGACCGATTTGCCTTCCAACATAATAGAAAACGAAGGAAGTACATCGTAGGGCTTAAAGCTAGAGCCATTGAAGGATTTAAGCGTGTTATGTCATTCAGTAAGAGGAGGAGAGTCGATGGCCTTCTAACATGAAACAAACATTACACACGTGGAGGCACCCTCATCAATAATAGTTCTACAGATGTTCTTGTCGGAGACAACAACTTGTATTTGGAATGCTAGTTGAGGGGGGAGTCTCGAAATGTGATCTTCGAGGTAAAAAATTATAAAATTTGTATATGTATGATCAATTCCACCGATAGCCTTTAGCAGTGCCTTCCATTGAGCAGGGAAACTTTGAAGGACTTTAAGAGTCGACATCACAGAAGGTGCTTGCACTAGATCTTCTACAATACTATAGTTCTGAGTAGCACGTGCATGAGGGTTGAAGGCAGACTTTCGAACAACACCCTTTAGGGGAGGGCAAAGAAATGTATCGAGACTCGGTCATTCGAGATGAAGAGGACCATTGGGAGGTGAAGTTGAGGGAGGTTGTTGAACCAACGAAGGTGGTATATTGTCAACCTTCTCCTTTGAGGAAGAGTAATATTTGACCCGAGTGATAAGTGTAACACCATTCTTTCTAGAATCACCAGTACACATGAGGACATAGGAAGTAGTGGAGGGAGAGGGTTGGTTGTGAATGACCAATTGGGCCTACTGTTCAGAAGGGAAAGGTTGAGACAAAACGATAGGTGTGGAAGGTTTCAAGGTCCCTTGGAGGAACTTAGTGACCTCGGCCTGTCTTGGACAATCTTTCGTATAGTGATCGTCACCACAGATAAGGCAAGGATATCGGGGTTTGCGCTTATCCTTATCATCAGCAAGTTGTGTTTTGGATTTCTCAGACTGCGGGTTATTTTTATCCTCCTTATTCTTACCCTTCCCTTTTTTAGATTTATTCTTTCTGACAGGAGTAGATTGAACAGAGTTAACCTCATAGGTTTTGTCGACGGGAGGAGTAGGAGACGAAGCATTTTGAACATTAGAAGCATTAGACTTGGGGTTGGTGGGAGAGGCTTGCGTAGTTTGAGGTTGAGCATGGAAAGTTCCAATCACACCATCAGCCGCATGAGAAGCAGCAGGGGTAGTTGAGGTAGCAATAGTAGAAGGGCAAGGTGCATCAGGGAGTAAGTCATAAAGAGTACCCGTTTGTGAATAAACGAGGTCAAGGTACTGAGTGCGACCGATAGCCTGTTCTTCAGTGACAACTCTACCCATGGAAATATCATGAGAAATTTCATTCACGAATGATTTCATGAACTTCTCTGCCAATAATTGATCGAGAAGATCGATTTTGATAAAACGTCGTCTTCGTCTCCACTCATGAATGTGATCAGAGATGTGAGTGGCCTTATTTTGCTTGAAGGAACTTTGGATCTCGATTCTTGTTTCATAACGGATCGGTAATTGGTAGTGTGTAAGGAAAGCCATGGATAGGGTATTAAAGTCAGTGAAGAAACCTCATGGTAGTCCTATATACCACTTTGGAGCTGAACCTATGAGAGTTCGTTGGAAGAGTCGTAACTGAATGGAATCATCCATCAAAGAGTTGGATGAACACCAAAGGTGGAAATTCATGACATGGTTGTTCGGATCCTCTCTTGGTTTACCATCAAATTTTGGGATGTCGGACGGTAATTTGGATGGTATAACGGGCCAATGGGGAGAATGTAGGATAGGATCATTCAAGATTCTAGACAAATCAGGTAGATCCAAAGTGGCCAAAAAGGGTAATTGTCTATTCACAGGAGGATACTGGTGACTTTGGGGAGGGAGTCCCATCAGTATACCAGTAGGACCATAAGAAGTTTGCATGTGAGGAAAAGGTCCTCACAGATTCGGACGTGTGTGCAGAGGCATGTAGCCCATAGGGTTGTACTAATTGGGGATGTTCCCTTGGGGAGGGACACTAGGTTGAACGTTCGAACCCCAAATGGGATTGGAAGAACCGAGGTATGACTAGCCTGAACTAGGGGGTATAAAAGAGATAACTTGAGGTTGTTTCCCCCCAGATGATTGTGGATTTACTTGAATAAGAAGATTCCAATACTGGGCTAGTGATCCGGGGATGTTATGTCCATATTGCGGATTATATCCTCCGAGCGGGGGTTGTCCTTTAAGTGAGGATGATACCCCAATTTGGGTTTGACCTCCAAATTGAGTTTTTCCCCTGGGTTATACTGTCCCCCAATAGGAATATGATAACCAGAAGTGAATAACGGATTAGAACTTCCAAAGGTGGTAGAGCCACTGGGTCCAAATCCTCCTATAAAAGGTGGATAAGACCCTCCGGAGAGGAACAAGGATGGTGTTAGAATAGAACCAGAAGCAACATTATACCTGAGTGAAGTAAACACTCCAGAATCTCCGGACGAAACTTGGGTAGGAATGGGGATAGAAGCATTCAAATAATTATATCCAAGAGGGAGTGACGAGATTTGTCTAGACGAAAGTGGTGTGCCAATAGGAGGTTGGCTAGCCATCGTATTCCTAGTGGGAATAATCGTAGTGTTTGGGACCATTGTGGAATGGACCTACTGAAGAGGGGTAGTTGAGCTAGGACCAGCCGATGGTGTCTCTAAACCAGTGAAGAAATAGCAAGTTATATTCTTAAAGTGATCTAAAGGTATTGTAAATGTAGTAGATGTCTCGGGTGGTTTAGAAATGACAAGTATATCAGCTTCGACCTTTGAATCGGGAGGGTTCCACCTAGAAGTTGGAGTTTGAGATATGTTAGCAGTCTAAAAGGGATCCTTGTTTTTAAGGCCGACAAGGATTTCACTTGGTATTCCATAAGTGTTAACAACAAGTTCTCCAGATGAGTTCATTCAGAGAATATGTCTCTCGTATCCAGGAGGCATGCGGAAAGCATCCAAAGAATCAGAAACGATTCGAAAACTTTATAAAGAGTCAGTTCTTTCTGCTCATGAAGGTATGTGGTCTTGGATCTCACTCTATTGAGGAAATTCCACCGGTGGATTAGGAAGCAAGGGTTGAGAAACTTTTGGATCTTCCGGAGGTAGTCCTTACATCCTACAAGAACAACGTGGAGGGTCAATGTTGGCCAAATTGAAAATTTTACAAAAAAAATCTATGGCCAACTATGTAAACAAACAACACTCGTAGAATCTAGGAATCAAAACCAAGCAAACAAAACCTTCTTATTCCAAAGTCACTATTTGGTGATGAAATCCAACGTCGTGAAGTCAAGACAAGAAGGGGCTAGGCTAGGGTGGAAAAGTTACGTTGACGACCTGCTTAATGGAATTACACCCTGGTGAAATCTCCCACACATAATCGTGGGTATACCCTCCAAGGAGCCCGAGTGAGTCTGGCCAACGTCGATTCTAGATACCGTGAAGACTTTCCCCTCCACAGTCACCTCGTGTAATACCCTAAGAAGATAGGCAACTAAGTCTACCAAAAACAATAAGAGATGCCTGGGGAGATAGTCGATAGTATGATCTATGCGCAAGGGCAGGGTATCTAGCCCGAAATCAACTTGAGAGGATTCCACTCATCATTGTGGGTATACCTTCAAGCAACCCCCATAATACGCACAATATCTACACTGAGATCAACAAAGCAGGGTGAGTAACTCTGCCAATCTCAATGCGACCTCAGGTTTGACCCTTGTGTGAGAAGGGCTTCCCAAGACAAAATGTTGCAAATGGAATTTAACACTCCCTATCACAAGATGATATTGTGTGTTTTGTGCGTTGGAGAGTGTGTCTCATCGCCTATTCCAAAGCCCTAACCTAGCTAATGTTGTTGTAAAAGAGCCCTTGAAAAAATTACTAATTAAGTTATAGATTTTCACAATATTTTTAAAGGTTGTTGTTACTCAAGAGGGAGATGGGAATGAAACTGATGTTGTGTAAGACCTTGACCCAAAAATATGAAAAAATAAATGAATGATGCAAATTTTCATTTAATGAATTATATCTACAACAGGGAGAAGGTGTTTCCAGAATGATGTAAGATACGAAATATACTTTATTTTTCTTTAAATGAACACAATTTCAAACAACCAATAAACAATGAAGTTCTTCAATGTTCTCTTCTCTTAAATGCAATAAATTTTCTTATGTATGATTATTCAAAAGAATGGATAACTTCAAATTCTTCCTTTCTAAGACTAGACCAAGGGCATGACAGAGAAAGGACAAGTAATCCAAGAAAATTTATACCTTCAAAAAACACCCAAATCAAACTTTCAATGAAGACAAAAGTAAAAAATGACAAGAAAGTATTTCTCCAAATGAAAATGAAGAAATAACCTCTCAATCATCAAGAAATCCAGAATATGTAATCAATCCAAAACTTCAAATCCAATCCAAGACTTTTAATCGAACAAGCACTCGGATACAAGCTCAGAGATTATACCCTTGTTGTTAAAAATAAAAAACGAAAACTGGAAAATGACTAAGAGAGGTGTTTGATCTCCGAAAACCAATCAACAACGTGTTAAGCATGAGAAAATAGTCAAATACTGGCTAAAAAAGTTCCCCCCAGCTGACTAAAGCAAAAACTGGGCATCAACAGAGGCCAAAACCCCACTCAAAATTTTCACAGACGCCACTGTAGGCTAATAGCACATTACAGTGAAGAAATCTAGAGTTTCCGCAGGCCAGAAAAAGACAAGGTGTGAAAATTACGCACTGAAGAAAATAGCTAGGGTGCGGAAATCAAAGGTTTCCGCAGGCTAGGTATAGGGTGTAGTGTAGAAACATCTAAAAATCAAGAAATTTTGAGAAAAAGGTAAAAAATCTCATTGAACTTTCAAACTCAAAGAGTCTGAATGGATCTCCCATAGACTCAAAGATTGAATTTAGATTAAAAAGAGTAGACAAAAACAAATGGCTAACAAAAAAACACATTCAAGTCGTATCCCCAGTCAAGTCGCCAATTCTGTTATAGGATAAATCAATAAATGCAGACATAAACTAATCTCCCTAGATCCACCTAGATCTAGAACAAAACAGAACAGGACATGATGCTTTCCCTAAGTTACAATCATTGATATAAGTGTCAAATAAGGAATTGATGGCTTACCTTTGAGATCGCTTCATTATATCTTTGTTGTTCCCGCTTTGCTCTGGTGCTCTTGTGAAACCAAATATGCAATGACACAAACCAACCAAAGTGAAAGCAACTATGATAGATTCAATAAAAACTTAAACATGGGATCAAGGAGTCATGTAGTAAAATGAGAATAATTTTATGGGAAAGAAACATGCCATTGTATTATATTGAATAAAAGTAGAAGATAGAACTGGAATTCCTTGATTTCGCAAGTTCCCTTTTAGTGGTCCTTCATTCCAACACACACATATACTTGTTCCGGGATTTGCATGAAGATGATCTTTAAAAGATTGATGGGAAAATGTAGACCTCAAGTATCAACTGAAATAATATTCTTCACACAATCTCCAGCCTATTCTTCCATCAATCCTTTGCTCAACTTTGCTTAACTATGCTTAACCTTTTCCATGAGAAGCCCATTATTATATAGGAGAAGCTGAAGTGGTTAAAAGGATGAGGATGATCCCACCAGATTAGAGAAGTCAGTAGGATTGTAACCATACGGACGCCACCTCACATTCTAGAAGATTCCCCTTCTAGAAACTTCTTGACCCTCTTTCCTCATTTGGACTGCACCTTGTCTGTATAGCAGCCTGCAAAAATCCTGCAGGCCAACTATAGAGAAGCCTGCAGAAATCATGAATTTCCACACTGTACACTATGGGTAGCCTGTGATGTCCTTCTAAAAAGTAGTCTTGAAGGGGAGGAAAGTAGTCACTTTTCTCAGGCAAAAAATGATTTTGAGAGCCTGATCACATGCTAGTAAAGTCATCATCAGAGTGACCAAAATAATCTGTAACAAATGTGCCAAAAGATATCATCCATGGAATGTATCAACCACATGCCTCTATCAACATGTCAACATGTGCATCTACCAATATTCCAATCCATGTGCATCCACCAATATGCCAACCATGTGCATCTACCAATATGCCAACCATGTGCATCTACCAACATGCCAAACAAGTGTCATATCACTCATGATATGTCTCCATCATGAACCAAGTACCATAACGATGTATCAAACAAATACCAATTGTTGTGCTAATCAAGTGATACCGATGGTGTACTATTATCAAGCATATGCCATATATGACTATACCAAACATCACCATGCATCAATACCACAAAATGATGAATCCCATATTTGTATGCCAAATCCTCCAGAAAACATGTGTCAATCAAACCGCTAGTAGGTGCCTCTACCAATGTACTAGAAGTGTACCAATCATAGATCAATTCATGACTCCTCAACATGATCATCTCATCAAATCACCAACTACATGTCCCAATATGTATTCCATCCATATGCCAAAAGAATGTATCAAGTTTTTCAACAAATAAGCTTCCAATCAAGATACATTACATGACCAAGGTGCCATAACTCCACTGTTATAACCAACATTGTTCTTCAACCGAAAATGCATCAATCCATACTCATAGGTTAGAGCCATGCAAGAGAACCAGAAGATGGTATTGAGGGATAAGTTGCATGATCCAATATGGGTAAGGAGGAGAGTGTCTCTTCTTATCTTACACGGGTGGCTCAAGTTAAAGATGAGTTGGCAGTTGTTGGAGAGGTCATTTTGGATTCTGAGTTGGTGAGGATAGCCTTAAATGGCTTCACCAAATATTGGGAAGTCTTCATGAAGTGCGTGGTGGGTCATGATCATCTACCAGATTGGAGAAGACTGTGGGATGATTTCACTCAGGAGGAGATCCAAGAAATATCTCATAGTAGTGATCAGAAGACAGATAGAGCTGATGAGAATGTTGCTCTTGTGGCAAGATCAAGAAGAAAGGAAGTTCTAGAAGGGACTTGAGTAAAGTCAGATGCTATTGTTGTAACCAGTTGGGGCACCTTGCCTCTCATTGTCCTGAGAGGAAGAAGAAKAAGAAGGAGTCAGAGGGGCTTGAGACAGCTGCTACAACAACCATAGAGGACTTTGCTTCAAAGTTCGATAGRGAATTTTCTTTGGTTACCCTAGTTTCTAGTGTCGACAGTGGAGGATTCAAAGGTGATGTCAAATGGATTGTGGATAATGAAGCCTCTAACCACATGAAGAGAATATGGAGAKTATTCCCAGATTTCACAGAGATTGGTCCTAGACGACAGGTGGTAAATGAAGGTGGTATGGCGAGAGCTGTACGTGGAGTTGGGAATGTTAGATTCCAACTCGAGTTTGGGGGACTCTTGGAGATTGTTGGATTTCTCTTTGTTCCAGGGTTGAGTATTAACTTGCTCTTAGTCTCAGCCTTGGAGGATGTAGGATATTGTGTATTTTTCAAGAAGGAACATGTATTTATCTACAGAGAGGGAGTGGACCCGGTAGAGCTGCAGCTGATCGGTAACCGAGTGAATAGGTTGTTTATGTTGAGAGGACAACCTTTGATGTATGATTCAACATCCGATGAGGAGAATGAGGAGGCTTCTGAGACTGTGGTGGTGCCAAGGTATCAATCTTGCATTTCGAGAGAAGAGAGAGAGTCTCTTCTGAGCACTGGCAGAAGGCTCAGCCAGGGTGATCAAACCGATGCTCAAGATGAAGTGAGCTAAGGGTTCTGGGAGGTTGCCAGGATAATATCTTCTAGTTCAAGTTATGTGCAGGTGTTGCAGATGGCTCTAGGTTCAGAGGGAGCTCCTACAGAGCACAGTGTGATGGGACCAGATGATGGAGATGGCAACGAGTACATCCCTTGTTAAGAGGGAGTGTTGAAATGTAACAAGGGATATCCTCATTCATGTTTTTGTGTTTTTTCATGGGGGGGACATAAAGTCATATTTCCTAGACATGTTTTATTTGTAAAGTGACTTTTTAAATAAAGTTTTTTTATAAAGTGAATGTACTTTACAACTTAAAGTGATTTTAAGTTGTGGGACCCAAAAAGTATTTAATGAGCATTTATTACTTATTTTGTAATTAATGAGGAGCATTAAATATGAGCCCTTAGATTAGACTTATGATAGGCATTAGATTGAGTTGGTTATGTAAGTTAGGGTTTCTTGGGAAAAGAGAAGAGTACATATACATGCTTAGGGATGTGAGAAGAACACATCGAGAAGACGAGAGGAGTTGATTTAGAGAGATTTCTTGAGAGAGGAAAGTGAGCATTAAGAAGGGCATGATTCCCAAGAGAGCTAGGGTGCAAATCCCAAGGAGGCATTTTCTGTTTTGATTTGTTGCACTGCTATTTGTTGGGACAGGTCGTACAACAACATTCTTGAGGCATGGAAACTGAGGCAAGCTTGGGCATGATTTTTGAGGCAACCCTTGAAGAATTTTCTGAAGGAGGATGGCCATACAGAAGGCAAGGTACAACTTCCTGTTATGGCATGAGTTTCGAGGTGCCAACTTTCAACAAATCCGTACAGTTGTACGAACTATGGCACAGTTTTCAAGACAAATTTGTAGGGGACTGTTTTTGTGTTGTAAGAGGTATTTCTCTTGGCTGAAAAGTGTTATTGATGTTGTTCTAAACTTTCCTGAAGCATAATAATAGATCTCTCTCTCTCTCTCTCTCTCTCTCTCTCTCTCTCTCTCGTTGGGTTTCCCCACATTGGGGTTTTCCCTGGCATTTGCCTAAATTTCTGTGAGTTATGGGTTGTTTTCCACTGTGTATTTCCGCTGCATATTTTTCTTAGCAATGTGTATTTCTTCTTATGGAAATTTCTGAATGTGGGTTTTATGCATTTCTGAAATTTATGAAGACAGTGATCTCTAGGTTGCTAAGTGTTTGACAGAATATTAGTTTGCTGGTTTTTGTCATTAAAAATCTACACTTACCTCGTGCTTTTTTGAGGTGCTTGCTTCAGCATGTGTAGTTGATCCAGGTGGATATCAGTGGCCACCCACCTTTTCTGACTGGCTCAAAACAGTTTTGTGCTAGGGCCATTTTTAGGGCCTAAATGAAGGTTTTTCAGGATCAAGCTTCTCAATGATATCCAAAGGAATGATTGAGCCCCCAAAATGAATCTCCTCGACGATACCTTTCCAACGGGCTATCATACACCTGAAACAGAGATCATATGAGAAATTTACGACCCCGGGAAGTTGATGTACTAACTTACCCAAATGGGGCCCACATGACTTTTGGCGCTTCATCTCCTAGGGTTAGGTTTTTGGATGTCTAGGGTTTTTTGAATTTTTGTTTATTGTAAAAATTCCTTCAAAGCCTCATTGTAATCATCTTCTTGTGAATGCGAGTAGCCGTCACATCTCTTCTCAGAGATAAGCTGCCACCATTCTAGCGAGTCTTTCACTCTGTATTTTTACAATCTATGTACATTTCGTTCATTAATAGAAATCATGTATTAATATATATATGTGTTTATGGTTGCATCTATAATACATTTCTGTTATATTATTGAATATCTGTGATATCTCTGTGCATTTATTTATTATATCTTCGCTCTCATTTTGTGCCGAAAATAATCTGGATTAGTGGTATCAGAGCAGGTTGCTCTTGATCATTTTTTAGTGCATGTCCCCGACGAGTTCTGGGTATAGCAAGTTGGGTCTCGAGCTTGTCTCTCTTGAGGAAAATTTCCCTCGCACACCCAAGAAACCCTCAATGGTGGAAGAAAAGAAAAACGACGGAGAAGACGATCCTATAAGTCTGTTGCTTGAGCAAGCTCTCATGCGATAGAGGGACGAAATGATGGAGAATTTTTCCCACATCCTTCAATGCCTCCTTATAGAATCATGTGCACCTTCATAAAGCGGCCACTTTGGAGGCACCTCACCTTTTAAGGTACAGGTCAATTTTGATATTACTATATTTGAAGGTCAAATAGATGCGGATGCCCTAGATAAATGGTTAAACCTCCTAGAAGGTTATTTCTCTGTTCACAATTTTTCTGATGGAGAAAAGATCACCTTCGCACTCCTTAAAGCTCTCCCCCATGTCAAACATTGGTGGGAAACTTACTGGGAGCAGAGTTCCACAGAGGAGTCTGGAATATATGGGGCTGAGCCCACTTGGGATTTTTTTGTGGATGCGATAAAGGAACATTATTCCCCTATTGAAAATTATGAGGACCAGTACATGAGATGGACCACACTGAGCAAGAGAGGGGCCAAGCAATTCTGGAGTTCACTAATACCTTCCATACCTTGCGCACCAAGCTGGGTATCAAATACTCCGAACGACATTTGGTTCTGAAACACCGTGGGGCTCTACACAAATACATCTAGACTGAAATGGATTCTCTGGACATCTCATCACTCAGTGCTTCTTATCGATATGCTGTTAAAATCAAGCAAAAATTTAAGCACCAGAACAAATGGGAGTTCGGGTCTGCAAATCCGCAACAACCAAACTTTGATAAAGACATCCCTAACAAATAGTCTCCTGAAAACCAGTCCAGGCCACAGGAAAAGAAGGGTCACGGGAAGACAAAGAAGGACACTGAAAAATGGTGCGATTTCCATAAAATCCCTTGGCACAACATCGATGAATTTCGCTCAAAACAGTCATTGGTGGCCGAGATCAAAGACAAGGAGTTGAACCCTAATTCAAAATTTGATTATGAAAATATTGGTAAAGGATGGATGATTGATGCAGACCCTACTGCTATTGTCGTGACCGCAACAATTCAACCAGAAGAACCAACAGATCCTGAAGAGGGGGAGCGCCTTTTTCATTCATAGATGTGGGTGAAGGGGACCCCCCTGCATTTTATTGTTGATAGCGGAAGCCAGAAGAACCTCATCTCAGCAGAGGTCGTCAAACAGTTGGGATTGTCGACAACACCACACTCGCAGCCATACAACATCGGGTGGCTTCGCCAAGGACGAGATCTCTTTGTCAGCCAATAGTGTCAATTATCATATGGCATCCAATCCTTCAAGGATGAGGTATTATATGATGTTTCCCCACTAGATGTATGTGATGTGCTCTTGGGCCAACCATATATGTGGAGATGCCATGTTGTTTATGAGTCTCGACCCCGTAGTGTCATTGTTACTTTGGGGGGTCATCTCTACAGAATACCAGAGGTAGTTCCAACTATTGTTCCACCTAAAAATTGTTGCAAGGTAGTATCTCATACTACAAAATTCAGTTTCTTCACAATCTCTTCAAAAGGAGAGCAAAAGGACACTACAACCATTACAACCTCGCCCCAAGCACCTTCTATCCAATAGAAGCAGGTCGACAAGGATGCAGCAAAGCGCAAAGATTCCTTCTGCACACCGTCCTCTCATGTATATCGACTTGTTGAATAGCCTCAACCTCAACAGGTTCGTGGCAGACTTCCACAAACTGAGCAGCGCAACGTCTCCAGCAAGGCAAGCAACTCACCAAGATGCAGATTCAACAAACACTTTTCCCTCTCCCCTGGGAACTCAATGCAATGGATACCCTTGCTTACTAAGGAGGGAGGATTGATCCAGGTGGATATCGGTGGCCACCCACCTTTTCCGACTGGCTCAAAACAGTTTTGTGGTAATTTTGGCAATTTACTATTTTTAGCAATTTTTAACTTCCGGGGCCATTTTGAGGGCCTAAATGAAGGTTTCTCAGGATCAATATTATTAATGATAGTCGAAGGTATTATTTATCCCCCAAAATTAATTGCATCGACGGTACCTTTCCAGCGGGCTATAATACGCCTAAAATGGAGATTGTATGCGAAAGTTATGACCCCGGGAAGTTGATGTACTAACTTACCCAAACGAGGCCCACATGACTTTTGGCACTTCATCTCTTAGGGTTAGGTGTTTGGATGTCTAAGGTTTTTGGCATTCCTGTTTATTGTAAAAATGTCTTCAGATCCTCATTCTAATCATCTTCTTGCGAATGCGAGTAGTCGTCACATCTCTTCTTAGAGATAAGCTGCCACCATTCTAGCGAGTCTTTCACTCTGTATTTTAATAGTCTCTATACATTTATTTCATTAATAGAAATCGTGTATTACTGTATACTCGTGTTTATGGTTGCATCTATGATACATTTATGTTGTATTATTGAATATCTGCGATATCTCTGTGCATTTCTTTATTATATCTCCGCTCTCATTTCGTGCCGAAAATAATCTGGATCAATAGTTTCCTTTTTGTATCCAAGACTTGATTTATCATATGGTGATCTTTGAGTTTCCAATATCTCATCCAAGATTAGTGAGCTATTCAAGAATTTATTTGACTTATCTACCTTCTTTCTAAGGTCAACAACTTCAGCTTCTAACTTATGACATGACTCTTCCTTTTGATTTATTTGATCCTTCAATAGTTCCTCTACCCTTTTGGCTTCTTCAATTTGGGTCTTGAGATGGACAATAGTTTCAAAAAAAATTCTAATCTCATCATCTACATTCATATATTCTTTTTCATTCTTTAGTATTGTGATCTCTTCTTCCTTTTCTTCTAATTGAGTCTTATTGATCTCTTATTGTTCTTTGAGCATTCCCTTTAACTTCAAGATGTGCCTTTGATTCTTCCTAAGAAAATTCTTAGTGTTATCTGAAAGATATTTATAGTGTGTATAATAATGATCACTGCTATATCTATATAAACCCTCTTCAACTTATTTTTGAAGTTCTAATAGATTTTTTTCTATTCTTTCCATGGGATAACTACCATCAAACTTTACACAAACTGTTTCTAGATCTTCTTCTTCACTTGAGAAAAATTCAACATCATCACATTTTGAATCATTGCAATTAAGAGTCTTTGGAGATTCTTTACCTTCATTTGAAATACTTTTGAGATCTTCCTTTGTGCTATCTTCACTTGAAATGTCTTCAATATCACATTTTGAAATAATACAATCAAGGGTGTTATTGGATAAATTCGTAAGTGCGGACACAAACCGATCTCCCTAGATCCACCTGGATCTAGAACAAAACATGACAGAATGATACTCTTTCCCTAGATTTTAATTATTGAATATGCTAAGAGGCACGATTAAAGAACTAACCTTAAAAGCGCTTACTTTGATCTTTGTTGCTATTGCTTCGCTCCAATGCTCTCGTACAGTCACGATCAAGACAATACGAACCAATCGAAGTGAAGTAAACACATTCTATTCAACAATTAATCTATGCATATGATCAAGGAGTTATGCAATAAAGTACAATTAACTTTATGGGAAAGAGACACATTACTGTATTATATTAAAAAGGAAAGAGAGATTACAACCATTGCCTTGATGTCGTAAGGTCCCTTCCAACTGTCCTTCGTTCCCCACACACTTCTTGCTCCAACGATTCTGAAACCATAGATCTGATAGCTACTCACAATCTATCTTGACAAATCAAATCTCAAAGTCACTCCAACCAAGCTGATAATTCCAAGCCAATCAAGAACAAGCTCATGAACCAACAAAGCTAACCCAAGCTCAAGCTAACTTTCTCCATGAGAACTCCTCTCCTTTTATAAGTTGAAGAAGATAAGGTGAGGAGGTTAGGATGATCCCACTAA
>JASDQU010739402.1:167021-184381 GCA_032191745.1 Picea mariana | reverse complement strand
TTGAAGATTCAAATAAATGAAAAGGAAGAGTCATGTTGTAAGTTAGAAGCTGAAATTGTTGACCTTAGAAAGAAGGTAGAAAAGTCAAACAAATTCTTGAATAGCTCACGAATCTTGGATGAGATCTTGGAAAGTCAAAGATCATCATGTGATAAATCAGGTCTTGGATACAAAGAAGAAGATACACATGCTGAAGCAATCACCTCAAAGAAGCATGAGGTAAGTCCATAAAAGAAGGAAGACAATGTTGCAAAGCAACCATCTACACAAGGCAAAGAAAATTTCAAAAGAATAAAGCAAGGAAGACATCAAGAATCTATTCTTGGGACACCAAGGCAAAGGTATGAAAGTATTTTTCATGGGTACTATTATTCATGTAATGGATATGGTCACAAAGCTTTTGAAAGTAGATCTTATGAAAGGAGATATAATGGAAGATTATATAACACCACAAGGTGTTGGAGATGTGATCAAGTAGGACATATTGTTGTTCACTGTAACACCATGAGATGCTACAGCTGTAGTGGATTTGGCCACAAATCCCAGGAGTGTTGGAACACAAGAAGAAAGTCCATGATGAGGACTTCACATAGCATGGATAGAAGAAGGAATGAAGTAAGAAGGGGAGACATCTTTGAAAAGATGGATGCTCAGAGCTCAAGTTCTGAAGAGAAGGGTCATCTACATAAGTGGGTGAAGAAGACAGAGCATCCAGATCAGAATGAAACACTGAAGGGAAGTTCAAAAGTGTCATCTACTGAGGCATACGCGAGTGACAGTGGTGACAGTCGCGTACATACGTCGTCTGACCTTGAATAGGTCGCGTACATACACATTATGTTGTGCAGCAGGACACATATATGTGGTAAAGCCTTGGGAAAAAGGCAATGCACATGGGTTGTAGCTTGATGTGATGATATAACTCTGTGTTGCAGGGTCTGACATTGTTTATTGCAGGTTCTGACACTGTTTGCTATAGGTTTCATGGTTCTATATTAGATCATGTAAGGTGACGATGTAAAATAAATYTTGGGTACATGGCAGTAACCCATGAGTATGGATTGATGTTGATCTGTTGAGGTACATGGCTGGTACATATTTGAATTTCATTGATATATCTTATGATATATTATTGGAAGCATATGATGGATATCATKGTGCATKCATTTTGCATGTGATTGGGCTACATATTGAGACATATAGTTGGTGAAGTTGATAAGATGATCATGTTGTACATTATTGATGATCTATACTTGATGCATGATTGGTACACTAGTAAAGGCACCTACTAGCAGGTTGATTGGCACATGTTTTATGGAGGATTTGGCATACCTGTATGGGATTCATCATTTTGTGGTGTTGGTGCATGATGGTGTACAAGTTTTGGAACACTCATATATGGCATAGGCTTGATAATACTATGTTGTTGGTACTACTTGATTAGCACATCAATTTGCATTTGTTTGAGATACATGATTGTGGAACTTGGTTCATATCATTTGTGATTTGATACATTGTTTGGCACATTGGTGGATGCACGTGGTTGGCATAATGGTAGATTCACATGGTTGGAATATTGGTAGATGCACATGTTGGCATATTTTTAGAGGTATATGATGTAAATTCTAACCTTGTACAATATCTATTGTAAACAAATATTTAGAAAAGAACAAAAAAGATACAATGACAAATACAAACATTACACAAACATTTTTCCCCTGGAAACCCAAACTGGAAAAACCAACATATTCTATATTCATTCATTGTGTTACAATGTTTACAATACAAAATACATATAGGAGCCAGCGGCATACAAAACCCTAACCCAATGACCTGGATTAGTCCAAAAATCTAATTTCTTAACCGGAAATAGAAAACCATTGGCAAAGAAACCCTGTGCCAAAAAACCACCTAAATATAATGCGGTCCCAAAAAATGCGGTCTCGATCCAGATTTTTTTTTTTCTGGGGCACTACTACACATGCAAATAATATAACACATACCCAACATTCTCCCACTTGTTGTTTTATTTGCATACAAGGGGTTACAAGGTTACATAGTCAACAATCCAGGGCAGCAATGCCCATGGATCCTCCACACCAAGAGAACTTCTTAGTTCTCACATATTTTGTTAATGAGTCTGCAACATTCTTCAAAGTGTTCACCTTCATCAGTGATACTTTCTTTTCTTCAATCATGTCTCTCACAAAATGATATTGAACATCAATGTGCTTTGTCTTTGAATTATAAGAAGGGTTCTTCACCAGAATAAATGCACTCTGACTGTCACACTCTATCCTTACAGCTTGTTGTACCAACCCAATACCTAAACACAATCTTTGTAACCATATTGCTTCCTTACTTGCATGAGTGACTGCCATGTATTCAACTTCTGTAGTTGAAAGTGCCACTACAACCTGTCTTTTGCTCATCCAACTTATTGCTCCTCCAAACAGGTTAAACACATACCCACTTGTAGATCTCCTATGATCAAAATCTCCAGCCCAGTATGCATCCACAAAGCCATGTATATCCACTAATCTATCCAATCCTAGTCTTCCTTCGTAGCACAATCCATAGCTAGCAGTGCCACGCAAATAACCGAAAACCCTTTTTATTGTTGCCCAATGCTCCTTCCCTGGTTTTGACATATACCTGCTCAAAAATCCCACTGCATGTGTAATGTCTGGTCTAGTACAGACTATTGCATACATCAAACTGCCAACTGCACTCACATATGGAACATGAGACATGTCATCATCTTCTTCATGTGTCTTGGGACACTGATTCACAGATAACTTTACACCAACATGAATATGAACCTTGACCGGTTTACATTCCTGCATATTAAACCTCTGCAATATTGTCTCGACATATTTTCTCTAATTTAACTAGAGTTTCCTCCTTTTCCGATCTCTTTTAATTTCCATGCCCAAAATGAAATTTGAAGCACCAAGATCCTTCATGTCAAATTTAGAGGACAACTGAGTTTTCACATCCTGGATAATCTCCTTGTTGTTTCCTATCAGCAACATGTCATCCACATATAAGACCAAATAAATAAAATGATCANTGTTGTTTCCTATCAACAACATGTCATCCACATATAAGACCAAATAAATAAAATGATCACCAATTAATTTAAAATACACAGTGATCTTCTTTGCTTCTTATGAAGCTAAGTCCCATCATATAAGTATAAAATTTTTGATACCACATTCTTGGTGATTGTTTTAAACAATACAGAGACTTTTTCAGCTTGCATACTAGTTCCTTCTTTCCCTTCATAGCATGACCTTTTGGTTGATTCATAAAGATTTTTTCTTCCAGATCCCCATGAAGGAATGTTGTCTTCACATCCATTTGTTCTATTTCAAAATCAAATGCAGCAGCAATAGATAACATAAATCTTATGGAGGTTAACTTGGCAACAGGAGAAAAAATCTCACCAAAATCAATTCCCTCAACCTGGGAATAACCCTTTGCTACTAACCAAGCTTTGTATTTCTCCACCTTTCCTTCCGCATTCAACTTCTTTTTAAATACCCATTTGTTGCCAATGGGATTTCTTCCAGTTGGCAAATCCACTAGATCCCAAGCACCATTCTTATCCAAATATGCCATTTCTTCTTCCATGGCCCTTTTCCAGATATTTCCATCCTCTAAATCCACTGCCTCCTTGACAGTTCTAGGATCATCATCAATAATAGACAAAACAAAATTTGAACGGAAATCAGATGGACTATACCTTTCTAGTAGCCTTCTTTCTTGATCTGATCTCCTGAATACTGGAGTATGAGGATATTCTTCTTTTGATTCATGTTTTTCTGTAGAGTCTGATTCATCATTATTTAAATCAAACTCTATTTTCTTTGGTTCTTCCTTACTTGGTAGGACTTCATGTTTAACAACATCCTTCATTTCTCTGAATACCACAGCTCAGCTATACACTACATTATTAGTTTCTGGGTTCCAAAGATTATAACCTTTGAGATCATCTTTATATCCAATAAAGATACATTTTTCATCCTTCTTATTCAACTTACTCATGTTTTCCTTTGGAACATGAACATATGCATCGTAGCCAAATACCTTCAGATGTGTGAGAGAAGGTTCCTTACCAATCCATACCTCTTGTGGAGTCTTGTCATACAATGCTGATGAGGGTGATCTGTTGACCAGATAACATGCAATACCCACTGCCTCTGCCCATAATTCTTGCCCTAACCCGTCACCACTAAGCATGCACCTTTCTTTTTCCATCAACGTCCTGTTCATCCTTTCTGCAACTCCATTCTATTGAGGTGTATATGGAGTAGTATTCTGCCTTGCTATACCATACTTCTTACATAATTCTTCAAATTCATTCCCGCAGAACTCTCTGCCATTATCTGTCCTCAGCACCTTAATTATTTTCTTTGTTTGATTCTCAACAAGAGCCTTAAACTCTTTAAACCTGTCAAAGACTTCAGATTTCTTCCCGAGGAAATATATCCAAGTTTTCCTCGAGAAGTCATCTATAAATGAGACATAGTACACAGATTTTCCCAATGATGGGACCAAAACAGGTCCAAAAACATCACTGTGAACTAGTTGTAAAATTCCTTCTGCCCTCGTTGCACCAGAGGGGAATCTTACCTTATTTTGCTTCCCATATAGACAATTTTCACAGAAATCAAAATCCAAAGAGTAGTTAGACATACCTTCAACCAAACCTTTACCGTGTAGTAGTCGAAGACCCTTCTCTCTGATATGCCCCAGTCTTTGATGCCACAACATAATCTTTTCTCCAGAAACTGTAGGAGTTCTTTCTTCTTCAACTCTAATATCAAGAACAATGGAGCTATTACACCCATCACTAATAGTGCTTCCTAGCAGCTTATACAGAGTTCCAAACTGAACTCCCTTCATCAACACCATTGCTCCTCGAACCATCCTGCAAGTTCCCTTTTCAAATATTGTTTTTACCCCTGGATCTTTCATTTTGCTTACAGAAATCAAATTTCTAGCCATACCTGGGATGTAAAGAACACCAGGCAGTTTTCTAATCCTTCCATCTATGAGCCTTAACTTGAACCTTCCTCTTCCTATGATTCTGGTTGTCGAATCATTACCTAAGAAAACATTACCTCCATCATACCTTTCATATTCGCAGAACCATTCCCTGTGGGGAGTCATATGAAAGGATGCACCAGAGTCAATCAACCATGCCCCATGATCTTCATGTGTGCTTGAAGAGGCCAAGTACACATCCCCTCCTTCTTCCTTGGAGGTCTTTTCTTCTGTAGAAGAAGATTCTTCAGATCCCTTCTTTTTCTCAACTTTGGATCTACATTTCTTCTTATAGTGCCCTTATTTTCTACATCTCCAACATACCCTTACAAAATTTCTGGGATATTTATATCTACCCTTAGACTTAGATCTCCCACTTGATAAATAAGATCTATTTCTTTCCTGGGAACGTCCTCTTGCAAATAATGTGTCTGTGTTATGTCCTTCCATATTATTCCGTCTCATCTCCTCCGACAAACTTCAAGGAAGTTGTATTACTACCTATGGCCACAACCAGACTATCCCACGAGTCTGGTAAAGAACACAACAAACGGATACATTTATCTTCATCTGAAATTTTAATATCAATAGATACTAACTGACTTACCACAGTATTGAAGGCATTCAAATTCTCTTCCACCGAGTCTCCATCTCTCATCCTTAGGTTATACAAATTCTTTCTCAGGAATAGTTTATTTACCAGGGACTTAGACTGATACAAATTCCTCAACTTTTCCCATAAATCCTTGGTTGTATCTTCCTCTGACACATTCAATAATACTGAATCGGAGAGACACAGTCGAATTGTGCTCTTTGCCTTCTGATCCAAAATTTTCTAGTCATCTGCAGAAGTTCATGTAGGTGCAGTACCTGGATCTACTGCGATCCACTGATCTCTATCCACCAACAGATATTCCATATTGAGCTTCCATAGCTCAAAACTTTTCCCATTAAACTTATCGATCTCCATCTTTGAATTGCTTGCCATTTCTTTTCACCTGAAAAACAATACCGCAGATCTCCCACTGTAACAAGGCTTATCACAGTCCCGAGCCAAACCCTTTACCACAAAGGCGTCTCCCTGAAGCCGATAAAGCTCTGATACCAAATGTAAATTCTAACCTTGTACAATATCTACTGTAAACAAATATTCAGAAAAGAACAAAAAATATACAATGGTAAGTACAAACATTACACAGAGATTTTTCCTCTGGAAACCCAAACCGGGAAAACCAGCATATTCTATATTCATTCATTGTGTTACAATGTTTACAATACAAAATAAATATAGGAGCCAATGGCTTCCAAAACCCTAACCCAATGATCTGTATTAGTCCAAAACCCTAATTCCTTAACCGAAAATAGAAAACCATTGGCAAAGAAACCATGTGCCGAAAAACCACCTAAATATAATGCAGTCCCAATCCAAAATTATTTTTTTGGGGGGGCGCTGCCCCTGAACCCCCACGCGGGGGGCTCCGCACCCCTGCAACCCCTGAGGGGGGGCCTAGCGGCCCCCCCTCTTACCTCCCTGCGCGCCCGACACTACAACATATGCAAAGAATATAACACATACCCAACATATGATTGATACATTCCATGGATGATTGCATGATGATGATGATGTATATGGTTGATGTACATAGGATTTATGTATGATGAACACACATTTTGGCCCATGATGTAGTTGGTTAATCTTTTGCTTCATGATGAATGGTATGGCACAAGGTTGATGCATGGACAGGTCCAAGAATCGTCATTGAAAGAGAATATAGGGGGAGACATACCCATAAGGGGAGTCATTCTTCTTCCCATGATTCTAGGAGAAGATATTTATCAGATGCATACCTAGAAAAGATCCCTATATTTGAAGAAAGAGAACAGAGGCATGATTCCAGGGGGAGCGATGATCATAGAGGGAGCATAAGAAATGTATTTTCAACATTACATCAGATTGATATTCCATGTTCAAAAGGGGAGAGATTATTCCGTGGTAACAAGACATGGGGAGTGTTGTTCCTGAGTTTATACTTTAAGGCTCTAAAGTATAATGTCAAGGCATCCGTAAAGATAAAGGTAATTAAAGGGTAAAATCAAAAGAAAGGATAAATTAGAGTTGGTTTCTCAACTGCCTCTGTCTAGCTTCACTTTGTTCTTGGATGCTGATATCCCTCTCAATAGTTTCCCATGAACGTTCTAATTCAACCCGGTTAGTCGTTGTTTGCAGAATAGTATTAAAAACGTTCAAAGCTATGCTAGTTTGATCTTGGAGACCTGGTTCTATGTTGGGTTGTCTGTTATTTGGGACAATCATGGAGAGTAAAATTTTATTTAATTATGAAAGAATTTGATAAATTGTTGCTTCAGTTTTTAAGGGATGAAAATAGGAAGAATAGTTTTGAAATCCAAAATAATAACATAATACCAGTTGAGGCCGTTTTCTGGACTTGAAACAATTTTGAGAATAGTAAAATAACAAAGAAATACTGTTGAAAAAATATGAGGATTTAATCACAAAAGAATCTCATATTGTAACAGGAAGTAAAGAAGAAAATGATATTTCTAATGAAACGTTAAATATTATCGTTCAAATGATTTACAGGTCTTAAAATTACTGATAGCAATTTCAGAGGAAAAGCTGTAAATAATTTGATAACCAACTCAATTCAAACAACAGAAGATGTATGAAATAAACTTATAGTTGATCATTCATTAGAAAGACATTGAAAGAGAAACATATAAATATATTGTAAACATGGTTAAAGAACACATAGCTTCAAGTTGACAGAATTCAGAATCTCGTCTGCATTATTTATATCACAATGGATTGAAAACTTTTAATACAATCGGCTCTCCCAAAAACCAAAATCCTTTTCTCAGTCTTGTGAAAATATATTTATACATGATCACCCAACATTTTTCCCGTTGGTGATTAATTAACTTCCTAAGACTAACGGTTACGTGAATGAACAATGTCAAACTGTTTTCATTTCTATTCTATCTGCTTCATTATTCCAATGATGAAATCTTCAAAACAATATTTTATGTCTGCGTTGATGAACCTGCTCCTTTTTCTTTAAAACAACAAATACATTTGCCCAGAAACTGCACTAAAACTCTGGGAGCTTCTAGAATATCCTTTGCTTCAAATAAGAAAAACTTTCTCTGCAATTCTGGAAGACGATCTCTGATCATCTTTCTCGTAAACTTAATAGTTTGTAGCTTTAAATTAGGCATTACTATCCATTTGTTGATTTCGATGACATTGATTACCTTTATTTTTGGGATATCCACCTGCATTTCCTCAAGATCTTCCTTGAATCTTAGCTGGTGCTTGACAATGTTAATTTCTCCAAATAACCCCGAACATTTTTTTTTTCCAATGTTCAAAGAATATTTTTCTAAAAGATAAAAAATTCCTTGACAATCATCATTGACCTCTCTGGTTATTCTTTTGTTTTCTGCAAGGTCTGCCTCCCATACCTTGAGTATTACATTTCCTTTAACCTTCTCTGAAACAAATAGTTTTTGAATCTTTCCGACCTCCTCCTTTGTTGAAAGGGCCATTGCTTTTTGGAAAGTCGTTCTGGCCGCTTTTACTTCTCTTTATTTCTGGAGAATATCTTCCAAGGATTTATTAGTTTCCTGAAAATAATTCTGGACAAATTCCAGATTAAAAAATACTCCCTGTTGTTCTTTTTCTATCTTCATATGTATTTCCAATACCTGGGCTTGGAAGATTTCGAGCTCAACCACTTGATTTGAAATGGAATTAATCTTACCTTGTAATTGTTTATTTATTTCCTCTTGCTTTATGACCTGTGTAGATTTTCGATCACTTGATTTTGTGATCGAAAATCACAAAAACAAAACAAGTGATTTTCGATCACTTGTTTTGTGTAGATTTCTTCAATTTTTGGCTTTAGTGTTGAGAGAATCGCAGAGGAATTAAAAAAATTTCAAAGGTGGATGCAATTATGGTCTCACGAAAAGGAGAATTAGTAGTCACCGCTCAATTTTCACATGAACAGAGAGGGCGTCTGGAGGTCGACACATTCGAATTTATTATCTCGTATATTAACTAACCAATCTTATTCTTCATCTGAATCTGCTGAAAAATGGGAAGGCCACTTCCAGAGACTGCAAACTATCATGCAAAATTATTGGACACGATGTCAAGTGGAAGAGGACAACCCAGGAGGCTTCTCATGACTTGATCCATTGGTCCCAACCATCTCATCCCATTACTACGGTTGGAAATGACGAAAAGAGAAGAGATTGGCCTAACCATTTTTCTACTACCAGATGCTTGGTAGAAGACAAAGCAACATTGGCAGCTTGTAGGGAAAAGCTTCCTGACGTTGACAACTCTACTTCTTTAATTGAATGGGAGCCTTCCCGAGACAAATACTTTGAGACCCAGGTTATACCTCCTTCGCTATATTTTTATGTTTAAGCAAAGATGTTGAACATATAGAGACACTAGAAGGAATGTGGAAGAAATTTACTCTTAAGATGTTTGAACGCTACTCTTAAGAGGGTCCATTTGAAATATTTGTGTGAATATTGTGTATTTGTAAGTATTGGAATTATTTAAGTTAGCATACATATTGAGTGACCACAATATATCAGAAAAGTTATTTTGTTAGAATTCATGACTCTAATAAATGATAGGTAAAGTATTGAGATCCAAGACATTACATTGGGATTTTGAAGATGTAGATGGAGATTCCTAGTATGTGTTGGAATACTGAGAGGGGGGGTGTGTAACTAATGCAGGAGCATCGCAAGCAAGCGCAAGCGGAGGACAATTGGATATGTACCAGTGCACATTTTGAAGATGTTTTGAATTTGAAAAGATGAAACATTAATATAATAGCTGGAGGGACATAATTGCTCTTAAATGTTTTGGGATTGTAACATGGATCTTGAGCATTGCTCTCATCTGTCGGTTGTAGACATTTATTGTAATGAATGTAAAGTAGATATAGGCTTTAATTCGATTAGATAGCTTGAGGTTGTAGGAGGGAAAACTCTAGAAAGCTCCCTCGTATGTATTGTATTATATCATTATTCTTCTTATGTAAGTTAGAAGTTGTAGAGAAAGAGAGCATAGGAGAGCAGAGAAGAACAAGGATTGTAGAAGTTGTATAAGTAGATAGTTGTTGCTATTGAATCCATGTATAGAAGCACTTGAATTAATATAAGATGCTTTGATCCAATTTCAATGTGTATTGATGGTTACTGTTTACATCTATTGAATGGTATGTTTATAGTTTTCTTATATACTATGTTATGCATTTTTTTCAATGTTGTGTATGTATCTGTGATTTCATGTTAAATGTATGAAGTCTAAGAAAGGGAGAGTATGAGTTTCAATTGTTTCTCTTCTTGAGAATTCCTGCAAGGAGTGCAGTGAAGGTCCGCAAGGAGTGTGTTGACAATATTCTAGGTTTATCTCACAAAAAACTCAAGAGGGATACCATTATTCTCATACCAGCAGTAGTGCAAGTATAGCACAGAGCCGTGCAAGGTGTGTGTAGGCGGGTTGAAGTCTTAGAATTTTCCAACCCAAGTGAGTGGTTGAAGGATTTCTGTCGCTAGGAGTGTGTAGAAGAGGAAGACATCAGATAATTAGTGATTATCGTGAAGGCCGCAAGGAATGCATGCAATATTCCCTTGAATCCTTGAGTTTGCAGCAATAATCAAGCTCAGAAGGGATAGAGTCTTCGAAGATTTTGAAGGAAGGACGAGTTTGAAGTCACCTCATATAAATCAAGATCAGAAGGGAAGACACCAAGTTATTTGGTGAAGAGTCTTTGAGAACCCAGACGGACAGTTGAAATTCTCAAAGGGAGAATCACCGATTTTCCATGGATCGTTGGATCTAGTAGATCAGCGGAGAGGTGAAGGTTGAGTGTCTCTCAACACTCGCAAGCTCAGGAGGGATAACATCCATCAGATATAGATCAATGTGAGCCGTTGATCTTGTGTTTTGAATTTCGACATTTCGGGAATCGGAAGTGTGGAGGAACAACTACCCGGAATTCACGATATACAAAATCTCAACGTGATCAGGACCATTGATCGTGGGAAGAATCCAGGACCGTTGATATGGCATAAGCGGTCATCACGATTTCGGCTATCGGGTGAAGGGAGATAAGCCACATCATGAATCCTTGATACGCAAAATACCGACGTGCGAGAATTGGGGCCCAGGACACAACCGAGGGTCACATCAAGAGAATATAAGAGAGGAGTTAAAGACTCGTTAGCCCTTTTTGGGGCTTCAGGGATTGAAGGGGTCAAGGGGACTCGTAACAGAAATCACGAAGTCGTGAAATCTGAAACACTTTTTCAGGATAAGTCAGTTGTCACATCAGTGCTCAAGTGGAAGTGGAGGTTCGCGCTTAGTGCTTGTTCATGCAGGCATAACTTCTAAGAAGGACCTGTGGTTATATGTGTTGAGGATTCTAGTAGGGAATCAAAGAGCTATTTCAGCTCAAGGGAAATAGAAATATCCTAAGACCGGGAGGTCAAGCAAAACCTGTTGAGTTAGGGGTGCTGCGTCAGTGACATACCTAGACACCAACTGGGATATGCCACTTAAAAGTTTTTGAACTCTGATACCATAAAGTAAGGTCTCCATTACCAACAACTCAACATAATTGTTTTTATACTAATTAAAACATAAAACTACTATGCAATGCATAGTTTTGAGTATAATAATAGCATAGATATAAATGCAACATAAACAAGAAAAACCCATGAAAGAAAATGCATAGTTATTACTGCAACACATGATTTAACACACATTTGACACTTATCTTTGAATAAAGGATACCAACTGCGTGTAGACCTTCCACGTTCCTTCCAACCTTAGACCACACTACTCATAAATCTCAGTAGTCGGTCACCCTCGAACTGGGGCTAAACTCCACCTGGATAAGGTTTGGCTAAAGTATCTCAAACCACAGGAACTTTATCACAGGTGACTCAGTCACAGGTAACTTAGTCACATGTGAATCGATCACATGAAAATTTGTCACAGGTTCCAATTCATACTGACAACCTATAGTCCCTCATTCCCCACATGCATGTACCACCCTAGGAAGTGTTCCCTTCTCTGCTCAACAGTCCTTCCACTGCCCACTTCCCTTTCGGGCTTCAGTAATAGGCCAGAGAGGAAGTCTCAGAGCCCCGTCGTTGCAGTTTGGCACCTCAGGAAAATAATTCCCTACAATTCTCTCACCAGGAAAGATTGCAATGTCCTACAGGCTTGACAAACCGCCTCTTCAATCGAACTCTCCAAGATAACCAAGGTACATGTATCAGTGATAGTAACAAATGGGTACATATGACAATTCCCTTATAGCCTGAATGATAATGGAATGAATGATAGGAAAAATGTACCAAGTCCAAACTATATGAATACATGTTCCCAACTTGACACTTGTCATGTTGAGAACTACCTTGGGTCCACTTGTCCCCCTCCTTCGTACTTAGGATAAAATAATATCCCTACTTTATACTTTAAGGAATATTAACATAATATTCCTTTTGGGTTTAGGCCCCCTTAACCTCAACTAGTGAAGTTATCCCCCCATACTCTTTTACGTGGTTGGTTTGCTACAATGATGCATTTTCATTATATTTTCATATGATTACATTTACATTCTTAGTACAAAGGTACTAGTCTTTTTTCATCCAGGCTCACCAGCCTAAAAAACACAAAGATCACACACTAAACTAGTGTGCGCAGAACTTATGGGATGCACACACTATTCTTTTAGTGTGCCACCCTCACAGACTTAAACATGTGTGCGTTATAAAATGACATAGATACAAAAGGCTCTCAGACCTCCAAAATCGTGCACTAAGTCAGTATGCGCGAAAAATTAAAATCCAGGAATGTGTGCCATTCTGAAAGGCTCTTTTCTTAGTTTGCCATCCCTGCACACTTACAACGATGCGCATTGTATACTTAAATTTGTTCCTATTTTAGTGCACCATTCCTATGAACTTACTTAGGTGCATGCCAAATACATTAAGCTGCACGCTGTATTCCATTTTAAATTGTGTGCACTCCTTTGGTGTGAGATTCACGCGCACTAATTCAATGTGCGTTGCACCAAACCAAATATATTGTTCCTTCAACTCACCATCTTATATGTAGATTATAGTTACATTTATATGTACAGTTGGGGTTCAACATAGGGGTATTACATTCCCCTCCCCCTTATTTATGCATTGTCCTCAGTGCATTATATACACATACATAACCAAAATTTCAAAAGTCTTCAAAAATATGTGGGTATTTTGGCTGCATAGCATCCTCATGCTTCCAAGTTGCATCCTCAGGGTTGTATTAGGTTCATTTGACCTTTACTAGCCCTATGGATCGATTTCAGAGCTGTTTCATCTTCAGATCCAAAATGCACACTAGATGCACTTGAAAACTGCCTTCTTGCTCCACCTGAATCACATTCCAATCAATGACATGATTAGTATAAGGTACATACCTTTTAAGCAATTATACATGGAATAGATTATCAATACACATTGATGCAAGCAAGGCAAGCATGTATGCTACAGGTCCAATTCTTTCTAGGATTTCAAATGGCCCACAAAAATGAGCTACTGGCTTTGAACAATTTCCCAACTTCAGGGAACTTTTGTTGGCCTTTACTTTCAAGAACACATGGTCACCCACTTTAAATTCCCTATGATTTGTGTTCTTATCCGCATCGATTTTCTGCATGTCCTGGGAAGCCTTTAAATTTTGTTTTATTTTCATCATCTGCTATTCCATTTCCCTAAGTAGCTATGGCCCAACCATTGCATAGTCTGCTGGGTTGTCCCAACTCACTAGTGTGTTTCATTTTCTGCCATAAAGTGCCTCAAATGGGCTCATCTTCAGGGATGCTTGGTACCCATTGTTGTAATAAAAATCTATCAAGTGCAAATAATCCTCCCATTTGAATGGTTTATCCATCACATACATCCTTAGCATATCTTCTATTACCTGATTCACCCTTTCTGTTTTCCCATCCAACTCTGGATGATAAGTTGTGCTAAAATGCATATTTTTTCCAAATCCCTTGAATAATCCTTTCCAAAAATTTGATGTAAATATTGGATCTTTGTCAGACACAATTGTCTTGGGCATTCCATGTAATCGAGCTATTTCTTTCAGATAAATATCAACTACGTTAGCTGCCTTGTGAGTGAGATTTACTAGAATAAAATGGACAGTTGTGGTAAGCTTATCAACCACTACCATGATAGAATCATGATGCTTGCTAGTTCTTGGTAGTTTAGTGATAAAATCCATTTTTACAACTTCCCATTTCTACTCAGGGATGGGCAATGGATGCAACAATCCTGTTGGGTTTTTGTGCTCATCATTGACCTTTTGGCATTCCAAACACGTGGCAATAAAATCAACAACTTATTTCTTCATGCCTAACCAAAATATTGGGTCTTGATACTTGCAATAGTTTTCTGGTATCTCGGGTGTCCACAATAAGGCACATTATGCATTTCTCCTAATATCATATTCTTCAATTCTCGAGAATTTGGCACATAAATTATGCCCCTGTACATGAGAATTTCATCATTTTCCATCTTATAATTTTCAACTTTCTGCTGTAAATTACCTTGCTGGAGTTTTTCCTTTACCTCCATGTATTTTTTATCTAATTTTTCAGCTTCTAGAATTCTATCTTTCAAATCTGATTGGTACATGCTAATGGTTTTTGCATGTATCTCATGCACCCTCCTATTGATTGCATCAACCACCTTGTTCTCTTTACCTTTGATATGTTTTATATCAAAATCATATTATATGATGAAATCTAACCACCTGCTTTGCATGGCATTTAGAATTGGTTGTCCAAACAAGTATTTCAGACCACTATGGTCAGTCCTTAACTCAAATATTTTTCCCATGAGTTAGTGCGTCTGCATCTTCAAGGCATGCACTATAGTTTCCAACTCCAAATCATGAGTAGCATAGTGCCTTTCATTTTCCTTCAATTTCCTTGATTCATAGCACACCACATACCCATTTTGACTAAGGACTCCACCCAGTCCTTCTTTACACACATCAGTGCATATATACAATGAAATTTTCATTTGGATCAACAATCCTTAGTATTGGAGCACTTGTTAATAATTGCTTCAAGTGTTGGAAACTCCTTTCACAATCCAATGTCCACTCAAACTTCACGCCTTTCTTCTGTAAAGAAGTCATTGGGCGTGCAATCTTTGAGAATCCTTCAATAAATCCCCTATAGTAACCTGCAAGGCCCATGAATGATCTCACCTCCAATACATTCATTGGTGTTGGCATCCTTCAATGGCCTTCGTCTTTTCTAGATCTACTGCTATTCCTTCCTCAGAAATGATTTGGCCCAAATAATGAATTTGCTTCTGGAATAATGAACACTTGCTCAATTTGGCATACAATTGATGCTCCCTAAAAACCTGTAACACCATTCTCAAGTGTTTCTCATGCTCTTCTTCAGACTTAGAATATATCAAAATATCATTCAATAAGACAACGACAAACTTGTCCAAATAATTGATTAATATACCATTCATGAGAAGCATTCGTTAACCCAAATGGAACCACTATGAACTCATAATGACCATACCTTGTTCCGAAGGCAGTCTTGTTGATGTCTTCTTCTTTAATTCTTACCTAATGATAGCCCTACCCAAGATAAATTTTTGAGAATATTTTTGCATCTTTCAGTTGGCTAAAAAGGTCATCTATCCTTGAAAAATGATACTTGTTCTTCACAGTTACCTTGTTCAACTGCCTAAAGTCAATGCAAAGTCTCAAAGTTCCATCCTTTTTCTTCACAAATAATACTGGGCACCCCAAGGTGATACACTTGGGCATATATACCCCTTCTTCAGAATCTCTTCAAGTTGCATTTGTAAATCATTCATTTCTAGTGTACTCATCTTGTAAGGGGTCTTGGATACTTGAGCTTCTCCAGGCATCATATTGATGAAGAAATCAATATCTCTTTTGGGTGGAAATCCTGGTCTTTCTTTAAATACATGTTCAAACTCTTTTAGGACTACATAATCTTCAATATTTGGCACCTTATCTTTAGGTGTCTCTTCCATATTTGTTGAAAATATTTGACACCCTTTCCTGTAACTTTTCTTCAGCTGCAAGGCTACAACTTCTCTAATAGTTACTGCTCTAGGAATTCCTTGTATTGTACTTAAGTTGCCTTCCTCATCCAAGCAATTAAATTCCTTATTATAACAGTCTAGGACAACATGATGTTGGTCCAACCAATCCATACCAATTAGGCAGTCATAGAAACCTAAAGGTATGATGTTCAAATTTGCCCTGGTGTTTAGTCAATTCATGCTCATTGGACATGCTTTAACCATCTCATTAATTTTTCTTTTATCTCTTGCAGCTAGCTGCACCATCCAAGGTTTTCCAAGCTTGTTTCTTGGCAATTGAAATATCTCCACCAACTTAGGATCTAGATAACTATAACTAGCTCCTGAATCAATTAAAATAACAATGGGTTGGTTATTGATCTTACCTTCCACTTCAATCACATGTGAATGAAACTCATCTTTCTTGTGTTAAATTTGGAAACATCGGTAGTCATTCTCTAATGAGAGGCCATATGGGCCACCCTGAGGCTAGCCAGGGATATTTGGAGAATCAACTAGTCTTGTGAGGTATTGACAAAAGCCAGGGGGAACGTACAACCTCTGTGAGTCAAACCAAAATTTAGGATGAACGAGATACTATGTGAGTCTAATGCAAAAGTCAGGGGGAATGTACAACCTCTGTGAGCATAGACAGTCTAGTGCAAAAGTCAAGGGGAACGTACAACCTCTGTGAGCATAGACAGACTAGTGCAAAATTCAGGGGGAACATACAACCTCTGTGAGCATAATCAAACCTTGTGAGCCATGAGCAAAAGTCAATCCATCTAGCAAAAGTTAGGTTGAATATAAAATTCCTATGAGCTAGAAACAAACGGTATTCCTAATATTGCAAATGATGTAATTGTATTGATCTAGTGTGTTGGCATGTGTAAACATTAGCCACCATGAAGAGAATTCTGAATTGCCTTGTCAAGAGTTGTAACTAAAGTCTTGAGTCTAGTTCTATGTTAGAACTAAAGTGTAATTCTTAGTTGCAACTAAAGTCTTGAGTCTAGTTCTATGTTAGAACTAAAGTGTAATGTTGAGTTGCAACTAAAGTCTTGAGTCTAGAACTAAAGTGTAATGTTGAGTTGCAACTAAAGTCTTGAGTCTAG
>JASDQU010739402.1:150587-166971 GCA_032191745.1 Picea mariana | reverse complement strand
TGTTGAGTTGTAACCAATCTCAAGTCTAGTTCTAAAGTTTGAACTACAGTGTAATGCTGAGTTGTAACCAATCTCAAGTCTAGTTCTAAAGTTTGAACTACAGTGTAATGCTGAGTTGTAACCAATCTCAAGTCTAGTTCTAAGTTCAAACTAAAGTATGAAGCTGAGTTATGACAAATGAATGCAATCAGGTTACTATTTCGAGCTTCTCCTCTTCCCCTCTTCAGCCTATATAAGAAGAGGTTGAACCCTCTCCTCAACACAGTTCTGCAAGACAATTTTCATATGCAGGTTGAGGGTGAAGTAATAGAGGAGCACATTAGTGATAAGGAGGCAGCATATCAGAGGTGTATTTCAGCAAGGTCTTGTAAGTCTTTGTCAGGACAGAGTCATCTTGGCAAGCTCTTTGAGAGCAGAACATTCATGCTGGATATTTGTAAGAGATCTTACATTATTAATGCAATAAAGGAATATTGTTTGTTGGGGTTTTTCTCCCTGTACAGGGTTTCCCTAGGGTATATGTGTTGTTGATATGCATGTTTACTTATCTACATAATTATTGCTATTCGATTATGATTTGGAATTGTTGAAGTACATTAAGATGGAATCAAAGTATTGAAGAAAATAAAAGAATTAATCCGCATAAGAAATCAAGCTCGTAATTTAACATGGTATCAGAACTTTGGGTGTGTTAAACGTGTTGAAGTACAACATCAGGTACACACAGATCCAAGCAATCTTGATTAAGTTTCCAGTGTGAGGACCATGGCATCCTCCATTTCAGTCAGGGTCGAAGATAGGCTCGAAGGAGATACCAACTTTAATGTGTGGAAGCTCTGTATAACAAATATCTTGCAAGAGCATGATCTTGAGCAGTATGTGACCACAGTGGTGGAGGAACCAACGAATATTGCAGGAAGACTAGCCTTCAGGAAGATTCAAGCAAAGGCCAAGTGAATCATCTTTGACTCAGTCAAATACAATATAATGCCTACAATGACTTTGTTGATGACTGCCAAGGACTGTATGGATACCTTAGTGAATCTGTATGAGAAATAAGCTCCAAGTCAGAAGAGGACACTTAAGCACAAGCTTAAGTATTTGAACATGGAGAAAGGTGAATCAGTGGCATATTTCTGTTTCAGGATAGCTTAGATCGAAGATCAGCTTTTGGTCACATGGGTGACAGTGGACGATGATGATTTAGTGAAAGCCATTTTTTATGGTCTTCCTTCTTCATGGGAGACCTTCTTATCTAGTGTAAGTGGGAGAGAGATTCAGCCCACGTTTGAGAGGTTGTGGCATGATTGCCTCCAGGAGGAGAGTCGCACGACTACCAGGAGCGAGCCAACGAAAGAAGATCACTCAGCTTTAGCATCAAGATTCAAGGGAAAGAAGAAAGGCACTTTCCAGAAAGGCTCTCAATGGAAGCCAAACACCAAAGGTACATTCAAAGGCAAGAATATTGATACATATAAGATTAAATGCTTTAGTTGTAATAAGTTGAGTCATTTTGCTAAAGATTGTTGGTTTAGAAGGAAATATCCTAGGAAAGGGAAACATCATGCCTCAACTGTTGAGGATGATGAATCCAAAAAAAATCAGAAAAGTCCTTCTAATGAGAAAGAAAATAGGAAAGAATATTATTTGGTTTCTACCTTATCCAGTTCAGTTTCCACGGGGCCGAAAACTTGGTTAGTAGACAGTGGTGCATCAAAGCACATGACAGGGTACAAGGAGATCCTCTCAAATTTCGAGACAAAATCTTTTGTAGAGAAGGTTGGGCTTGGGGATGAAAAATGTTACAAGATAGAGGGAGTAGAATCTATCTCCTTTAGATTGGAATATGGGGCTAGACTTCATGTTGATGAAGTATTATATGTTCCAGGGCTCAAGAAGAATCTACTATTAGTTGCAACCCTTGAGGACAAGGGATNAGTAGACAGTGGTGCATCAAAGCACATGACAGGGTACAAGGAGATCCTCTCAAATTTCGAGACAAAATCTTTTGTAGAGAATGTTGGGCTTGGGGATTAAAAATGTTACAAGATAGAGGGAGTAGAATCTATCTCCTTTAGATTGGAATATGGGGCTAGACTTCATGTTGATGAAGTATTATATGTTCCAGGGCTCAAGAAGAATCTACTATTAGTTGCAACCCTTGAGGACAAGGGATATTGGGTGATCTTCAAGGACAAGAAGGCACTGCTATGGGATAAAGGTAGCCACTTAAGTACAACAGAACCCATTGGAACTCACAATGGAGGACTGTACATCATGTTAGGACAATCAGTTCAGGCATTGGCTCATGATGCGACTAGCTCCAGCGAGTTGTGGCACAGAAGACTTGGACATCTTCATTACAAAGCTCTTCCAGATCTATAGAACATGGTATGTGGCATGCCCTCTATTTCTCTTAGTAAAAATGAAATTTGTAAGGGATGCATGCTAGGTAAAAATATAAAGAAAGCATTTCCTAGTAGTGACAACAGAGCTTAGGGAATATTAGATCTGGTTCATTCTGATGTATGTGGTCCCATGTCATCTCCCTCACTTAGTGGTTGTTTCTATTATGTCATTTTTATTGATGATTACTCAATAAAATGTTGGATATATTTTCTTAAAGCTAAAAGTGACGCATTTGATAAATTCAAGGAGTATAAAGCCTTTATTGAAAATAATATAGGGAAACACATCAGAATCCTTAGAAAAGACAATGGAGGAGAGTTTGAATCTCTTCAGTTTGAGGATTTCTGCAAGTCAACAGGAATCAAGAGACAGTTGACCGTGCCATATAACCCTCAGCAAAATGGTGTTGCTGAGAGGAAAAACAAGACTATTTGTGAGGCAGTGAAAGCAATGATGTTTGACCAGGATCTGCCAAATTCTTTATGGGCAGAAGCTACCTCCACTATCGTGTATATTTAGAATGGGTTTCCACATGTTATTTTGAAGGACAAGACTCATGAAGAAGTATTCTCAGGGATCAAACCTGAAGTAGGGAATCTAGGGATATTTGGATGTCCTGTGTATATTCATGTCTCTAAGGAAAAGAGGACAAAGATGGAACCCTTAGGCAGGAAAGGGGTATTTGTGGGGTACAGTGAGAACTCCAAGGATTAGAGGATTTATGTACCAGGTCATAGGCAAATAGAGGTAAGCAGAGATGTGACCTTCCATGAGGAAGCTGCATTTAAGAAATCCAGAGAGCTTCAGTAGGATTCAAAAGTAGTTCATTCAGCTTCACCCTCTTCTGAAAATTAAGAGTCAGATGATCAAGGGGAGGAACCTCATGAAGGGCCAAGTGATGAGCCCCTAGAACCCGTTGAAGTGTTAGAAATAACTCTTGAAGAACTTCCATCCAAAAGGAAGCCAGGGTGGCTTAAAGAAATAGTGCAGGAAGCAGAAAGGATATCTGCTCCCAAAGGAACTTTCAGGGAAAGGAAGAGGCCTCATAGGTTTGGAGGCTATGTTTCACCAATGAGAAGAATTAGTGATTCCGAACCTTATTCATTTGAATAATTAGATAAATTACAAGTATGGAAGGATGCCATGCTTGAGGAATACATGTCTATTATAAAGAACAATGTTTGGGACATTGTGCCAAGGCCAAAAGACAAATCAATGGTTTCTTCCAAATGGATGTATAAGATCAAACATGCAGCTGATGGAAGTGTGGAAAATTTCAAAGAAATATTTGTAGCCAGAGGCTTCACTCAGAAAGAAGGAATCGACTTTGAAGAGACTTTTTCCCCTATAGCCAGGTATACCTCCATTCGAGCTATTATTTCTTTATCTTCCATACTTGGTTGGAAGCTACATCAGATGGATGTAAAAACAACATTCTTGAATGGAAAGATTGAACAAGAAGTCTTTGTGGAAAAACCATATGGTTTTATACTGCATAACAAAGGCACTCATGTATGCAATCTAAGGAAGGCCTTGTATGGTCTTAAGCATGCTCCTAGATTTTGGTATGACATGATTGATGGCTTTCTTAAAATCCTGGGCTTTCAGAAAAGTGATGTTGATGCAAATCTATACTTCAAGGTAAGAAGTAACCAACTTGTTATACTAATCATGTATGTTGATTATCTCTTTCTAATAGGAGATGAAGGGCTAATAGCCTGGTGTAAGAGGGAGCTAACCTCATAATTCGAGATGAAAGACTTAGGCTTGATGCATTACTTCCTAGGATTATAAGTGTGGAAAAGATAGGGTGAGATATTTCTGGCACAAGGAAAATACACAATTGATGTACTAAAGAGGTTTGGTATGATGGATTGAAAATCCATGTCTACTATGATGGTTACCAACCTGAGGAAGATGCATGATTCTGATACAGGTTCAGATTTGGTGGATCCCACCACGTATAGGCAACTGATTGGATCATTGATGTACATGATCCACACTAGGCCAGATATATGCTATGTAGTGATTGCAATGAGTCAGTTCATGAGTGAACCAAGACAGAGACACTAGGTGGCAGCAAAGCACATCTTGAGATATATCAGAGGGACCATTACTTATGGTCTGAGATATACATCCAGTGGTGGTTTATTTTTGCATGAGTATGCAGATGTTGACTGGGCAGGAAGCCCAGTGGATCGAAAGATTACTTCTGGATACTGCTTCAGTTTAGGATCCGCTATGATCTCTTGGTCAAGCCGAAAGCAGAGATCCATTTCACAGAGTACAACAGAGGCTGAGTACATTGCAACAAGTGATGCTATCAAGGAAGCAGTATGGCTCAGAAAATTGGTTTCTAGGTTGTTTGGTGACAAGATTGAGACGAAGATGGTTCGCTGTGATAATCAAAGTTGCATAAAATTGACAGAGAACCCAGTATTTCACGACAGGTCAAAACATATTGACATGAGGTACCACTACATCTGAGACTTGGTCCAAATAAAAACTGTAAAGTTACAGTACATAGCCACGAGCGAGCAAGTAGCTGATATCCTGACCAAGCCTCTGACCTCGAGACAGTTTGTGCAGCTGAGAGGCAAGCTTGTTGTGGCTGGGAATGACTCCCTCCCTGAGAGGGAGTGTTAAATTTGGCAACATCGATGGTCATTCTCCAATGAGAGGCCATATGGGCCACCCTAAGGCTAGCCAGGGAGATTTGGAGAATCAACTAGTCTTGTGAGGTATTGAAAAAAGCTAAGGGAACGTACAACCTCTGTGAGTCAAACCAAAAGTTAGGATGAACAAGATGCTATGTGAGTCTAATGCAAAAGTCAGGGGGAACGTACAAATTCTATGAGCATAGACAATCTAGTGCAAAAGTCAAAGGGAACTTACAACCTTTGTGAGCATAGACAGACTAGTGAAAAAGTCAGGGGGAACATACAACCTCTGTGAGCATAGTCAAACCTTGTGAGCCATGAGCAAAAGTCAAGCCATCTAGCAAACGTTAGGTTGAATATAAAATTTCTATGAGCTAGAAACAAATGATATTCCTAATATTGCAAATGATGTAATTGTATTGATCTAGTGCATTGGCACGTGTAAACATTATCCACCATGAAGAGAATTTTGAATTGCCTTGTCAAGATTTGTAACTAAAGTATTGAGTATAGTTCTATGTTAGAACTAAAGTGTAATGTTGAGTTGCAACTGAAGTCTTGAGTCTATTTCTATGTTAGAACTAAAGTGTAATGTTGAGTTGCAACTAAAGTCTTGAGTCTAGTTCTATATTTAGTAATGTTGAGTTGCAACTAAAGTCTTGAATCTAGAACTAAAGTGTAATGTTGAGTTGCAACTAAAGTCTTGAGTCTAGTTCTATTTTTAGTAATGTTGAGTTGCAACTAAAGTCTTGAGTCTAGAACTAAAGTGTAATGTTGAGTTGCAACTAAAGTCTTGAGTCTAGTTCTATCTTAGAACTAAAGTGTAATGTTGAGTTGCAATTAAAGTCTTAAGTCTATTTCTAAGTTCGAACTAAAGCATGTCAGTCTCAAGTCTAGTTCTAAGTTCGAACTAAAGTGTAATGTTGAGTTGTAACCAATCTCAAGTCTAGTTCTAAAGTTCAAACTAAAGTGTAACGCTGAGTTGTAACCAATCTCAAGTCTAGTTCTAAGTTCGAACTAAAGTATGAAGTTGATTTATGACTAATGCATGCAATCAAGTTACTATTTTGAGCTTCTCCTCTTCCCCTCTTCAGCCTATATAAGAAGAGGTCGAACCCTCTCCTCAACATAGTTCTGCAACATAGTTTTCATATGCAGGTTGAGGTTGAAGTAATAGAGGAGAACATCATTGATAAAGAGGCAACATATCATAGGTGTATTTCAGCAAGGTCTTGTAAGTCTTTGCCAGGACAGAGTCATCTTGGCAAGCTATTTGAGAGCAGAACATTCATGCTAGATATTTGTAAGAGATATTACATTATTAATGCAATAAAGGAATATTGTTTGCTGGGGTTTTTCTTCCTGTACAGGGTTTCCCCAGGGTATATGTGTCGTTGATATGCATGTTTACTTATCTACATAATTATTGTTATTCGATTATGATTTGGAATTGTTGAAGTATATTAAGATGGAATCAAAGTATTGAATAAAATAAAATAATTAATCTGCATAAGAAATCAAGCTCGTAATTTAACAGCTTGTTGTCCAGAGCTGCATAGATCTTAGGTACATTTTTACCCATGTCCTCCATTGTTTAAGCTTGTTGTACATTGTGAAAAATCCTTACTTTTTCACTTCTGTGAGGGCAATCTCTGTACATGTGATCTCCCTTACAACCCCAACATTGAATAGTTGGTTGCCTTGATCTTTTCCCCAATCTCTCTGTCATTTTAGATTATTTAGAAGTTGGCTGACCCTGAGAGTTATTTTTGAAGAATGGTGGCTTAGTTCCCTTCTTCCTCTGTTCCATCATGTTTTTCTTCTTGTCTTCCAAGCTTTTTGGTAAGTTGATATCCCTTTATGCTAATCATAAAGGCACTTATCCCTTCTTATGGTTTCCTCCAATGTTTTGGGATCATCGTATTGTATCATGTCACTAATAAATGATGGCAACCACTCAAATATCTCTTAATCTTAACTTGCTCATCCTTGATGAAGGAAACATATTTCAGTAGCTCTAAAAACCTCCTTTAATACCCTTCTATGCTCATACTCCCAAGCTTGAGTTCAAAGAAATACTTCATTTTCTTATCATAGTATCTCTTAGTCAAATATTTCCTTTGGAAATAACTCTTGAATTCCCTCCAAGTCACCTTCTTCTCATCAATGTGTTGAACCTGCACAAATTGGTCCCACCATATTGATTTTTTTCCCTTGAGCTAATAAATAACAATTCTACCTTATGTCGGTGAAGAGTAATTATGCAACTGAAAATACTTTCTCATGCATAGAAGCCATGTCTCTGCATCCTCATCCTTCTTATGCTCACCATCAAAAGTAGGAGGTTTGATTTTGATCATTCCCCCCTTTAGCTCATCCACCCCAGATCTCTTCTTATGCTTCTTGACAGGGGATGGAATTGAACTACTGTGTGCTCTCCTAGTTGAATGCCTTGGAGAGTGATGGTGATGCCAACCAACACTTTTTTTTCTTCTCCTCTTATCAAGAGACTTATGGCTCCCTAATCTGCTTGACTCAATCTCCTTATCCATCTTCTTCTCTATTTTGTGCAAGCTCTGCATTAAATTGATGTTGAAGTATTCTTGCTGCTCCTTGGCTTACATAAGCCTCTCATTATCATATTTGTAACTCATGACATCCTTTTGAAAACTCTTTATGGTCTCTAACAAGTTCATGCTTTCTTCCTTACATTCTCCATGTCCATTTGAATTTGTACCTTCATTACCCATATGGGCGTACATTCCTATGATCTCTTCTTCATGAATGTAAACTCTCTGCACATCTTCCATGATTCTATATTTGTGTTGATCCTGTTCTAATCTAAATGTTGTTAACTCTACAAAATGTGCAACCAAAATTTTTTTTTAGGCTAAACAATTCAACAAATTCATGAAATTATGTACAGTTTTGTTTCCCTAATGCATCCAAGGAAGACCCTGCACAAATTTTGATGATCTAGCAAAACTGGGCAAAAACCACTTTCAGACCCTCTTCAAAGAAGACATGAGCACAAATATTGTCGAAATCATAAAGGTGGTCATATACCTCCCAAAATTTGTAAATGACCAAGGATATCAATATTTGTTTGCCGAAGTCACAGAAGAAGAGCTAAAAGAAACCCTCCAAAGCTTCCATAAGGATAAAATCCCAGGCCCAGACGGGTGGATAATTGAATTCTTCAGGGGATTCTTTGATCTACTCAACAAAGATCTGCTAAAAGTAATCGAGGAATCAAGGGAAAATGGCAGAATTCATGGGCCTTTCAACTCCACCTTTATATCCCTCATACCAAAGGTAAATGATCCTCAGACCTTTGATGACTTCAAGTCGATCCCCCTTTGTAATTGTATCTACAAGATTATTTCCAAAATCATAGCCCGCAGGGTAAAACCCATACTTTCGAAAACCATCTCAATGGAACAATTCGGTTTCCTTGAAGGAAGACAAATTCATGAGGCAATAGGGGTTGCACAAGAAGGCCTCCACATCTTAAAGACCTCAATATCCAAAGGAGCTATCCTGAAGATAGACCTCTCAAAAGTGTTCGACAGAGTAAATTGGGCTTATATACGCCCACTGCTTACTCATCTAGGCTTCCGAGTCCCTTTTATAAAATGGATAATGGCCTGCATTACCACAGTTTCTTTTGCAATACTCATCAATGGGGCAAACTCCCCTTTCTTCAAATCAGAAAGAGGACTAAGAAAAGGATGTCCTTTGTCACCTCTCCTCTTCCTTCTCATAGTGGAGGGCCTTAGTAAAGCTCTAGATGCAACAACTAGATTAGGGACTTTCCAGGGTATTTCAATATCATCAGGGCTAAAACTCACACACCTCCTATTTGTGGATGATATACTCATCTTCTGTAATGGGAAACATGGAGATGCTGAAAATTTGGCAAACATCCTCATACCGTTTTGTTTAGCAACATGTATGAAAATAAATGAACAAAAATCCACTTCATCCACTTTTGAATTGAACAAAGAAGAAAAGGAAGTCTATCAAAGACTCTTTCCCTTCACTATGCAAGATATCTCGCAAGGAATAAAATACTTGGGCTTCCAACTAAGACCAAATAGTTATAAGAAAGAAGATTGGAAATGGATGATAGCAAAAATTCTAAACAGTTGGAGCTTCATATGGTTATCAAGATCCGTCAGACTCACCCTGACGAAATCAATACTAGAAGCTATACCAGTGTATTGGATGTCATTAGCTTGGATCCCAAAAGGGGTCCTGGAAAAAATCAGAAAGATTTGTGCTCATTTCATTTGGTCAGGCACGGAAGAAAAATATACACAACCCTGGTTAAAATGGGACAATATAGCATTGCCAAAAGCCTTAAGAGGTCGGGGGCTCAAAAACATTTTTTCTCTTCTCAAAGGCACTAGTAGCAAAAGCCTGTTGGAGGATCATCACAGATACCAGCATGTGGACGCTTGTTATATCTCAAAAATATATCTTCCCAGATAAAATTGAAGATTGGATCAGAAGCCCTCACAAAGTTTCAACAAATGGCTCGATTATTTGGAAAACAATGACCCTTTCTTTCACAGTGATTGGGGACAGTCTTGATTGGAAAGTGGGCAAAGGAAATCATCTTCATCTAGGGACTGACCCCTGGCCGGGAAGTGGGAACTCCCATATACTATCAGAGGACATCATCAAATAGCTCTACATAAAATGTATTTACTATCTCTCCCACCTAGAAAATCCTCCAACTACAATTTTTTGGAATCAAGGATGGAAATCCACAAATCTTCTTGGTTTCGATGGGCCTCAAGTAGAATCCTTGACAAATTATATAGATGCATTCAAAAGAATCCATGTCAGAGTAACCAATAGGGATGATGAAGTAGTTTGGCAAAAATATCCAACAGGCCTCTACACCCCAAAAGCTGCGTACGTAGCACTAAACCTCCCATGACAACAAAATCCCAAATGGTGGTGGAAAAGCCTTTCGAAGCAAAAATGCCCACAAAAAGCAAAAATATACATGTGGGCAACCCTAAACAATCGAATCCCTACTTGGGAAATTTTGAACAAGCGTCAAATGGAAGGCCCAGGAAGATGCACACTCTACAAAACTGCAAATGAAACCACTCTACATTTGCTTCTCACCTACCCCTACATAGTTAAAGTTTGGACTGAAACTTCAATAAGTCTAAAACAGATTTGCATTTGGACAAGAGACTCCATGGAATCCGCATGGAAAAATTGGAGAGATACCCCTATAAAATTTGCAATCAAAGCACTTCCTCTTCTAATAAGCTGGGGAATTTGGCCAGCAATAAATGCATAAATCTTCAAAGGAAAAGCCACACACATAGCACAAATAGCAGCTCAAAGTCTCGCAATACTTTCCTATTTTCCCCAGAACAAATTTACAAAAACTTTAAGGACAAGACAACAAGAGACATTAGATACCACAAAACCTTGGGCCTATTTTGATGGGGCCGCAAAGAACACTGTCTGTGGTGGAGGAGCTACCCTACATATCTCTGAAAACCATTTTTACTACTTAAAAATGGGACTGGGAAGGGGAACAAACAACTTTGTTGAATTGATGTCCTTAAAGCTTCTACTTCTTTTTGCTAGAGAAAATGAATTACATCATATGCAATTTTTTGGAGATTCTATGAATGTAATAAATTGGACAAACAAGCAACAAAACTTTCATAGCATTTACTACTTCCTATTCTGGAGGAAATTTATAGACTTTTGGACACTTTTGATACTGTGGTTATCTCACATGTATACAAGGACAAAACCATGCTAGCAGACCAATTGTTTAAATAAGGACTACAACTCCCACAAGGACATTGACACATCACAGAAAAAGATGGACAAGACACAAATGCATACTACCATAGGCCTTTTACAGAAGATCAAGAATCACTACTTTTTTTAAGTCTTGAACCAAAGCAACAAATTGGACAGYCATACAAGTAAATTACAATAGACTGAACAAMTCAGTCACTTATTTACTCACTTTTTTTTCTGCAACAGATAAAGGCACCATTAAAGGCTCTAAAAACTGCTCTATTGTTGATAAATAGACAGACATAAACAAAGACAATGGTGATCTCCTATTGTATAGAAAAGACTTCTATGAACATATTACAGTACATTCAGTCATGAGTGAGATTTTGTTTTTTCCTTGATACAAAACTGAAGAAAAAGGCACTCAACTGCCCACTTATCTTCAACAATAGCACACACCTTCATAGTGTGTAGTGCTCTAGAAGCACCTACAAAATGTAATTTTGTCCTACCCAGGAATAAAAATTACGCTTTCTTCTTAGGAAAAGAAAAATGAAAAAAAAAACAATAAGCCAAGTGAAAATTAAAAAAAGTAGATCCAACAGTATTTATTGCTAAAGAATCTGATGAAGAAGAAGGCCTCACTGAGGAGGCTGAATTTGTAGATAAAGAACATGAAGTCAAGCATTCAATCAAAGTGCCAGATAATGTTGATGAAGAATTAAAATTTATTGAGAAATTTCTTGAAAAGTCATAATGTGATGACTGCACACAAACAATATATTATGATGTAGATATTAAATTCATTAAAAAAAAGCTAAACAAACCATATTACGATGAAGACCACATGGTCATTGAAGAAGAAGACTGCATTACAGATACAAAAATTGAGTCAATTTATGATGAAAACACAATGGATATTGGAGAAGAAGATGCTAAAATTGAAGAATTTTTTATGAAGTGGAGCCTTGAAAAAATAAAGTACTATTATGAACTTATGTTGCAGCAAATTGATGATAAAAAAACCAATGGTGAAGAGGAAAAAACAAAGAATGGTATGTGGCAACAATTCACATACAAACAATTTTTCAAAGAAAAAGTTGAAGAAAAAAAGCATGGACAATTTGAAATAATTTTCAGATTCATGACAAACACCAACAAGAATATGAAGGATAAGAAGTTGAAACATGGAATTTTCAGCAAAAGAGGAAGACTTAAATTGAAAATGCATAGAGGTTTCAGAATCTGAAAAAGGAGGAAGAGAAAAACTCACTCATACAAGGAGTTGAAACAAATTTTAAGGTTATGTTTGACATGTCCTTTGTATGTAAGCTTCGCTGAGACATAAACCAGAAGGCATGCCACTTGTGTTATTTCTGTTATGCTTTAGAAAATCCATTTATCCATTAAGGGGGAATGTTGAGATAATGTGAAATGATGACATCTAGAACATTGTCAAAATAGAAAGTTGTTGCATGGTTGTTGTATTGGTGTTCAATTTTAGTCTTTGAGTGGTTTTCAGATCCAAAAATTCATAAGGTTGTTAGAGGCTCTCCTACCTTATATATATGTAAACATTTTCCAGCTTAATGAATAGAGAGTGTGAGCCCTTCTGGCCTCACTTTTATTGTGTGTGATTGATCTCAGCTTTAATTTGTTAATTAATATTTCAGCTAGTTTGTATCAGTCTGTCTCGTGGACATTCTATATGCATCGGTTCATTTCAACGCAACGACGTTCTGTTTGTAGCAGCAACAACAGTAAATATTACTTCATCTCACCGACCAATATTCAACCACACTGAGGCATCTCAGTCACTCGGCAATATCACAAGCTAATGGAAAAACACACAACCAAGAATAATAATTACTCTGATACCTTGATAAAATGGGTAATGCCAGAAAGACCCAAAACATACAAGAATTGAAGCTGGAGGCCACTCGCCTAAATGTTCAATTTAGAGGCATGAATTACAGTATGAGGTGTTAAAAGAAAAAATGTATTGGTAATGTCTAGAAGCATCTAGCTTATGTATGGATTCTAGAATTGGTCGGCCGACAATACAATAGATATTACATTTAATTGAACACAATTTTTTATAATCATTGGCCGCTGACAATCGGAGACATAAATAGTAATGAATTTTATGCTTTTAAGATTAAAGAACCTTATGTGCGAGTCTTATGCTAATATGCACATGTGGGAAGCCTCTTTACCAGTGTTTTTTTAATAGGTGTCAGATCTTTCCTGAACACTAAAGTGAACATTGATAAGTTTATGTTTGGAATTTTATAAATGTGTAAGGTTTTGTGAGGGATCTTGTCACTTCATTGTTGCTCAGAGTAGAACTTCCTTTTATGGGTCTCAAATTTCTCCTCAACATTGAAGTGATAGGTCTTTGTTTGGAACTTTACAAATGTGTAAGGTTCTAGGCAAAGATTATGTCACTTCATTGTAGGATTTCCATTAATATATCATGCTCACCAACTTTATGCACCTCCGAAAAGGACTTTCTATTGACTCTCTAACACACATCAAACTTGTTTGGAATATCAAAGTGACATGTAAATAGGATGGATCTATGCTATACTTGTTAAAACTCTAATCATAAGTTATTTAGTTTACCTAATTGTTATACAGTTACATGACAGTTATGGTCTTTTTGTATTATGTATATATGTTTATGTACATGATTATTTGTTCATTGATGAATATAGAGTATGCTTCTTCTGCCAGTATTTATTTATCTCTGTTCATCATAGTTTCTTGATTGATTGAGTTATTTCCATTATATTTCTAATGTTTTCTTCATTATGAATCTAACAGTGATATCAGAGCATTGTGATATCTGTGCCTCTGAAGGAGTTTGAGAGTTCAAGGGCTCCTAAGTAGAGGAGTGAGATCGGATCAAGAGAGGGTCCAAAGAAAAAGAGAAAAGGGTTGAGAGAGAGAAAAGTGGGTTTTCAAAATGAATGTTTTTGGAAAGCGATCTAAGTGCAATCCAAAGGAACAATGATCTCAACGAAGGTTTGGTTTATTCTGAGCAAAGATAATCGAATTTCAATTTGGTAACGGTAACCCTCAATCTAATAATTCATCTCTGTTAATTAAATTATGAAAGAAGCAATCTTGTCATATTATCAGCAAGCAGAATCTAGTTTAGCAAATTGCCTCTTAAATTGATTATTTAAATGGAGGAGTTGTTATGTCGTTTAGCAATTGAATAATATTGTAGTTAATACAATTGATGGGGGTTGATTTATCGATATGGATGTGAGTTGCGGCATCTGTGTTTGGGTTCATATATTATGTGTTAGGGTTTTATCTGTGTTCCGTAACCATTTTAGTGCCATATTTGATGACTTGTTCAGTGTGAAATGTGCTATTTTTTCAAATGATGCATGGGTATTCTTGTCAATGAACACCGATGGAACAATGTCAAGCTGGTGAGAAGGATTCACGTCGTATATTTGAAGGTTTTGAGAAAAAAAACACCTTTTGAATTTATACAGAAAGCAACTTATGACTTCCTGTGTAAACGATTAAAATTTCAGGAAACTGGGAGCAAATAGAAAATATGAGATTACTCCGCATTTGTAGTATTTGCTGAACAAAACTCTGCTAAAAGCTGGACGGGTTTGAGTACTTTGATGGAATAATGTTGTTCATTTGTTGAGAAGCGATAACGAATATCTCACGGTGTGGTTTCATAATTGTTGAACTGTAGCGAAGTTTAAATGAAGCGACGATGAATATCTCACAGTGTGGTTTCAGAACCACTGAACTGTAGCGAAGTTTAACTATAGCGAAGTTTAATTGTTGAACTATAGCGAAGTTTAAAAGAAGCGACGACGAATATCTCACAGTGTGGTTTCAGAACTACTGAACTGTAGCGAAGTTTAAAAGAAGCGATTTGCGATTTGCTAAGAGTTCAAGATGATTTGACAGTAAAAGGCAGAGATTTGGGTCAGTTTAGTAGAGGTTTGGGTCAGTTTGGTAGAGGTCAAATGCAAAATCCTTTTGAAGATGCTACATATCTTTTGACTGTTGGCGAAATTAGTGATATCGTGGACAGTGAGAGTGGTCTGCACATTATTCTAAGGACAGCATAATGACGAGGATATACATTTAGATACTTTAGGCTATTTTTTTTTTTTAAGTAAGTGGTTTTATATATAAGGGTCTTCAAAAAACCAGACCATAGTTACAAAAATTTGATAACAACCGGATTGTAGTTACTGAACTGTCCCAAAAGGGAGAAACCAGTTTAGCCAACCGGGTAAGTTTAACATTTGAGAGCCTACCAGTCTTAAAGAACAAAGCTAAGCTGACTAAATTGTAACTAAAGGGAAAACTATTAAAAAGAAAAGATCCCTTAAGGGGTTAGACACCTAGCGAGTAACCTGGCCACGGCTCCTCCTCAATGGGTGTCCCTTTGTTTGCCAAATGCATGTCATCGTCCATGGTGCACTCGTCCCTGTTGGCAGCTGTCATGGCGTCCCCCGACGGAGTGTGCACATGCTGGCCTGTGGTTGTGACCGCTTCCATGTCCTCATGCTGGACCTGCTCCACAACGACCTCTGCTACACTCTGCGTCCTGACATTTCTGTCGTCGCCTGTTGAGGAGGGCACCCCTGCTGAAGCCGCGCCTGCTGGGTAGGAGGGAGAGGCGTCTTGGAAGGTAGAAAAGAGTTGGAGGAGGGTCGAGATCCTTCCGTCCTGTTATCACTCCAGGAAACTCTCCTAGGCTGTAAGTCAGAGATGCCTTGTAACTTAATCTTTTGAAGCTATTTTCTCAATAAATGATGTGGTTTTTGGATCAAGATGAATATCTAGGGGCTGGACTATGTCTCTAAGACTGTCTAGTAATATCAAATATCACAAGGCCTTCTAAGAATGCAATCAGACAGGAGTTGATCAAATAGAACAGAAGATAGCTGTTGAACCAGATTATACTCATATAAACAATAAGCACAATGGGTTTAAAAACTAAGACAATAACTTATGATTTTCAACTTAATCAATCAATTAGTGAGATGACAGTCACATGCAGATTGAATAAGCATCAATAAAGAAAACCTTCACTCATAAGATATCATAGAACAAAGGAGAAAGGTCTGAAAACACAAATGAAGGAAGCTTGCAATGTTTCATATATTAAGAATGAGTCTCAATTACAGTAGCAGCATATAGAACCCAAAATCGAACCCTTGGTTCATATTCTATCCTAAGCTTTATAGCTTTACAAAGTAGTTCTGAGATCCTGAAAACATGGATCAAATAAACTAAAAATAGTAAATCAAAATCTGATTGCAAAAGATGTGGGATGATCCCCAAAAGTGAGGTCAATCCCATATTTTCTGGTCATTCTCTCTTGTTGAGTGCCAGTGTAGTGCAGGATAGCCTTCCAAGGCTGGATGCTGACTCTCCAAAATGTTCGACAACACAGGTATTCCAACAGAGGACGAACACCTTCAGTAACCACTCACATAACCAGATCAAAGATCAACACACCGATGTTTTCATGTGGT
>JASDQU010739402.1:116784-150487 GCA_032191745.1 Picea mariana | reverse complement strand
TTAATAGAAAACCAGTTTTACTGTATCTCTGTTATTTTCGTGTTAAGCACCTATTAATAATCTGTATTCATTTCGTTCTGCTCATAAAATCCGGATCACGAACCTGGTAATTATCCTCGCTATGGAAACCAAATGCCTTTAAGTCCTGTTGAATTTGCCTATCAAGCCATTCAATCGAAAACCCCTTCTACCCTCTCTCTTGGTGATTCGTCTCCTGACCTGTTCCACGTTATTTTTCCCATGGATGAGATGATTATGTTAGTTATGTCGATGGAAGACACCCCTTGGGATGATGGACATCATCGTTCCATTCTCTTCCTCAAACAACACACCATCGAGAGTTACCAACAGATCTCGACTTTGTCAACCATTACCATCATTTCCTCCATTCCTGAGTCATCACATTATGTGTTATATGAAGGGAACTTAAGTAATATTTCACCCACCATCCCCCTCGGCATAGCCATTAAACCTGGAGTTGTTGAAAATGTTCACATAGGAGCTTCATGCTCCATTGACGAGGTTGTCGCATATGAATCACTTTTCCAAGAGTTTTGTGACATCTTCGCTTGGAGCTATGAAGAAATTTCGGGTATTGATCCTGATATTGTTGTACATGAAATTAAGATATACCAGGGGACTAGACTCGTCCAACAGAGACTTTGTCCGGTCCATCCCCATAAAGCAGCTGCTATTAAGCTTGAAGTCAAAAAACTTCTTAAAGTTGGCTTTATTTATCCTGTGGCTTTAACTGATTGGGTATCCAATCTCGTTCTGGTTAACAAGAAACAAGGTATGATCTGTGTCTGCATCGATTATAGGGATATCAATCAAGCTTGTTCTAAGGAAAAATTTCCCACCCCCTTCGTTGACCAGATCGTCGACGATTGCGTCGGGGGTGAAATCTTCTCTTTAATGGATGGTTTCTCCGACTATAATGAAATCAACATCTTTCCCACGGATCAACACAAAACTACTTTTATTTGTCCTTGGGGCACCTTTGTGCCTACCGGAAACTACCCTTCGGTTTAAAGAACGCCGGTGCGACTTTTCAATGTGCCATGTCTTATGCTTTTCATGATATCAAGAACATTGTACAATCATATCTAGATGACCTACCGGTACATTCCATGCATCGTAGTGACCACCCGACACACCTCTGATCCATTTTCCTTCATTGTCGATTCTATCGTATATGCTTAAACCCACACAAATGTGTTTTCTATGTGGAGTCTGGTCGAATTCTAGGTTTTATCATTTCACGCCAGGGGATCAGGGTCAATCCTTTGAAGGTTGAGGTGATCCTCAATCTCCCTCCTCCTTCTTCACTTCGTCAGCTTCAAAGTTTGCAAGGGAAGGCAAACTTTTTACATTGTTTCATCCCAAACTATGCTCAATTAATGCTCGGATTTACTCGATTGATAAAGAAAGGTTCTAAGTTTGTATGGGATTCCATTGCCAACAAATCTTTTGAAGATTTGAAACTGACTTTAACCCATACCCCATTACTTTTCCCACCTGATTATAATCGAGATTGCTTCCTTTATCTCCCTGCTTCGGACTCTACCATCGCCATGGTTCTAGTCCAAGAAGATGATTCACACGATGAACATGCCATCTATTATTTGAGTCAAAGTCTCATGACCACCGAAACCAAATATTTACATGTTGAAAAACTAGCCCTGGCAGCTATTCAAGTTGTCCAACATTTCCGTCACTACATCCTGTTACGCAAGACCACTATAATTTCTGATTGCAACCCCATGCGGCACATTCTTACACGCCAATTGCTAGAGGGAAAGTACTCTAAATGGATAGTGATTCTCCAAGAGTTTGACTTAGAATTCGAACTCATTGAGTCTAAGAAATCTTTGGTGTTTTTCGAACTAATGTGTGACCTTCCTTGCATTGATACAAAAAACATAGCAAAAGATTATTTACTCAATGAATCTCTTTTTCTGATCAGTTCCAATGACCTTTGGTATGGAGATATTATTATATACCTCCAGACTCAAAATTTATGCCCTGATCTATCTAGCGTTGACTGTCATCGTATCCGATATCAATCTCGTCAATATATCCTCCTCGGTGACACTCTTTATCGTCGTGGGGTTGACTCTGTTTTTCGACGATGTCTCACTGACAAGGATGAGAAAGCATTGAATGACTGTCATTCTAGAGCATGTGTTGGTCACATGTTTGGGTATGCTACTGCCCAAAATATATTACGAGCAGGGTATTTTTGGCCTTCTTTATTTAAGGATTGTATTATCGTCGTCCAAAAATGCCATGCTTTCCAAACGTACAATAATAAAATAAGATCACATCTCGCTCCCTTACACCCTGTATTTTCCATCAGACCTTTCGCAAAATGGGGTATTGATTTCATGACATGTAACCCTCACTCAGTCGGGGGGCATGGATACATTATCGTAGTCGTGGATTATTTCACGAAATGGGTCGAGGCAATGCCTACATTCGACAATACTGGGAAAACTTCAGCCATTTTCATATTTAATCATATTATTACTCAATTCGAGATCCCGCAAGCCATAGTTACTAATCACGGTAGCCATTTATGAAACTTATGATGTATGAACTTACCGACAAGTTCGGTCTTCGACATGAAAACTCAACCCCCTACTATCCACAGGCCAACAGCCAAGTTGAAGCAATAAATAAAATCCTTATCACCATGCTTCATCGTATAATAGGAATCCATAAGACCAGTTGGCACACGATGTTGTTTTCAGCATTATGGGCCTATCGGACATCTGTGAAGTCTGCTATGGGATTTACCCCTTTTCAAATAGTCTATGGCATTGAAGTCGTTCTCCCAATTGAATGTGAAATACCATCTTTGAAACTAGCCGTCGAAGTTCTCCCAAACACCTCTGCCGAAGAAGAACGTCTATTGTATCTTATGCAATTAGATGAGACTCGTCGTGATGCCACCCTAGTTATTGAAACCCAAAAGAAACACATAAAAGCCCAATATGACAAGCATGTCAAGCCACGTGTTTTCTTTGAGGTAGATCTAGTTCTCCTCTATGAACAAAATTGTGATCTACTAGGAGCCGAAAAATTCGAAGCTATGTGGCGAGGTCCATATATCGTCAAACGAGTGTTAGAGAAGGGAGCTTACGAGTTAGTAGATTATGATGGAATTCCTTTGAGTGAACCCAGAAATGGGCTTTACTTGAAGAAGTACTATGCTTAGATTGTCTCTGCATGAGTGCTTGTACTTTTATTGTACCATACTCGTGTGTGTTACTTTTGTGTGCTTTTCGTTATTTGGTTTCCACCCCCAACTTCTTACCTTGTGTTGTGCTTGGTTTCCATATGTCGGTGTCCTCACTACCCTATATTGGCTTTGCCAATGGTGCTAGTCGTAGTACTCAGAACCTAGATTCTACTACTTGGGAGATATATGCACCTACCAACAAACTTATCAGTCTACAAGGTGTTTGCCTCGGTCGTGCAACCAATAATATCGCAGAATATAGCGCAGTCATCAAATTATTGACCGATGATATTTCACTTGGGATTCGTCACTTCGTTGTACGACTTGATTCGCAGCTAGTAGTGCTCCAGTTAAATAATGTCTATACTATCTAAAGTCCTACTTTGTTATGGGTATATCTACGAATTCGCCTCTTGGAATGTTATTTTGATTATATTGAATATCAACACATTCCTAGATGTCTAAATACATTAACTGATGCTCTAGTTAATTATGTGTTATACAGACATTTGAGACATTTATAAATCCAATCACACATTACACATTGTATATAGAAGCAGAGTAAGTTGGTAGAAGTCTCATGTATATATATATAATGATAAAATGTTTTACAAAAATGTTTTCCATCCAAGGACCAAAATATCAAAATATGAAGCCCATTTCTTTTACAAAATAACATCATGGATGATGCTCACAGTAGCATACTACTACCCGTGCCACCCTACAAAGTAACCGACTAAGTGAGTCAGACACACCTATAGTATGGCGTTGATAACGCCTCAAGATCTCCTCGATCGAGATGTCGGGAATGCTTGTTGTCAGACCCTCTAGGTTCTTCTCCATTGTCTCATAGTCACTAGCATCCCACCCTGCTACTACACCTGCCTCTCCTCGTCTCTAGATCAGAGATGTGCCCAGAGGCCGGTGTGTCCCTACATCTGCATGGTCAAAAATTTTTGATTAGTCTTTAGAATGAAAACACAAAACAAAACATCTTATATCCTAAAAATCCACAAAAACACTATAAAGAACAAAATGTCTTTCTTACCTAGATTTCCCCACTGAAATCCCTTAGGGAGAACCAAGTCGGGATCGCCGTGAAAATCCAGGTCAGCATACACATAATCATCAATCATCAAAATTCGAGGCCTTAACCAGTCAAAAAATGCATCATTGTACTTGACAATGGGGACCGCTACATGTCACGCCATAAGGTCGCACCACTGTTTCATTCTTGGGTCTCGTGGGGCTGGTATTCCCCACTCTACCTGTAGATGCAATTGACAAATTCTTTCTAAGAAGAAAGACACCAAAATGGTCCCATACCCAAACTTCTTTAGGTCTTCATTCTTGCTTTTAGTAAGTTGTGTCTTCATACTATGGAGCACACCATTGCACCAATTGAACAATCGAGGTTCTGTGCATTCAATGGCATATTGAAAATAACTCTGGAGGGCCATGTGTGGCGAAGCACTTCTCTCCATTTATGCAATAGTAAAGAGAATGGTTTTGAGAGTAAGATCTCGAACTCCTCTGATGGCCACTTTACCTTTTCGCCTCTCGGCCTCAGGTTCACAATGTCGATGGATGTACTTGCTCATCGGCAAGCCACCACCTCGACCCCCTGTTAGGGTCACATGTGCCCCACAATGGGATAGCCCTGTCAAAAAATAAATATCTCTAATGTCCAAGGAAAGAACATGGACACCCACTTGAAACACTTTTTGGTCTACGTCCCACATGTGGACCAAGTACTCTAATAGTCTCAGTTGGGCTCTCATGCCCTGGATTTTGAAGAACTTTAACAAGACACACTGTTGAATGGCATTGACGGTGCCCAGATCATTCAAATCCATGAATTCAACATCCTCATTCTCTCGTTCTCTCCACTCCAACATTTTGGCAATCAAACACCTACATGGAGATGAAAGAAGACAGTTAGCAACTTTAATCATCATTTTTTTTTAATTCTTTTTGGTCCAACGCATGCATTTCTTTTTGGTTTTCTGGCCGCCGCAACCGGGCTTCAATTATAGTGTGGGATTTCCACAGGTGAACCATTGGGCACCTGCAGAAATCCTTGATTTCCACAGGGCCCGATACTAGTCACCTGCGGCGGCCCCAGTTCACGCCTATCAGCCCAAAAACTCACCCAAAAAACATCTTTTAACCACTAAAAACGAATTTCAATCCATTCAAAAGGAAGAGGATGAAGAGCTTATTGTCTTGATGGAGACCGTTCACCGAATGGTCGTCTGTGCTCCTCGCAATCGACAACCGAAGTAAGGGTAAAAAAGGGGTTTTTAGACAAGTTCTTGACCAAATGCAAATGATATGGTAAAAAGAGCTCTTACTCTTATTTATTTCACTTTTTACCTTTTTTCATAATATTTTATACTATATAAATGCATTTTGTTATAAAACCTCAAGTCTAATAGCCTCATGAGTTTCTTATTTCTTGCAGGAAGAAGACTAGGGTCCTAATTAATGGAGTATGGATGTTTTTTCCGTAATTTGTTTTCTTTTCATTATGCATATCAATACTTTTTAGGGTTTTTTAGTAAAACCTCGAGTTCACTCTTCGTTCGTTCTCATGCTCAAAAATTTATGAGAACGCAACCGACTATAATTTTTTTGTCCTTTCGTACTCTTCATGGTAACACAAAAAGCGACACACATGGAGTATCATTTAAGCTCTTTTCACATTCTATAAAAACAAAAAAGATTGTCGAGCAACCTTGTTCTGTTCACACTCGTAAGAGTATTTGAATAAAATGTTCGATGGGCGATATTTTATCGCTTTTTTTCAATCTTGTCGAACTATTTTACAAAAAATGAACTGAGAGAGTTCTCTTTAAGTGTTTTTCAGACTCTATAAACATGAAAAACCCCCAAGTTTTCTATCTTTGGACTTGTTAAACAAACATCAAAATACCCACATGGGACCAAACCACTCCTTCTTAGGGTTCGTTAAAAATACTCCGAGGGACTCGTCTGAAGGATGAGGTTATATTACAAGCATATGTTATCCTCCTCAAGCTTATGTAAAAATAAAGAGGTACTCACCAGAAATGGTGGGGGGAAATTTGGGAAAGAAATGTGTCTCTGTATCCGTGTTAGTGGCAATAAAGAGTCGCTCTTGAACATGACACCCCCTTTTTCATCATTTGAATCCGGGTTGGGAAATCAATTTTTCTCTCATCTGACTTTCTCCAAGTTTATATATTGGGTCATCTTTGAGTCAATTCTTCCAAACCTATCGTCGTGTCATCCATATGTTCAAGAGCAGTCTGAATAAGCCCTCTCTTGATTCGGCCATCTGCAGTTGTCAATTCCTACCATGTCGACCTTCCCTGTGTCAGTTTCAGATCATATTCATATTTTACTCTATCCTTAATCTGTTACTTATTTTGTGTCATTGATGGGGGATACATCAAGGCTCTTCTGTGATGAGTCTCTTCCTATCAACTTCAACTCATTATCCAGGGACGAGACTTAGAAATCGTTTAGTACCTTAGAGCCTGCATGCCCTAATGGAAGGTTTCTTCGCTCTTGACAGTGGATTCACATCATTGGTCCCTGATCAAAATATTCCATTGAATGTTTGACTTTGGATCATTTATTCACATTTGTTGGATTGTACTACAGTACCTTGGGATTCATTGACATCAATGGTGATTTCCCTCGCACTTGTTAACGGTTTTTATTAATGACTGATAACCAAGCGGTTTCTAACAATGCTCGACTCCAACACCTATAATCGCATGGCTAGATTTGTACTTACGGACGACGGGATTGAAGACCCTGGATCTCATCATTCATGGTCCAGTTTGCGATGGAATATTGATTATTTGTATTGACACATAGATCCACTTTGTATGTCTTGTGGCTAGGGTTGCAACCAAATTTTTCTCATACATAGATCCACAGTGTTCCTGGTGGCTATGTAACATTTTGATGACATGGATCCACAGTGTATCATTAGTGGCCGTGAATTACACTTATGAGCTCGATCATTTGTAGTCTGAACATGGGAATGCCTACTTCAGACATGGTATCGTATTGTGCAAATGCTTGTTTTTTTGCAGGTTCCCGATTGGTGCGTTTTGTGTTCCCAACAAACACATGTATTTTACAAAGTATTTTGGCTGTCACAAGTTTCAACCTTATACTTTGGGGGGCATTCTGTTACACATTATTTTGGTCACTCTAATGATGACTTTACTAGCATGTGATCAGGATCTCAAAATCATTTTTTGCTTGAGAAAAGTGACTGCTTTCCTCCCCTGCAAGACTACTTTTTAAAAGGACGGCGTAGGCTACCCATAGTGTACAGTGTGGAAATCCATGATTTCCACAGGTTTCTCTATAGCTGGCCTGCAGGATTTTCTTAGGCTGCTATATAGACAGGGTGTGGCGACGTTTTAAAGCCAAAAGAGGAAAGAGGTTCAAGAAGTTTCTAGAAGGGAAATATTCTGGAATGTGAGGTAGCGTCCGTATGGTTACGATCCTACTGACTTCTCTGATCTGGTGGGATCATCCTCATCCTTTTAACCAATTCATCTTCTCCTATATAATAATGGGATTCTCATGGAAAAGGTTAATCACAGTTAAGCAAAGTTGAGCAAAGGATTGCTGGAAGAATAGGCTGGAGATTGTGTGAAGAATATTATTTCAGTTGATACTTGAGGTCTACATTTTCCCATCAAGCTTTTGAAGATCATGTTCATGCAAATCCCAGAACAAGTATATGTGTGTGTTGGAACGAAGGACCACTAAAAGGGAACTTGCGACATCAAGGCATTCCAGTTGGATCTTCTACTTTTATTTAATACAATACATTGTCATGTTTCTTTTCCATAAAATTATTCTCATTTTACTACATGACTCCTTGATCCCATGTTTAAGTTTTCTTTGAATCCATCATAGTTTCTTTCACTTTGGTTGGTTTTTGTCATTGCAGATCTGGTTTCACAAGAGCACTGAAGCGAAGCGGGGATAACAAAGATATAAGGAAGTGATCTCAAAGGTAAGTCATAAATTCCTTATTTGACACTTAGATCAATGATTTTAACTTAGGGAAAGTGTCATGTCCTGTCATGTTTTGTTCTAGATCTAGGTGGATCTAGGGAGATTAGTTTATGTCTAAATTTGATGATTTATCCTATAACAACATTGTATCGTGTTGATGTACATGGTTTATGTACATGGGTGTTGTGCATTGTGGGCACATTTTGGTACATGATGTACTTGGTTGATATATTGTTCATGATTCTCTATTTTATTGCTGACATATATTTTGTTTCATGATGTATGGTATGGCACAAGTTTGATGCATAAATAGGTCCAAGGATCATCATAGAGAGAATGGTTGATCTATGATCTAGTTGAATATAGGGGGAGACATACCCATAAGGGGATTTATTCCTCTTCCCATGATTCTAGGAGGAGATATTTATCAGATGCATACCTAGAAAAGATCCCTATATTTGAAGAAAGAGCACATAGGCATAATTCCAGGGGGAGAAATGGTCATAGGGGGAGTATGAGCAATGTATATTAAAAATTACATCAGAGTGATATCCCTTGTTCAAAAGGGGAAATATTATTTAGAAGAAGATCAAATGCATTCAGACAGGGGGAGCAACCCCAAGGAGAGAAGACCCTTTTCCATTGATGTCAAAGGGGGAGAGATAGTCACGTTGATGTGATTAATGTTTAATGGGGAGAGATAGTCGCATTGATATGATTGATGACTACAGATGTAGAGAATGCCTTCTCTACATGTTGACATCAATGATTGGTGTTGACATCAATGTTGGTATTTCCATCAATGCCAAAGTGGGAGATTKTTGGATCATGTTGTCATCGATGCCAATGGTTTGATTGATTGATGTCAAAGGATTGATGTCAAGTGATTAAATGATTGATTGATGTCAATGGATTGATTGATAGGCTTGATTGATTGATGATTTATGAAMAATGTATATGTATTTTCCTTGATGAGAATGATAGATGTCAAGTGGAAACCAATCGATGAAGATGGATCAATAAGTTATCCTTGATGAGAATGCATAGATGAATATGGATCAATGTTGTCATTGACATGATGAAGATGGAACAATGAGTTGTCATTGATACATGATGCATAGTTGGATTGATATTATCATGGTTGATAAGGTGCACAAATGGATGAACTCCAAAGTGGTCCCCTTATGGTGAAAGCCCTCACGAGAAGACGCTTTACAGTTTATTTATCCTTGAAGTATGGATGGAGAACCCATGCTTATATGTGGAATGATGAGATGAATATCAGTGAAGTTGTTGGTAAAATTATCCTATATGGATAATGCTTTTCATGCCATTTCCGGTGTTATGTGGAATGTCACATAAATCCTCACAGTTTGAGAGTTATGGCCCTACAAAGTTGAAGGACCCCCATATGATGGCTTGAAGACCCATAAGGTCAAAAGAAGTCAAAGTTCTTGGGAAGAAGAAATTATTCTTTAAATGTAAAGAGAAGTGACAAAATCAAGAAGGAATATTTAAATAATAAAGTATTGGAGAACTTTCTATTTATGGAAAGTGGTTAACCCTAAAATAAGGAAAATAGGTTAAGTGACCTAGAAATGGGTTAAGTGATCTAAAAATGGGTTAAGTGACCTAGAAATGGGTTAAGTGACCTAGAGGATGAAAGTATAAATAAGATAGCAATGGTCTCTTGTAAAACATCCTTTGTGTGGATCAATGGAGAGCCTCTTGTGATATTATCTTTTGGAGTATTGATGGAGAGCTTCTTGTGAGAGCATATTTGGTGTGGATCTCTTGAGCATGATTGAAGATCTATTCTGAGAAAGAGAGCATGAGGAGGATCTCATGGATGCATCAAAGTTTCGGCAATATCGGAGATATTGACGACAAAAGTATCAGAGTTTCAGAAACCCTAGTTTATGAGGTGTACGAGGGTTGTAATGGGCAAGGGAGCGTACATGCATGGGTTGTATGAGGACAGGGAAAGTACAGTGGATAAAATCATGGAGATTTGTGTTTGAGATGATGACTAGTTGTTGAAGACTAAAGCAGGTTCCAGATCTTCATTCTATGGGCTCAGATCTGTCACTGAGACATTGGTATGGTTACATTATTGTCTTGATGGATAGTATTGCTTGTTGTGTTGTGAATTCTTAGGGCATTCTTGGTATGGTTGTTGTGATGTGGTTTATGTTGATTGATGGAGTGAGTAGTAATCCTGTGATTCAGTTGTGATATGACTACTATGGTATACTAGTTGCTTATACATGATGGAGTTAGCATTCATATAGATTGGTTGTGGATCATGAGTAAGCTATTGGAGAGATTGGATGTGTTGTGACTGGCTGGTGGTCAGTTTGGATAGTGGAAGACAGAAGAAATTATGCTTGCAAGTTGCAGAGGATATGAATATGTGATGAAAAGGATAAACCCTAATAGCTCGGAAGGCATACGCAGGTTGTTGTATATATTGGTCGCGTACATACACGGGTTGTAGTGAGCCAAGGCGCATACACACGCGGGTTGCACTATTGACAGGTCACGTACCTGTTGCAAATTGATATCTGTTAAGGATTGTTGCCTCATCTCAGTTGGTGCTGAGGGTGTAAGTTGATTCTTGCATTATAGCATTGGTGCTCTTGTAGAGTTGTAATCTATTCAATTGTTGTTGAAAAACCCTAAGGATTGTAGTCCGTAATAAAAAGAAAAGTGTACATACATCTTGTGTTCTTTATGTTCCTTGTGTTGATGACTTATTAATGATATATGTTGCTTATATATGTTCACATATAACTGGTTAAAAATGACAGAAATGAGTAATGAGTAAAAGTTGAATGTTAACTAATGAGTTTTGTGTAAGAGGGAAGTTTTGGTAAAAAGAGCCCCACACTCATTCACCCCCCCTTTAAGTGCGGTAGGTGTGTCCAACATATCAATGTTATTTATGAACACTTTGATATATATATATATATATATATATATATCAAAATGTTCAAGCTAGAAACCATAGATAGTGTCACATCATAGAGTACATTAGAAAAATTACATAATAACGCTCTTTGATATTATGAATAACCCGTGTGTTTACTATAATGAGATTCACCTCTCTTATAAAGAGTTCAAGAGGTTTTATTTGTCCAAAACCCTAGAAGATAATAATAATTTAAACCTTAACTTTTATAGCCTAAGTCACTAATGTGACTTTATTTCACATGTAAGCCTTATATTCCAACACCCCCTCTTAAGGTTTACAATATTGAAAACAAAATTTATTGAAATAAAAAACATATTGAGTGAAAAACAAAGTATTAGAAGTAAATAGAACCAAACATTATTCAAAATCTTCTTCTTTGGAAAATAGTTCTTGGACTAGGTAGAGTTCCATAAAGTTTCCTTGTATCCCTCGTAGAGGTGTAGCTCCGAGTTAAGTTCAAGGATATCAAATCCATGAACTCTTGAATTATGAATCTCCCAAATTATTGGACAACCATATATGTTGAGATACATCCATAGTATTCTATCCAGATGTCTCATGACTGATGCAGGAGCATCTCAAGCGAGCCAGCGCGGAAGCAAAAGGAAGTTGGACAAGTGCCAGCGCAGATTTTGAAATTACCTTGAAGTTGATGCGCAATCTTAAATGAAGTCATTAAGAAGAAGCGCACTTGTAAAATGTAAATGGACCTTGAGTGATTTTCTCTCGTCCTTAGTAGGTAGAAGGCATTTATAGTAGTTAATGTAAAGTAGATAGAATTCAATTCTAGATTAGACAGTTTTAGAGCGCAAGAGGGAAACGGGATATAGACACCCTCATTGTGTATTGTAACATAGGCATCATTATTGAGAAGAGCATAGAGGAGAAGCAGAGAGCTGTGTAGCAGACTCCATGTACAGAAGTTCTGAATTAATACAAAGAAAGTTGTGATTCAGACTCATGGTGTCCATATATTCTCTGTGTATGCATCTTTGAATGTTATGCTCATGAATGTTTTACTCTTTCTATCATGCAATTGCTTTTATGCTATGTATGAATGATTTCTTGTTGAATGTTTGAAATCTGAGAGGAAAGGGTAATGAAATGAGCTTCAATTGTTTCTCTATCTGAGCAAGAGTTCCTGCAAGGAGTGCAGTTGAATAGTCCACAAGGATTGCATCGACAAGGTGTTCAGAGGTTTGTCTCTGGAAGCTCAGGAGAGATAGCTTTTGTTCTCATTTCCACAGAGGTGCAGTCAGGCCCAGGAGCCGTGCAAGGAGTGAGCAGGCTAAACGAAGTCTCAAGGTTACGAACCTAAGAGAAGAATTTAGAGATTGTTGTTGCAGGTGTGCACGGAATCGAAGAAGTTAAGCACTTGAAAGTATCTGAAGGTCACCACAAGGAAGTGTGTGCAAGAGTTTTATGAAAGACTCGAAGTTGGAGAAAGTTCAGAAGGATCTGAAGTCTTCAAGGGTCGTTGAAGGTAGGTGAAGAGACCAAGTACTTTGAAGTTTGTAAGAAGGCGTAGCAACATCGGACTGCAGGAGGACGAGCTCTCAGAGGAAGAGACAGACGATCATAATTCTCGGTGGAGAATGCGTGAAGTCTCGTGAGCCGTCAGATCTCACGGAGAAACAGAGGGGTTACGACGAAAGCGTCAAAAGGTTCTAAGCTCCAGAGGATTAGGACCGTAGAACCAAGCCATAAGGGTCGTTGGATTTACACGTGGATACTTGTATCTGATTTTCGTGGGTGGAAGTCCCGTAAACCTTGCAATGGGAATCGCGATATCCCGAACCGTGAAATCCCGAAGGCCAAGAGAACGACGCAGGACCATAGGAGTCAGCGAGGCGGACAGGTGGCATGCTATTTTGGGGTTTCGAAGAGTGAAGTTCCGAAAACCCTTTGCATTTGGATTCGTGATATTGTGAAGTCCGAAGTCCCAATGGAGTAGAGGGGCATTGAAAGTTCAACAGTGCGAGTGTATCATAGTTTCGGCAAATCAGAATTTAGGAGTCGGGAAGACGAGTTACTCGACATCGCGACTGCCGAAATCGGAATAAGGAAAATCCTGAAAAGGGAGAGGAAAGGTCAGTGTTGATTGTTTTTGGGTTTCAGGGATTCAAGAGACCAACGCTTGACCTACGGACTCGTGAAATTCGATCTCCTAAGTGCAAAGAGGGGATCCCATGAGGATTTGTTGTGGGTGCAAATTATCTGATAGGGAAATAGAAGAGCCATTTTAAAGCTCTTCGGGCCGGTGTGAGGGAAATATTCTGTGTTGGCGTGGACCTTCCGACCTGCAGGTTGAGAGGTTCTGGGCGTCGACATCAAGTGGTATCAAAGCACAGAAAGGTTCTTTGCTTTCTGTAGCAGAGAAAAAGAGAATTCACCATGCCACCAAGGAGAAGGGATAGACAATCACCCGATCCGCAAGAGGAGAGGGAAATGCTGAGAAGAAGAGGTAGGCAGATGACTGATCTAGCTATGGAGAGATAAATGCGTGATCTACGAGCTAGACTCGAAGACATGGAAACAACACAAAGACGCACAGTCAGTGCTAGGGATCTTAGTGATTCTGAAAGTGAGATTGAGGCTAAACATGAAGAAGAAGTTGTAGCTAAATATGCAGCAAACGAACGTTTGATCAGAGCTATTGCAAGAATGGGTGCAAGAGAAAAGGTGGATATTCCAGTTTATGACGGAAATCTAGATGCAGAGGAGCTTTTAGACTGGATTAGAGCTCTAGACACATACTTTGACTATGAAGATGTTGAAGAGGACAAGAAGGTCAAGCATGTTGTCACAAGATTGAAGGGACATGCAGCATTGTGGTGGGATGAAATACAAGCTGAAAGACGCTGCAAAGGCAAGCAGAAGATCAAGAGCTAGGACAGAATGATCGCGAAGATGAAGGAGAAATTCATCCCTAGAGATTATCAAATTACTCTGTTCAGGAGGATGCAGAACCTGAGACAGAAGTTGCTGACAGTGAAAGAATACACTGAAGAATTCTACAGGCTGAACATCAGGGTAGGTCATCGGGAGAGCGATGATGAAAAAGTAGCCAGATACATGAATGGTCTGAGATATGACATCCAGGATGAGATGAGCATGGTAACCATCCGAACAGTGGAAGATGCTTATCAGATGGCTCTGAAAGCGGAAGAGAAGCTGAGCCGAAAGCAGGTTCAGAGAGGTTGAGGCAGAAGTCAGCCAAGAGGCAAATCAGTTGCCCAGGATAAATGTCAGAAGCCCAAGGAGGACTGGAAGAAACCTCAGACTCGAACTGAGAGAGGTGGAAGTTCACAGCGAGGGAAACATACTAAGCAGAGAGGAGATTATGCTGATAACAATACTTTTCCTCGTACTAGAGGTAGAGGAAGAGGAAGAGGTGGAGTAATAACATGCTTCACATGTGGAAAGAATGGGCACAAGTCTTACGAGTGTCCAGACAAAAAGAAGGAGAGTGGAGAAACTCACATCGCCGAAGCACAGAGGCGAGATGTTGAGGCAGAAGACGCTGAAGGCGGAAGATCGTTGATGATGCGAAAAGTTTTTTTGACACCAGAGAAGGAGGTGGAGAGTTCAATCCAAAGAACCAGACTTTTTCGGATTGCTTGCAAGACCAAGGACAGGGTATGCAAGGTCATCATGGACAGTGGTAGCACAGATAATCTTGTTTCTACGGAGATGGTAGAAAATTTGGAGCTGGAGACGATTGATCATCCAAGCCCATACAGAATTTCGTGGCTACAGAAGGGACATCAGGTAACTGTCACTAAACAGTGTTTAGTTGAATTTAAGATAGGAGGATATAATGATAAGATATTATGTGATGTCATTCCTATGTATGTTTTTCATCTATTGTTGGGTAGACCATGGCAATATGACATGAACGTGATTCATGACGGGAGAATGAACACATACAGCCTAGAGAAGAATGGGAGAACATACATGTTGCTTCCAATTAAGGATAAGGAGGTGAAACCGAAAGTAAGCAACACTATACTTCTCATGAGTGGGAAGGAACTTCTTACAGAGGTTAAGAAGAAGGAGGATCTACAGTTCATTGTGGTCAGGAAACCAAAGATTGTTTTGACCAGCACAAGAGTGGATGATTTACCAGAAGAAATTCAGGAACTACTGGAAGAGTTCGCTAATATAGTAGTGGACGAATTACCTCGTTCGTTGCCACTGATCAGAAGTGTGAGCCATCATATTGATCTCATACCAGGAGCTAGTTTACCAAACAAATCCGTGTACATATTGACACCGTAAGAAAATGAAGAGGTCAAAAGACAAGTCCAGGAGTTGTTGGACAAAGGTTTGGTCAGGGAGAGCTTGAGTCCATGTGTTGTTCTGACAATACTCAGTCCGAAGAAAGACGGAGGTTGGAGGATGTGTACTGACTCGAGGTCGATTAACAAGATAACCATCAGGTACATATTGCCATTGCCAAGGATGGATGATCTAATGGATTGCTTAAGTGGAGCAAAGTATTTTTCAAAGATTGATTTGAAAAGCGGTTATCATCAAATCCGCATGAGAGAAGGTGATGAGTGGAAGACAGCATTCAAAACCAATGAAGGGTTGTATGAATGGCTTGTTATGCCATTTGGCTTAACAAATGCACCAAGTACCTTCATGAGGTTGATGAACAAAGTCCTGAGGGAGTTCATCGGAAAATTTGTCATTGTGTATCTGGATGCCATACTAGTTTTCAGTAAAACAGTGGCAGAGCATCTGAAGCATTTGGCTACAGTGATGCAGAGGTTACAGCAAGAGAAGTTGTTGATAAACATGAATAAATCCTCATTCATGAAGACAGAGCTCATTTACTTGGGATTTGTTATTTCGGCCAAAGAGTTGAGGATGGATCCAGATAAGGTGGAGGTGATCAAGAATTGGCCATCACCGAAGAATATCTTTGAGGTGAGAAGTTTTCACAGATTGGCTAGTTTCTACCAAAATTTCATTAGGAATTTCAGTGGAATTAGTGCAGCAATGATGGATACATTGAAGAAAAGACACAAGTCTTTTCACTGGACAAAAGAATCTAAGAAAAGTTTTAATCTGTTGAAGAGGAAGATTACGGAACAACCAATTTTGGTGTTGCCGGATTTCCGAAAGACATTTCAAGTGAAATGCGATGCAAGTGGGTTTGCGATAGGGGAAGTCTTGAGTCAAGAAGACAAGCCAATAGCATACTTAAGCGAGAAGCTGAATGAAGCGAAAGTGAAATACTCCACTTATGATAAGGAGTTCTACGCTATTATCCAGGCATTAAAAAAAATGGAGGCATTACTTGATCCCGAAAGAATTTGTCTTATACAATGACAATCATGCATTGCAGTTTGTGAATCAACAGGAAAATTTGAATCAGAGACATGTTAAATGGGTGGAATACATGAAAATTTTCACTTTTGTTATTAAACATATTTTTGGTACTGCTAACAAAGTTGATGATGCCTTGAGCAGGAAGTGTTTGCTATTGTAGGAGTTCCGAGTCAAAATGTTGGGTTTTGATGATCTCAGGGAAATGTATGCAGATGATCAGGATTTTAAGGAGGTGTACGAAGCAACTAAGAATCCAATTCTCAGGCATAGAAGCCAATGGATAGAATACATGATCCAGGAAGGATTACTATTTAGGGGTAATCAACTGTGTATTCTGAAATGCTCCATGAGGGAGAATCTGTTGAAGGAGAAACACAGTGGAGGATTGGCAGGACACTTTGGTCACAACAAGACGTTCGCAAAGCTAAATGAGTCATATTTTTGGCCGGGAATGCGAGAAGATGTCAAGAGATTCGTGGATAGATGTAGAATTTTTCATCATTCGAAGGGAAGGAGACAAAATGTGGGGTTTTATCAACCATTTCCCATACCAGAGAGGTCGTGGGATGCAATTAGCATGGATTTCATATTGGGGTTGCCAAGAATGCAAAGAGGTTTTGATTCAATCTTTGTGGTGGTGGATAGATTTTCCAAGATGGCACACTTCATTCCATGTCAGAAAACCAATGATGCAACTCACATTGCGAATCTGTTTTTCAAAGAAGTCGTTCGACTTCACGGTTTACCAAGGAGTATAGTTTCAGATTGAGATACAAAGTTCATAGGGCACTTTTGGAGGACCTTATGGAAGAAGCTGGGAACTAACTTGTCATTTAGTTCAGCTTATCATCCTCAAACGGATGGACATACAGAAGTAGTGAACAAAAGTCTGGGAGACTTGCTGAGAAGCTTGGTGACAGAACACCACAGCCAGTGGGACAACATATTACCACAGGCAGAATTTGCTTGTAACGACTTAGTTAACAGGAGCACAAGGCAAAGTCCATTTCAGATTGTCTATGGCATGCAGCCGAGAGGAATTTCTGAATTGAGGGATTCAGAGCAGACTACGACTAGGAGCGCTAGTGCAGAAGATTTCGCAAAGGCAATGAAGGAACTTCACAGCCAAGTGAAGGAGCGATTGCAGAATTCAAGTCAGGAATATAAGCGTAGAGCAGATCAACACAGGAGACAATTTCAGTTTGAGGTTGGTGACTTGATTCTGGCACATTTGAAAGGTTCCCAAGAGGAACATATAATAAATTGAAGATAAAAAAAATCAGACCATGTAGGGTCTTGAAGAAATTTGGGGCGAATGCTTACGAGACTGAATTACCCGATGGGATCAGAATTTCTCCGATATTCAATATCTCAGATTTGTACCCATATAAAGCTGAGGAAGCAAGGACAGGAGATGAGCAACTAGTGATCCAGTGGACAAAGCAAATGCCAGTTGCAGATAAGCCACAGATGGAGCTCATACTAGATAAAAGAGTAAGCAAGAAGACCAGGCGGAGAGAATACTTTGAATATTTGGTCAAATGGAAGGGCCATCCAGTTGAAGATGCCAGCTAGGAGAATGAAGCGGAGATCCAGAAGCATGGACACACAGTGCGTGAGCTCATGGACAGGAGCCCATGAAATTTTTCAAGCTAGGGAGTATGATGTAGGAGCATCTCAAGCGAGCCAGTGCAGAAGCAAAAGGCAGCTGGACAAGTGCCAGCGCAGATTTTGAAATTACCTTGAAGTTGATGCGCAATCTTAAATGAAGTCATTAAGAAGAAGCGCACTTGTAAAATGTAAACAGACCTTGAGTGATTTTCTCTCGTCCTTAGTAGGTAGAAGGCATTTATAGTAGTTAATGTAAAGTAGATAGAATCCAATTCTAGATTAGACAGTTTTAGAGCACAAGAGGGAAACGGGATATAGACACCCTCATTGTGTATTGTAACATAGGCAGCATTATTGAGAAGAGCATAGAGGAGAAGCAGAGAGTTGTGTAGTAGACTCCATGTACAGAAGTTCTGAATTAATACAAAGAAAGCTGTGATTCAGACTCATGGTGTCCATATATTCTCTGTGTATGCATCTTTGAATGTTATGCTCATGAATGTTTTACTCTTTCTATCATGCAATTGCTTTTATGCTATGTATGAATGATTTCTTGTTGAATGTTTGAAATCTGAGAGGAAAGGGTAATGAAATGAGCTTCAATTGTTTCTCTATCTGAGCAAGAGTTCTTGCAAGGAGTGCAGTTGAATAGTTCGCAAGGAGTGCGTCGACAAGGTGTTCAGAGGTTTGTCTCTGGAAGCTCAGGAGAGATAACTTTTGTTCTCATTTCCACAGAGGTGCAGTCAGGCCCAGGAGCTGTGCAAGGAGTGCGCAGGATGAACGAAGTCTCAAGGTTGCGAACCTGAGAGAAGAATTTAGAGAAAGTTGTTGCAGGTGTGCACGGAGTCGAATAAATTAAGCACTTGAAAGTATCTGAAAGTCGCCGCAAGGAAGTGCGTGCAAGAGTTTTCTGAAAGACTCGAAGTTGGAGAAAGTTCAGAAGGATCTGAAGTCTTCAAGGGTCGTTGAAGGCAAGTGAAGAGACCAAGTACTTTGAAGTTTGTAAGAAGGTGTAGCAACGTCAGACCGCAGGAGGACGAGCTCTCAGAGGAAGATATGGACGATCATAATTCTCGGTGGAGAATGCGTGAAGTCCCGTGAGCCGTCAAATCTCATGGAGAAACAGAGGGGTTACGACGAAAGCATCGAAAGGTTCTAAGCTTCGGAGGAGTAGGACCGTAGATCCAAGCCATAAGGGGCGTTGGATTTACACATGGATACTTGTATCGGGTTTTCATGGGTGGAAGTCCCGTAAACCTTGCAACGGGAATCGCGATATCCTGAACCGCGAAATCCCAAAGGACAAGAGAATGGCGCGGGACCATAGGAGTCAGTGAGGCGGATAGGTGGCACACTATTTCGGGGTTTCGGAGAGTGAAGTTCTGAAAACCCTTTGCATTTGGATTCGCGATATTGCAAAGTCCGAAGTCCCAATGGAGTAGAAGGGCGTTGAAAGGTCAATCGTGCGAGTGTATCAGATTTTCGACAAATCGGAATTCGGGAGTTGGGAAGACGAGTTACTCAACATCACAACCACTGAAATCGCGATAAGGAACATCCCGAAAAGGGAGAGGAAAGTTCAGTGTTGAATTTTTTTGGGTTTCGAGGATTCAAGAGACCAACACTCAACCTACGGACTCGCGAAAGCGCGAAATACGATCTCCTAAGTGCAAATAGGGGATCCCACAAGGATTTGTTGTGGGTGCAGATTTTTCGATAAGGAAATAGAAGAGTCGTTTTAAATCTCTTCGGGCCGGTGTAAGGGAAAGATCCTGTGTTGGCGTGGACCTTCCGACCTACGGGTTGAGAGGTTATGGGCGTCGACATCAATGACCCTCATAAGGGTATAACTCCCAAGATCCATAAACTCCTGAACTATCTGGACAACCATCCATGCTGAGTTATATCTACATTAGATATCTTCCTGTCTTCAAAGAGTGAGCTTCCTAAAATGCATAAAATCTCATTTCTTTAGAAAGGTCATTATCATTGTATGCATGAGGTGGATTTTCAACAATGGCTACATTATCTATATGTGGTTTTTCCTTGAGCTTTCCCTTGAGAACACCATTGGATCAAAATCTACAGTTCCAGATGTTGTAATCTGTTTTATTGCAATAATGACATTCCATCACCCCTTTGTCTTATCTGATCTACTACGATTATTTCTTGAGTATAATGTATTCTCAAGTTGAGGACCACCTCCTATATCACCTAAAATGGTTCTATTTTCTTTATAAATAGAACTTTCTTTGATACTAATTACATTATTAGAATTCTTCTCTTTTCCATTTATCAATTAATTATCTTGTGTGCCCCCAAAATCTGTCCCATAACTAATAGGATTTTTCTCCGGCAATGTATATTTTACAAAATGCATAATCTCCTTCTTTTTCAACTTGAAGCAATTTAGACAAATTCTCTTTTAGAATGTCAACTACTATGGGATTGAAGTAGATCCGAGGAAGAAACGAGTGTGAAATTCTCAGAGTTGTAGAAAAGGAAGGGTTTTAGGAAACAATAATTTAGTTGACCCCCGTGGGTCCAGCTACTGATGTCCCGCGAGGCACCCATGTGGGTTGTTTAGTGCCTGTCACATGAGGCCCCACCTGATAACTAGAAACTGTCTAGTGAGGCTAAGCCATATTTGAAGAAGGATGCTTGGTTCAGGTTGCAACAAGGTATGATGATACAACAAGGTTGTTACAGGGTCTGAGATGGTATGTATCAATTCTTCTTCATGAGTAAAGGTATGTGATTTATGTGTTTTTTTAAGGCTTGTATCATGGATGGTATGGAACATGCTTAAGGCATGTATTGGAGGCCCTTTTTGGTGCATGGTTTCATATGGTTTAGGTTTATGTCTTGGAAATATTGATACATGCTTGAGACATCTCCTTGGTACATTGTGTATGGTTGTTATGGTTCATTGTTAGAGGCACATCTTTGTGATGATTGGCACATGTGTGAGGCATATACTTGGTATATGATCTTGGTTTTTATGGTTCATACTTGAGGCATATTGTTGAGACATTGATATATGGTTTATTGTATGGTATATGCTTGAGGCATATCTTGGAGACATTGGATTATATGTTCGGTACATGGTGTATGGAATGATTGAGACATATCATGAGTGATATGGTATATGGTTGAGATACATGTTATGGTACAAATATTTGGTAAATGGTTGAGACACACAAGTTGATGATAGTATATCAATTACAATGGCAGATACAATGGGAGTTACAGGTTGATGTGACCGTGACAGTGATAGTGACAGTGGCAGTGACAGTGTCAGGTTGATGTATCTGTGATAATGAAATTTATAGGTTGATCAATGGTAGTGAGAATTTGAGTCTACACTTATATTTAAAGGCAGCAGGATGAGGCAAGGAAATGGGGTTGTAGCCTCTTTCCAGTTGGTGCCAGAGAAATCAGGGAGTTGGAGCTTCCTTCAGGTTGGAGCCTCCTTCCAGTTGGTGCTGGAGAATCTAGGGAGTTGTGGATTCCTTTAGGTTGAAGCCTATAAATCACGGGGTTGGTACCTCCTTCCAGTTGGTGATGGAGAATTTGGAAGTTAGTGCTTCCTATGAATGTAATCTTTGACATATAAGAAAGAATTATGTGGTTTTCTCCCATTTGGGTTTCCATGTAAATTCGGGTGTACTATCTATCTATGGTTATTTGTTATGCATTATTGATTGATATTTCTCATGATATATTGATGATATACTACTGATAAAGTTAATGACTACATGTTCTTATTAAAAGAGGTAAAAAATTGCATAATATTGATTCATCACCCCTCTTAGTATTCCAACAATTTCTGCAACATGTTCCAAGTTAGGATGTCCCCTATTTATGGTACATGTTGCATAATATTAATTAGTTTTCTTTTATTCTTTAGGTACTTGAATTATTTTATATATTAAAATACTATGTTCTTGTTTGACATGAATTGGTCAAATGATTGCACATATTGGTAACTTGGTTTATGATTGCAACCTACACGAAATACCCCTTGTTAATTGTTATTGAATTAGTTGTTTAGAGTATTGTTATAATAGCAATTCAATTTATGAAACTAGATGAGCACTTTAACCTGTATTTCACTCTTACAACTTTAGTAAATCACAATTCAAGGATTGGATTTAGTCTTGTCCTAGTTTAATTGTATACTCGATCTATTTAGAGTATTAATGCATCCATTTCATTTTTGTTGTACTCTGTATTAGCATTTTGAATATTTAATGGTTGTTTCTATTGCAGTGTGTTGATTTTCATATGAATATTTCTCTATTGGATTTTGAGCTTAATTGATTTAAGAAGAGTACCTGTTACAAGTTGTACTTACAAGAACATGTTTGTGACCTAAGTTTCTACAATCCTAAATTAGGGTAGTTGATGATCCACAGATTGACTTTGTATATTATTTATTTTGATTTTTCAGGTTTACAACAAATTTGCATACGAGTAGAATATCTTAAATATATATGGTTTTGAGTGTTAAATGAACTAATTTTGCACAAAGTGTGCCTACACTTCACAATTTTACAATATTGGATTGATAATCAAATGTACAGGAATTAATCCTTTGTAAAAAAAATATAAATCAACTGACATTTTGGTGTCGTTGTTGAGGAAGTGCAAAAGGAATTAGTTTTAGGAATTCATAGTTATGCTTCCTTATTTACAAACTAGTTTCATTTTCTCATAAATATAAAAAGAAAAAAAAATTCATTTGATTTCTCTAGTTAAGCATTTTTAGACTTAAAGGAGTAGAGACGGTAAGACGAGGGATAAGAACCTGTGCATTCACTATAGTGAGTATCTACAAATATTTTTCATGTTAGTACTATATTTATAGACTTAGAGATAGAAGAGGTAGGTTTATTAGAGAGACAGAAAGAGCAAATTACACTACTCAAAATACTTAAAGAACCCCCCCATCTACTAACACTTTGGTGGGCAGAATTCCAAGAGTCCAAGTAAAGTAAAAAAGAACATATGTATCAGGAAGAGTAGACGAGAAGGAATCACAAACAATTTGGATTGAACATATTTTTAATTTTCCAGATGATCATACAGTTGAAGCACCAATACTTGGAGAGCCAAATGAAGAAGCTTTCTCTTTTAGGACTAAAGGAGTGGACTAAGAAATTATCGGTTATTTGGGAAAGAGGGATGTTAGACTACAAAAATTAATATGTAGAAGAGGGGGAAGTAACATTCAAATTTCCTATTGTGGACACAACTACTGAGGTTAAAATGAAGAACATTCCACCATCATCATTTCCAAAATTTCATGGAATGGTAACTGAAGATCCCAATGCCTTTCTCTTTGAATTTGATATTCTATGTCGTAGCTCTGATGATTCCAGTGATGCAAAAAAGCTTATATCATTTCTCCCCATTCTTAAAGGATATGCTTTAAGATGGTTTGTGGGTTTAGGAGAACATATTATTGCATACTGGGATGAAATGTGTAAGATCTTTCTTAAGAAGTATCAAGCATATTGTAAAGGTAAAAATATAAGAGAGGATATTTTTGAGATGACACAAAGAGATGATGAATGTTTAGTAGATTAATTAGAAAGATTTTTGTATAATATTCAAATATTTAAACATAGATAATTAGGTATGGATATTATTAAAACTATTTTCTTACAATGAATTAAAGATGAATCTATTGATTTGCTTAATTTAATGGCATATGGAGATGTATCTCATTTGTCCTTTGAAATAATTTGTGATTTTTGCAGGAATTGTTCTCGAAGAAAATCAAAATCTGGTAAGGGAGCATGAGATATTCTTTTTGGATTCACAAAATTAGAAACGGGGGGAATAACCCGAGCATAATTAGGGAATTTATTAGAAAATTTTAAGACTGATATTCTTGGGAATCTTAGTTCACACTTGCATACGTTGAATATTAAAAGGAAATAATAGGAAGAGAATGTAGTCTTATCAATTTTATGTCCTATATGTAGGAAGAAGCATCTCGCACAAGATTTTCCATTGAATATCATTGAAATTTGTGTCATTTGTACACGAGCACATCCAAAAAAAAAATGCACTTCCTTATCTGAAATCAAGGTGACCTATCAGGGAGAACAAAAAGAAACAAATTCACTTTATGCAGTAGCACCACAAAGACCTTGGAAACCTCGATCAACATGTATGGTTCATAACCATGTACATCAATTTCCTTATTATTCTAATCAGCAATATCATTCTCAACAATATCCTTCCCAACAATATCCTTCTCAAGTATGGAATTCCCCTATGCCTTGGCAGGCATGACCTCCTCAACATGTTCAACACCAACCTTGGAAACAAGGATGACATGGAAATCCTTATGAAAACATGCCTGCATTTCCACCATAAAAAAAACCTTTACAATATTCCCCATAGGTCCAACAACCATACCTTGCACAAGCTCCTCAACCACAAATCACCCAACCACAGTAGTTGCAATTACCTACTAATCAACCCCCTCCATGGTCTACACAAATACCTTCCCAACTAGTTTCAAATCCATGTCTTTCTTAACCTCACATGACTTTGAACACCCTACAGAGGTTCTGACCCCTGATGAAGTTCTGCATAGATCGACACTTCATCTACATTACGACATGAGCCAATGAACATAAGGAGCAGCTTTAGTTGTACTACAAGCTCATGAAAGAGGACCTTGAGGAGATCACCAAGGATTGGTCTGCAAACCTCCTTATCCTGGCAGACCCTACAGATATGTCTGACCCTGACAGCCCAGAGACCATGCACAAAGAACATGATACACCCAGACCCAGCAGAACAAAGAAGATCGAAGAGGTCCAAGATTTAAGCAGCACCTCAGGAAATACTACTTCAGTATCACCTAACTGAGGGGGTGATGATGAAGTAGAAAAGATAAATGGCAAAGGAGCTGAACAGAAGAAAGGTGAAGTAACACCACCCAGAGACGAGGTTGATCCCCTGAAGAAGAGGAAGGTTTCTTCCCTGAAACCTTCTTCCTGGAAGAAATCCAGAGCCACTTTGATGAAAATGTAGATTGTGATTACTGGCGATGATTTTGACTTCATCATAGCAGCTCTAAACGACGCTTCACTTGAAATCATGGAGAAGCAAGAAGCTAAGCAGGAGGAAATGTACGATAGAATTGAGGTCAAACTCTGAGGGGTACAACATGCCTTTCAGTCTAGTCATGCAGTATCCATTGCGCCCCTTCCATCAGGATAACCAGAGTTGGGAGATGATCTAGCCCAACTCCACCGACTAGCTGATGCGGTCAAAGCTCGCCTTCATTGTTCTCAAGAAGAAACATAACAATCCACCCATGCCTTGAAGCAAGTGCAATGCGTAATCGTAGAACAACATAGAGTTGCATAATAGGAGAAGGTTTCTCTCCAGGCAAAGTTTGAAGTAGAGAAAGCACAGATGCAACAAGAAAAAGAACAGTTGCTCGCAGAGCAACTCGAAGTGAAAGAAGCAGTCAACAGATCACTCCGCTCTATGACAAGCTTAGAGGCACAAGTAGAAGACCGAGTCATGCATCAAGTAGAGAAGCTCACAGAAGCTATCCAGCAACTACAGCAACGAATAGCAGACTTAGATCTCTGTACGGTGCCCAACACACCGCAGGATGTAAGGGATCAAAGAGAAGCAACTGCTCGAAGTGCAATTGAAAGAATAAAATTCCTTGCCCTGAAATGCAAGAAACAGAGTGATCGTAGTGCCAAGACGTATGAGCGACCCACTGAAAATCTAGAATTGAAGGCACTGGAATTACAGCTACAGGAAGCAAAGAAGCAAGTAGAGACAATACATGCACAGTTGAAGCCCCTGTCAGCTGTGGAAAGAGTGAAGAGATCCCAAGAGAAGTGCACTGCCCAGCAGCAGGTCCACACTATTCAAAGCAGAGTTATGGAAGTAAGTTAGAGGCTCCAACCTGTAAAGGATGAGGCTTACCAAATCTTCACAGAGATCGAAGGTCGAGGAGAAGAACTGGAGAAAGTCGTCACTGCAGCTGAACAACACCTAGAGGGACATGTCAACGAAGCAGTCATACAAGAGTTTGTTGAATAGGAGGTCATGGCACAGCAACAAGTTGAAGCAGCTCGAGGTTTTTTAGGAATAATTACCCAGATCAGAGTGTCTTGAGACGAGTCACAGGTGAGTGTTGGGGGCTTGTTGGCCCTTGACCAAGTTTTGAGGATTCTTGGTCATGTTTGACCTAATTTTGGGACTTCGACGGGCTGTCAAAGGCAGAGCACAAGACGAAGCAGAGTTCATGGGATCTCGACCACTTTTAGGGCCCTTTTTAGGATTCAGGATTATGTAATGGGTATGGGATGTCGGCCCATGGGTTTACCCATGTTTAGGCCTATTTTCTAATGTATAAATAAGTAGCTAAGCGATGTAACTAAAGGGAAGAGACCTAGTAGGCCAATGTGCTAAGTGCTAGAGTTGGATCTATATGATCAAGAGTTGTAAGTGCTTTGTGCATACTATGTGAGGCTTGCAAGGCTAGTGCAAGTAACTGTAAGAGACTGTGTGAAGGCTTGGTGATGTACCCTAGCGAGAAGAAGGAGGATCCGGTGGAGTGCACGCAGATCTCCTGTCTTCTGTGGAGTAGAACTTGGATGCTATATACTTGTAAGAAGCTTGACCAAAGATAATAAAGAAGAGAAGAGTTGGTGGACGTAGCCCCAGGGTGGGGGTGAACCACGTACATGTTATTTTTCTATGCTTTGTGCGATGTATTGATGTGTTTATGTGTTTACTCGCTTAGTGCTTTAACATAGATGAATGATAGATAGATCTGTTGATGCTTAGTTCTTAATAATGTGGATGGATGTTAGATCTGACTTATGTACACATGTTTAGTGCTTAAATACCTTAGATCTGAATGAATATTGTGACACTCTGTAATTAGGGTTTAACTACATTGTAACTAAGACTAGATATTGATGAATGTTAACTATTGAGTGCTTTGTTAAGTGTTAGAATCACAGATCTGTGTCCCAGCTAAGGTTGTAGACATCTGAGTCCTGCAACCACCCTTGCATCTACCTCGGGTGAGACTTCATCTGCTTCGTAGGTATTTCCAAAAGGGCCGGTAGTTAGGGTTTTTTTGGTGCATTGTTGTAGCATTGAACCCTGGGTATGCCCCTGTTCCAATAGACTTACTAGGCGAAATAAAAATCTCTATAATTTACTCGGGCTCAGCTGATGCAAAAGTTGGTTAGGAGCTTAACTGGTTTTTTATCAGAGCCTCTTTTACCCTTGCATTTGAAATTTCCCTGGTTGATGCATTAGGGCCTGCCTGTGAGATTTTCAACCTTTATTCTGTTAAGTGTTAGAATCACAGATCTGTGTCCTAGCTAAGGTTGAAGACATCTAAGTCCTGCAACCACCCTTGCCTCTACCTCGGGTGAGACTTCATCTGCTTCGCAGGTATTTCCAAAAGGGTCGGTAGTTAGGGTTTTTTTGGTGCATTGTTGTAGTGTTGAACCCTGGGTCTGCCCCTGTTGCAATAGACTTACTAGGCGAAAGAAAAATCTCTATAACTTACTCGGGCTCAGCTGATGAAAAAGTTGGTTAGGAGCTTAACTGGTTTTTTATCAGAGCCTCTTTTACCCTTGCATTTGAAATTTCCCTGGTTGATGCATCAGGGCCGGCTTGTGAGATTTTCAACCTTTATTCAACCTTTGTTTCCCGTAACCCTGAATCACACCCCCTTTGGCAAGATTCTAGTAAAGCATTCATTGGAACTAGGCCTTTTAGTTACCCTTATTCACTTTCTACAGTGTTGCTCCGCTGCAAGCGAGCATCCATAGCCCTGGCGAAGTCACCCTGACGTCACATACCTTGCTCCACTGCCAGCGAACGTCCATAGCCCCGACGAAGATATCTGCATACTCTCTCCTACTGTGTTCTCATTTGATATAGTTGACTTTTTATTTTGGAAGAATGCCCTGAGTGAGTGGGAGAGGAGGACATTTGTTATTTGCAAAAATGAGATGGTTAAGGTGAAATTTTTCTAGCTCTGTCTCTGAGTTACATGTAGTCCTTTCCAGCTTATCGTCTTTCCCTTAAGGTTTTACCAGACCACCAGGTGGACACTTCTGCATTTCTCCAAATTTTTTCATCTGTGCAGGTTAGATAGAGAACCCCTTAAAACAACCGTAGGTTCCCCAGTGTTTCTTGTGTCGTATGTGAGCGACAAGTTAGGAACATAATTCTCCATATCGCATGATTTGAGGTCAACCATTGTCTTGCTAAAAACAGTCTTCAAAAGCACAAAAGTACAACAGCAAAAGATAAAACAAAAAATGCATTTCACAATCGATGTGTCTAAAATAAACATCTTGAAAACATAAAAACATAAAATCTCTCTCTCTCTCTCTCTCTCTCTCTCTCTCTCTCTCTCTCTCTCTCTCTCTCTCTCTCTCTCTCTCTCTCTCTAATGAAAATATTGTTCTAGGGCTTGGCCATTCATTGGGAGGGCATCAGGTTCCCCCCTCAGATTCTGCAGTCGATATGTGCCTAACCCAATCTTCTTGGCCACCTGGAAAGGTCCAAACCATAGATTCTGAAACTTAGAATGTTTACCTTTAGGCTCATTTGCTCTGTCCCACTTGAGGACTAAGTCTCCTACCTCAAAATTCTTTTCTTTAGCCTTATTCTTATCAAACCATCTTTTAACTATCTGCAGGTGAGTTATGAAATTTGATTTATCTTTCTCCCTTTCTTCTTCTAGCATGAGCAAGGTGTCAATTCTTTATTTTATGACTGATGAGGGCTGCCCTCTGGAATCCTGAGCAAGTTGAAGAGATGGAAGATAAAGCCCGTTCGGGAGAATGGCTTCTTGTCCGTATAACAGAAAGTATGGGGAATTCCCTATATCTTCCTTGGGTGTGACTCTATCGGCCCATAAATCATTATGAAGTGAATTATGCCAATTCCTCTGGTTGTCTGCAATAGCTTTCTTTAATATTCTCACTAGTTTCTTATTAGTTGATTCTACCAATCTGTTTCCCTATGGATAATAGTTTGGAGAGTATCTAATTATGATTCCTTTTTCCAGAGAAAACTCTATTAACAAAGAGGAAGAAAAGTAAGCTGCATTATCAAAAACAAGGACAGAAGGCACATTGAACCTTGTGATCAGTTGTTGTTCTATGAATTGGATCACCACCTTCTCGTTTACATGAGTCAGAGGGATGGCCTCTACCCATTTCGTGAAATAATATGTGGCAGTCAGTATGTACCTATGTTGTTTTGAAAAACTTGGTGTAATGTATCCTATGATATCTAACCCCCATTGCTCAAATGGCCTAGAAACGACCACATGTTATAACCCTAATTTGCACCATACATGCTTACCTGGCATCAAGCCATCTCATAGCCCTTCTTTTCCAATCCACTGCTGAAAAACTCTTTAAAAAACCTCTTTTACAAGGGCCCACGTGCCCTACTCCATTATTGCACGCGTGTAAAAACCTCTTTTACAAGGGCCCACACACCCTACTCCATTACTGCATGCGTGTACACGCGTGCAATGATGGAGTAGGGCACATGGGCCCTTGTAAAAGAGGTTTTTTAAAGATTTGTCCAGCAGTGGCTTGGAAAAGAAGGGTTATGAGATAGCCTGATGCTAGGTAAGCATGTATGGTGCAAATTAGAGTTATAACACCAGCATTTGAAGTGGGACAGTTGCTCTCTTCTCCCTCCCCTCCCTTACTTGACAAGTCTTACAGTTTCTAGCGTATGTGTGAGCGTCTCTGAACATAGTAGGCCAATAATAACAGCTCTCAGTATTTTATGAGTTGTGGTGTTTCTTGCAAAATGTCCACCTACAGGACCATCATGGAGCTCTTTCAGAACTTTGTATGTATCTTTGTGTTCAAGACATATTAAAAGTACCCCATCATAATTAACATGGAAGAGCACCGAATTTATGAGGTGATATTGTGAGGATTTTAACCTGAGAGCTCTCTTTTCCCTAGGGTTTAGGTTGTTGATACTGAGAGGGGGGTGAATCAGTATCAAGTACAATTTAAAACCTTTTTCAAATTATACTTAAACCATTCAACTATATCCAATGAGAAATGAACAATAGTATAAGAGTTACACCAATACACCACAATACACCATGCACAATATATGAGAAATAATCAATAGTTATTGTTCAAGGGAAGTAATGACTTCCAAAGGTAGCTACAGCTTCCAAATGTAAAGGGAGGGATAAACCTCCAAGAGAAAGATACAATCCTCCAATATCAAGAGAGATTTGAACTCTCCATCCTTTCCCCTTCTTTCCACCCAAGAATATATGAGAGATAATAAAACTTTACATTAAATCATCACATAGAACCTGACAATGCTTCCTGAGATTTCTTCAATTTCTGCAATTATTCAATTCTTGGAGTACTTTGATCTTGTAGATAATATTACTCAATGTATTCTTTGAAACTCCTCCAATTTTCACTCCTTGAATCCTCCCCAAAAAGAGGTTATAGAAAGAATGGTAGACTTTATTCAATTCCGGTCTATTCAGGAGAGTGAACTTGCACAGAATGCCCCGCGCTCAATAATTAACATCTGATTTTGAAACTTGCACACAAGAAACTAAAGTCCGTAATATTTCCAATGAAATTTTCTCCACTTCATTTTTATTCTCGATGAATAAGTTATAAATGTTTTACCCGGAACACCTGTTTATTGACTAGCTTCAGGACTGGTCACAAACCCTATCTTCCACATATTGTATCTTCATAATTATAGCGAAGAAAGAGCTGAAATTTTTACCAGAGGTACCTTGATATGTCTTCTCAATACCATAGCGATTTAACCATCTGAATCGTTCTAGAAAAAAAGTTATAGCAAAAATGGTAAGATGACCTGAAAATAACATACCTTAGAACACATCACCAAAAGATTTCATCCTCCCTTGAAATTCGGCCTTGTTTTCTTCTTATTACCTCTGAAATTCGACTTGTATCAAATGAATGTATAATGATGTTTATTTATACCATTTATGTCACTTCCTTTTAACATTAGGGCCGACCTGACACTTTCTTATTTTGTAATTCTTTCCTTTAATTATCTTCAGGGCCTACATGTATTTCCTTCTTCAATTCACTTTGTCATCTTCAAAAATTCATTTCTACTCAAACATGAGGATCCATGTGACGTGCAACATACCACCGGAGACAACATGATGTATACTATCCATCCATGGGTGTTGTATCTGCATGTGCATTTTCCTTCATGTCCAAATACCTTCATCAATCTTGTGGTCCAAAACCCATGACTAGGGTTGACATCAATGACAACAACCAATCTTCCAACAATCTCCCCCTTTGTCATTGATGGCAACACTCATGCTCCCCCTATCATCATGATCCCAATTTCTCTCCCCCTTTGACATCAATGGAAAAGGTTAGGTCTGCTCCCCCTGAGTTTAATGGAAAAAGGTAACCTTCTTCTTTGGGGCTGCTCCCCCCGAACATGTGGCACTCAATAATACTTCATCCTTATTTTTGGTCTTTGGGACTTTTTCTTCCTTGGAATCATTTTGTGTTTCTTCTTTCTTCTTTCTTCTTCATGTCTAGGATGTATATGTTGTTCGGTCTTCTTGTTACAGTTGCAACCAATATTCCTGAGTTATTTTCTTTGATTTTACATTTTCAGGAGTCAAATGTAAGAGTGTATCCTTGATCACATATTTTGTTGACACTGAGGAGAATATTCTTCAGATATTCAACCAATAGGACTTTTCCTGCTTTTACATTTTCACTTCCAAGATTTACAGTTCCTTTTCTAAGTATTTTGGTAGATGAGTCATCTCCAAATGCAACATTTCCACCTCTTTTCTTCAAGCTAACAAATTTGCTTTGATCTCCAGTCATATGAGATAAGCACCCACTGTCTATGAACCATTCATCTTCTTCTTTGCATTCTTTAGCGACCAACGCTATTCGACAATTTTCATTTTGTGGAATTTCTTTCCTTTTCCATGTTCTAGTTGGTATGAAGACATTTGACATACGATTATCTTCCTTCATCTCTCTGCAATATTGTGCTTTGTGATCAAGATTATTGCACTTGTAACATACAATATTTTCATTCATTAATGGGTCAAATGGATTATAATTTATGTTGACAGGTCTACAAACATTTCCATGTCTACTATTTTCACCATTCATGTAGCTTGCATAGTTATTACTTTCATTGATTCTAAAATTGATTGCCTTGTGTCCAAAATTTCCACAAGTATAACAATGTCCAAGAAAGAAATTTTGATACCTGGGCGTAAGTGATCTTCTTTGTGGTGTGGTCCATCTGGGTTCATGATCTATTATTTTGTAGTTTCCTTCATAATGATTTCTTTCATACCTGATGGGAGAGGATCTTCTTGATGTCTCATTACTTCTGAATTCTAGTCTTATATCTTGTTGTTCAACTTGTTCTGGAGTGTTGGTTTCATCATTTTAAACTTCCTTCTCTTGTTTTGTTGTCTTCAAGCTGTCATTGTATCATAGTCCTGTCTTGTCATTTGGAGATCTTTGACTGATAAGGATCTCATCTAATTTTTCAGTGCTTTTTTCAAACTTCTTCAACTTTTGTGTTGTCAATAATAGCTCCCCTTTTGTGTGATCCAATTCTGTTTTCAATTTCTCATGATCTTCTAATTATTCCTTCAAGCTATTAATGGTCTTTTCAAGCTTGTAATTCTCTTCTTCACAACTACTCAATTCACCTTTTAGTATTATGTTTGTGTTTCTAAGCTTTCTATTTTCAGTTTCAACATGCTTCATTTTTTCAAGATTCTCATCTTCTTGTTCACTCTTTGCATTGTCTTTGTATCCCCAAAAGGAATCAAGGTTGGTTTCTTCATCTGAATCTTCTTCACAAATGATTTCTTCTTCTTTAGAATTCTTATGATCATCATCCTGGGTTTCTTGGGTTATGAAGAGGACTTCTCCTCCATCATTATCTTCTTCACCACTCTCATCTGAGGAGATGTCATCATCCTTGGAGTAGAAGCTCTTTTTATTGTTGAGACTTCTCTTTTTATAGTAACAGTTTTCAACAATATGTCCTATTCTACCACAATTAAAGCATTTGAGAGGAGACTTACCTTTGTATCTTCCACTTCCTTTCTAGAACCTTCTTATGAAATTTGTTATTTCTTCATCAAGGTCATTATTCTTGTCTTTTGTCTTCTTTATGGCTTTAAAGGATGCTTCATTGTTTGTCTGGTCACTTTCTATACCTATTCTCATTTCATATGCCATAAGAGTCCCATGTAATTCATCCATTGTCATTTTGGTCAAGTCCCTAGTTTCTTCAACAGTGGAGACCTTAGCATCATACTTCAAGAGAAGTGATCTCAACACTTTTTGTACAACCAACGATTCATCGAGCTCTTCACCTAATCCTTTGATAGCATTAACAACTTCATCAACTCTAAGAATATAGTTTGCAAT